>JAODKL010000009.1:12158802-12184969 GCA_026780765.1 Petrocephalus schoutedeni
CAGCGAGCCAGTGTACCAGTACTCTGCAGGAACCTGAGCTCTGACTCAGGGAGTGACTCCCACACGTCCCACTGATTCGGGTATGGCAGCGAGCCAGTGTACCAGTACTCTGCAGGAACCTGAGCTCTGACTCAGGGAGTGACTCCCACACGTCCCACTGATTTGGGTATGGCAGCGAGCCAGTGTACCAGTGCTCTGCAGGAACCTGAGCAGACTGTAGGTGGAAATCCGAAATGCGTTCTTGTTTGAGGATTTCATCTGCCACAGGACCCAAACAAACAAAGTTCACGTCCAGCTCCAAAACTTATGGAATTCACTGGGCATATGAGCAGATGGGCGCCATGGGCGTAAATTTCATTAACCAGTAGGGGGGGACAATGAATATAAAATTTTTGAAGGGGACACATATAATACAGTCAAATTGGTCCCCACAGTGAAAAACTTTGCTTCTGTCATTATTACTGTAGCATGGAGACTGCATCATTATGGTTATTTGGGGGGGGACAACCCTCGGATGGGGGGGGGGGCATGTCCCCTCCGTCCCCCCCCGGATTTACGCCCATGATGGGCGCGCGGGACGGACACATGGGACGGGCAGTAGCAAGTGTCAATCTTCCACCTGGATCTTCCAACGTGACATGCAGGGTCAGTTGTCTCTACAACTCTCCTCAGACCTTCTGCTTTCAAACTCACTTCCCGAGCCAAGTGTGACATGAGGAGCAGGAGGGGGGGCAGGATTTCAAAATGGCGGCCCGCCATGCGTCTTCCTCTTATATTAGCATTTAGCAATTTCCTACACTTCTGCTTTCACACGTAGCTTGTTGACTGAAATTAGAAAAGAAAGCAACACTACTGCTGGACCACCTCTGCTTAACTGGGGCCTGCATCACAAAGTTTAGATTTGTTAATTAGCTAGATAATTTGTTGGATTTAAGGTACCTCAGTTTAAATGGACTCTGTTCATTTACATATAGCCCAGACTACATCATATGCAGGGCTATGTTGCGAAGAATTTCACAAGGTGTGAGGGGAAACTGTCAATACGCACTCGCATTCCAAAGCAAAAGCTCTGAGTAGGCAATGCTGATGGATGGTCAAGACCAAAACCACAGTCCAACACCTCACTCACAATGCCACCACCCTATTTTGCGCTATTAGCAAAACATTTAGAAATCAATAGTCTAAATATGTTTATATAACGCAGCTCAACACAGACATCTACAGCAGTATTTCTCAAACTAGTCTTTGGGGACCCCCCCCCCAAGACAGTCCATGTTTTTGCTCCTTCCTAGCTCCCAGGGAACTGAGAGGGAGCAAAAACATGGACCGTCTAGGGCAGGGGTGGCCAATCTTATCTGCAAAGGGCCGGTGTGTATGCAGGTTTTCGGGATAACCTTTTCACATCAGCTGTTCAAACCCAGGTGTGAGGACTCTTCAGCCAATCAGTCCTCTAATTAGTAATCTGATTAGGGAGTTGCAGTGAAAACCTGCATACACAACGGCCATTTGCGGATAAGATTGGACACCCCTGGTCTAGGGGTCCCAGAAGATTGGTTTGAGAAATACTGCTCTAGATGTCCGTGCTGAGCTGTGTTATATAAGCATATTTCAAAGATTCACAACTAAAACAGTTGTTTTACAGATACTTAAAAAAACTACAGTATAACATGCTAAATAAGTCCAAACCAATGCCTGTTTACACTTGTCAACAGTGAGATAAATCCTAAAAAAAAAAAGCGGCCAAGAATGGATGACCTTGACAATGACCTCTTGGCTTCTCTTACTGTGGTTGTAACACTTCTTGACATTTGCTATGAACCATCATAAACACACAGTCCTTCTACAAGATACTTCTTGCCAGGAAACCCAGCGAAGTTTGTCTTTTTTTTTTAGAACACTTCTCCTTGCAATCCACTGTACATATAAGGTAGATTTCAATCACAGTCTCGTATGACTCAAATGACTAAGTGTGACCAATTTCAAGCATAAGAAGTCTTTGTTAGTAATGATACATTTGTCCTTATATAGAAAAACTAAATGATATAGAAAACAGATACCTTGGATGCCACGATGAAGAGAGTGGTACCAGCATTGAGCTCAGCCAAAGTCTTAGCGATGTGAGTCCCATCAATGTTGGAGACAAACCACACGCGTGGTCCACCCTTGGAGTAGGGCTTCAGAGCCTCGGTGACCATCAGAGGGCCCTGAGACACAATCACAGCATCACCAAACAGACACAGTAAGGCGTAAACAGGAGTTGCCCTGCCAATGGCAGACCAAAAACAGCATATGGAACCTCACCAGGTCAGATCCTCCGATGCCAATGTTGACGACGTCAGTGATGGCCTTCCCGGAGTAGCCCTTCCACTGTCCGCTGCGTACTTTCTGTGCCGTGTTTAAGATATGCAAGACTTAAGTCCGGCAGCTAGTGCGCTATAAATCATCTGCATACATATTCCATTTTTGTAATCCAATATAAGTGCTCCACTTCTCTGAACTTACATGACAAAACTGCTTCATCTTGTCCAGGACCCCGTTGACCTCAGGCATGACATCATTCCCACCAACAAAAATTGGGGTGTTGGAGCGGTTCCTCAGGGCAATATGGAGAACGGCACGGCCCTATTTAGGAACGGAGCAGGAGGGAGTTGAGGTGCAGGCTGGGATACGGGGGCTCTCACATTTAGTCAATCTATACACCACAGAGGGCCTTCCCATACATCCATTTCTGGTCTTTGACTAATGTAGAAAGGTGCTAGATGACTGGTGTTGCTGAAGACATCAGTTCACTTATAACTTAACAGGTGGACATAAGTCTTCTCTGCACAGTCTCACAACTTGCCAAATGGACACTAGGGGAGGCTCGCACATCAAGACAGGCCACAATCAACGTTACGGTTAAACACTTTCGAAACAATTTTAATGTCA
Organism: Petrocephalus schoutedeni; assembly: GCA_026780765.1. Taxonomy (NCBI): domain Eukaryota; kingdom Metazoa; phylum Chordata; class Actinopteri; order Osteoglossiformes; family Mormyridae; genus Petrocephalus; species Petrocephalus schoutedeni. The sequence continues at coordinate 12,161,731 of JAODKL010000009.1, forward strand.
AACAAATCGCGAATTTTAAATATGCAGCAGGAGAAAAGCAAGTCCATTGCATTTGTGAGGTAATCATTACTAGCAAAATACACAACTGTGATTTAGACCTGAAAAAAGATGATTAACTTCCCTTTAGAAGCCAGCGGTGTTTAAGGCTCAAAACAAAAAAGAAATTGGTGTGGTCAACACAGAAAATAGAATTAAAGTAACTAAATATTTACCCTTTCATCATAAAGAGAACATTAATAATGTTTAAACGTATGCTTATCTCTCTAGGTACCTCAGTGAAGTTGATCTTCTCTCCAGTAAACATCCTCTCCCGGGCTCCCTCCACACCCCTGGACTTTGCCTGCATCGAAACAAAGCAAAACGGTCAGGGAAGGGAGAAAAAAATCATTTTAATATTTAAATTAAAAAAGTCAGTGAAGCACAGGCATGAAATCTAACCAAACTGGACCCTCTGACAGAACTTTGAGGCTTATATTTAAATGGAGACAATTGGCTTGTGAAGAACATCCCTTGTACCCCCAGAAATAATGTTTTAAGAGTTTTTAATGATTGTGGTGCAGGTGCCTTCATCACATTTGTAGGTCATCTATAAAAGTTGGAGAGCTACTGTTGGTGGCCAGTGATATCACAAAAAAGGGATAATTTAATGCAGAGTTCTTCAATTTCAGCCCTTGAGGGCCAGTGTGGTTGCAGATTTCCTTGCTCAATACACACCTTATTCAGCTCCGCAGCTAATTGCCAGGATTAGAAGGTCTGTTTGAGCCAGGAAATCTGTAAACCACACTGCAAACTGCACAGAACTGGGGAACCCTGCTTTAAAGCTACAAAACTGCAAACTACATGTGTGTACAAAGTATGCTTTATGGGCATGACAGAAGATTAAATAGAAGATCCCCTTTATGATTTATTAGCAAACAGCCAGTGTTTATGACAAACCACTCAAGGCACAGGAAATAGATCTGTATTAATCCAGAATATTTATGGTTCATTGTGTTTCTGCATGTTCACCATGTTATGCAATTGCCACGTTCAAGAGGGACTAAACGGCTATGGCAGCATTGATAAAGAGGATTTAGACTAATAGAGAATGACAGTTTAATCACTGTATAATCACTCAGTATTGCCTATGATAGTCTGAACATGACTGTCATCGCAGTCATGCATTTTTCCCAGAGCAGTTGAATTATTCTCTGTACCAGGGTGCCTCACATTGCTGTGTACAACAGGGTGTCTGTTAAATGAGTTTATTACCATTTCCAGCAACATCTTCATGACCTCCTCATTGATAAGATTCTTGGAGTAATCCAGCAGGATTTCACCATCTTCAGTCTCGAGAGTGGTACTGCTCATACAAAAGGAAATGTATCAGTTATAAACAGACTGGACACTGATTCGTTATTAGCCAATTATCAGCCATGAAATTAAGCATCATATAACGCTCTCGCACGCGTGATGCTTTAAACATGGACAGTCGCATAAACTCATCAAGACCTTTACCGTGGCAAACCAGCTATTACAAAGCGTTGGCTGTAACTGGAGCGTACAGCTGGGTGGGTTCTGAGTCGGGACCGCGGGCCGCTGTGCCGAGCGTCACGTAGCACAGGACGAACCGGCGGTGACGCGCTCCGCGCCACCGGAGCCTGGGCAATGGCGCCCGCCGGATAGCGGCCCTGTTTTTCGCTACGTAGACACATTGGGCAGACTCATTCTCGCGTGGCGAATGTGCATCCACTCGTTAAATGTCCTTTTCGGGGGAGCGGGCGGAGGGACAATGCCCTCGGTGTTTCCATTTCGCTCACTGACTGGTCATAATGGAGACGAGCCTGGCGTACGTGCCGGGAATCCAGCAAATGAGGCTGCCCGTCTGAGGCAGCCGCCCCCGGGTCCCCACACTGGCAGGAAGCCGGCGGCATTAAGGCTTCTCCTGCGTCCTTGCCGTACGTCCGCAGTCTACGCGGGGTCAAATGTGACTTTAACCACGGGAGGGTTTAGAAGAACGGAAGCCATGCTGCAGTATTTATAAAGCCCAGCTTGTTTAATTAAAAAGTCACCCGCAGGCCCAGGCGAGTATCGAGCGGAATCATCCGAACGCGACTCGTTACAAATGATTCCGACGGAGTCGCGAGGCCATTGTAACAGGTTGGGGCGCAGGCCCCGCCCACACGTCCGCGCACCATTACTAATGGGCGCACGTGAACTTGACACAAGTAACAGGCCAGCCGGACAATGAATGCTACATTAGAACGTGTATTATCAAATATGCACAGAAAACAGACACGTCCCCCAAATGTTACAAAGTGCAAGATCCATTTTAACAACAAGTGAATTTTACTATGCAGAAGCACACGTGTTAATTACTGCTCATCCGGCCCAATTAGTTAGTTAACGACTCAGAAACGCACTAAAAAAAAAAAAAGGTGCGAATTTTCATATACGTTATTGCTTAACCACAGAACAGCCTGCCCCGCGTTTACCTGAATTTGCCGAATCGGTCCTTATCGGCATCGAACATCTGCCTCATGTTGAGGTTCCCAGCACTGGACTTGTACCATTGCTCCAGCTTCTGGTACACCGGGTCGCTTGTGAGTCCCATGTCGAAGTGAGATGTTTGGTCGCAGTACCGCCTAAACGCCCGAGCTGCACCGGAATGTCAGCCTGCCTGCGTGTGGAAGATGGTGAAGGAGAGTGCCGTGCTCTGCCAGGAGGAAATCATTTGATCCTTTTACTCCAATCACATCATGGCCGCCTACAATGACGCCAAGTCCAAGTGAATTCTCATTTAAAGGCGAAGTGCAATCAGGAACGCGTCACGTCGAGTTACAACATACCATGTATTCCTAACCTGGACGTGATTTTTACTATTACAATTATTAAGAAATACAGGCCGTTTTATCTTGTGATACAGACACTGAAACAGTCTCATTGCTTCCAATAAATGCCTACACGGTCTGTTTAGATAGGCCTACATATTCGAAAAGTGTAAGAACTTATCACCTTGTGGCGAAATACACCTGACCTATATTTGTCACGATTTCCAAAGAACGCCTAGGTAGGACTGTAAAAAGACAAGCTGCATCTCAGTTGCACACGACACCCATTCTAGTTTGGGTACAGTACCACGATGAAAATAAAAGTTTGTTGGAACTACGCTCGGAAAAAAAGAGTATAAACTTGTACTTTGCTAGTCACTTGCGCTGTACCCTCAAGGGTCTGCAAATTGTACCTTTTAAGGTACAGAAATGAACTCTGGGGAACATCGCCAAGGTACAAACAGCATTAATGTACCCCAATGGTACAAAAATGTTCCTCATAGTCAATTTCGGTATGTTAAAAGGGACAAATATTTGCATAGTTTTTAATGAAATTCAGGTTTTTAAAAAACAGTGAAATGTAATACATTCAGTAACACAATTATATGAGTCTTTTCTTTCAAATTACCTCACAACATGAAGGAAACCTGCAGATGTTTGACAAAAAGATGGTGAGTGTCTCTGAACTTAAACTGTTATTATATTTTATAGGAAATTTAGTCCTCTTATAATTCAATTCCTTTTATTTTTATATAGCACACCAGAGTCGCCCAAAGGCACTTTACATGGGTGTATTGTGATACATTTCAATACCATTGAGAGAGAATAAAAAAAACAGGGAAAGAAAGCCAAATGACAATGGAGGAGAGGAACCAAAAACTAAGCAGGGAGAAAAAAAACCTCTGGGGGTCCAAGGTCAACTGGCTGCCCAACCCCCCTGGGCATGTTAACATTATTGAAAAAGAAAGAGTGAGCTTGCTTGCTAAAAGGTGTAAAGTGTGATCAAGGTCAAAGCCAAAGTCCATCAATGAGTCACCTCTCCACGCCGGTCTGTGTAAGGTGGCAACTTGAAAGCTGCATCCACGATATTACAGTTCGTGAGTCATATCCACAATGCCACCCCTCCGCAACACTGAGCCAGGGCTCCAGCTCAGATGGTGCCCACCTCGGGCACCACCCAGACATGTGGGAACGCAGAGAGCATGGATGGTCAGGACATGCATGGCATGTTCCCCACCACCTCGTGCCTGCAGCTTCCAGGGTAGGTTCCGGACCTCCCCCTGTGGAAGTGGGGGGTAAGGATAAGCAGTTTCAGAAAATGAATGGATGTCCAGCGTCCATAGTCATGATGTGTTAGGTCAGCTAAACTGCTAAATAATAGGTCTTCAGTTGACATTTAAAGACTGAGACTGACATAACTTTAGTTAAGGCAGTTTCAGTGCTACGTCCCAGTTGGAAGCCCGACTGGAATCTATCCTGCATGTTGTGTGTCTCCATGTATGACTGAAGTTCAGCAGTGACTATCTTCTCCAGAACTTTTATAATAAGTTGTATAGTGACAATTGTATCCTTCGTAATTTGCATGATAATATCGCGTGAAACAAAATTTAATAAAAAAAAATCTTGTTTGATAATTACATATAAGTAACTCTGTTTAATCAATCAACTCTGTTTAAAATGAATCATTCATATACAGAGATCTATTGTGCCAAACAACCGAACCTTCTCTGCTAAACAAATAAAGCACTATGAGCAGTACTTAATATGTCCACTAGATGGCCACGTTATATCGCAAGTCTTACCGTAGTCACCGTATAATGAAACTTCCTACGGCTGCAGTCATCTTGAGGTTTGGCTACTTTCTTCTTGCTAATTGCGCGCCCTTGGTTTTGCGGTCTACACGGGCATTAAAGTTAATTAAAATTTCTGCAGCTTACTATAACCTTAAGGTAATTTTGTTCAATTCAAACACAATATTCGCATGTAAGTTTAATTAATGTCATTTAGCTAGACCTATCAATTAATTAAACATTGGATCTAAATTAAAGCATTAATGTATAATTTTATTACTACATTTTAAGTTTTCTAGAGTAAACATTAATATCATGTATTTTGGAACTGTCCAGTGGTGTCTGCAGAAAATTCCCATTGGGATGCCCATCAGGGACTCGTTATGTTTATGGGGGTGGCCGGGGTAAGAACTTCCTACCGGGGGCGGGGACCGGAGTGCAGACACTAAAAATCGATCGGCCACATTTGTTGTTGTGAGGCGGCTACGTATTTTCTACATCCGCCCCTGAAAATGTCATTGACTGTAAATTGCACTTATTTTAACTTTTGGCCAAAGCGACGTACAATTAAAATAAGCAGGATCCGCCACTCCCTGCTATAACTGGGGGCTAAGAGCCTTACTAAGGGCCCCAAAGGTGAAATTGTTCTACGAATCGCGGAATTTGAACCGGCGACCTTCCAATCACAGGCACGGAGTCCTGAGCCACCCACGTTCACTCTCCGTTTACTTTTTCTGGTGTGCAACCCTTGACGCGTTTTGAGATTGAAATCGCACAGTTTTAGCTGCGTTATTGTCTACGTTTGAAATTGCGAACCTGATCGTGACCTGCGCAGCAAGCGTAAACCAGAAGGAGACGAGATCAAACCCGGCGAAGTTTAATACGGTCCGCATCGAAACTGCCTCCCACTCGAATCCAGGGAAACTCCCTTCTCGGCCGCTGCGCGTCGGGCCCGGCTGGCGTGCAGTGACGTCAGTTCCGGTGTACACAGACAGGGATTCGCTGTCAGGAGGGTGGGATGCGTAGCTGCCCAGGGATGCGGCTGCCTGCTCCGCTCTAGAGGGCTTTCGTCGGGCTCTGCCAGCGACGGATCTCCCGCCGGGAGGTAACCTTTCCGCCTTCCTTGCGCCCCAGACTGTTTATATGAAGGGACGTGGGTGGCGTTTCGGGGCAGCTTCGCGTGTTTTCCCGAAAAACCGTGTCGCAAAATAGCTAGGGGGGGGATCTGAGACGCCCGCCAGCCCCGGCCGTGGTGCAGTGCATTCGGAATGCACCGCGCAGGCTGGCCCGGCGGACTCCCGCACGACTCGCAGCTACTCCCTAATTCCTCGGCGTTAGATATATATTCCGGTAGGGGTCTGCATGGGGGGGTCGGGGAGCGGATGGGGCTTCCGACGGGCTCGTTGGCTCGGTATGCCCGGGTAGTGGAGCGAATAACTGCGGTATTCTCCCAGCCCAGTCTCTGTGTGTTTGTTTGTTTGTTTTTTTTATCCGACCGCTTCAAACTTGACAGACAGGTTGCGATCGGGCGCAGTCACGCAGCGACTCCGGCGTCGGCGCTTCCCCCCCCCCGTTCGCACGGTGCGCATTAAGCCGCGTCGATCCTGTTGCGTCGCCCCGAGTTCGGCGTGAGCGAGGCGGCCCCCTCGCCGGTGCGCGTCCGCCTGCGCCTTTTTTCTCCGCGATCAGATCCTTATAAACAGAACTCTAAGCCACAGAGTGCCCCCCCCTCCCGGAGAAGGGCCGTGCGAGTTTCGGCGAAACTGGCACACTGCGCTTGCGGGGACTCCGGCACACCTTCCTGCGAAATAGTGACTCTCTGCCAGCAAAGCCAGTGCCTGTTTCTCCTGCTAGACACGGCACTTACCAGCTAGGCAGCCAGCTAACTAAACCGTGCGTGCGGCAGGCTGGCATAAATCACCGAGTGACAGGTAAGAATGCGAGCCGATGCGATTTAACGCGGCTTTTCCCCCGTGCGCCAGTCCGCTCCCCGCGTCTTATAAAAGTTGGCGATCGCAGCCTGTCACCAGCTACCGAATACCGTGCACGAATTAGTTGCCGTTTTCGCGTCGGACGAGACGCCAGATGGTGCACCACTGGCACCTGGAAGCTGGAAAGTACACTTTAATTAGCCGCCGAATCAGAGTCCCGATCCGAGGGGTATTATTTGTAAACAATCGCGACTGAGCCGTATTCACCGGATTCATGGTTTCCCGTGCGTTCGAAAACCGGGCGGCAGGATATTCGGCAGCAATTAGAATCGACATGCAACTTCTGTCATCTTTGCGCGATTATTTCCGATGCAGCCCCGGCAACCAGAATATTCAATTTACAGGCATTGCACTGCATGTTTTCTGCACGGAGAGTAATTAAGACGACTGCCTGTTTTACCCAGTAACTCAAATGACGGCAATCCAAAAGTTTGGGGGGCGCGTTTAGTCCAGAGCGCCGGTGACCGTGTAAGGGAAACGCTTGAATAGGGCGCATTCCTCTCGGATAATCCCTATTCTTACGAGCCCATGACCTAATTATACTGGTATTTGCGGAGCTCCTTAGATAGCCTTTGACAGGAGGTGCTAATGTGCGCACATTTAATCAAGTGTGTTCTTCATTTCATCTCCTTCCACATTAATATTAATCTGCTTAATGGACATGCTTTCTGTATGTGTATGCGCGCAAGTTTGTTTCTTTTGAATGTATTATTAGGGTCATTTGGTACTTTATTAGGACTTTGCGGTGTGGGCACGGAGCGTTTCTGGCGAGAAGGACTCGGTCTGCCTGCACTGAGGTCGTGTGGAATGTGCTTCCTGTTTGGGTCCCCGATGCTCAGAAATGCAGGGAAAATATGACCCGCTGCTTCGTGTCTTACCACCCAATTAGCGCGGAGGAACGACGAAATGAACCACACCGTAATGAACGTATAAAAGGGACACTTTTTTTTTGTTATCCACAGGTTGACGGACGATTGCCCGGTCAAAGTGGGCACGTTGAGTGCCAGGGCAGGAGTTATACTGGGCTGGTTATTTATTGCCTTGGGTTGCGCGCTCTAACCCTTTGGCAGACGAGGCTCTGAATACTCCGGCAGGAATGTGCTTTTGGCCACTTTAAAAGTAATTCTGCCAAGTGTTGTATTACAGCCTGTGTTCACAAGGCTTCTGTTGTTTGATTAGATGTCGTCTCTGGCTTGTGTAGCATGTGTCTTCATGTGTGATATGCACTGATAAATGAGTATATTTAATATGTATTCATTTAAATTAATTGTTAAAATACAATGAAGATAATTCATTGGGCGGGGGGGCTGGCGTTGTAACCTTGGTCTTGTTTTATAAAATCATTCTCATGTGAAATAGCCCTGTAGTATTTCTATTTTAATTTTGAGTTCAGCAGCTGTTCTGTTACAAATATCTAGCACATACACAGGTGTTGGGGTAAAAAATGCCAGCTGCGTTCTTTGTGCTTGTAGGCAGACAGTTGTAGGCAATGCTTCCTGTCACTGTTTTTGACCGTTCGGCAGAAATTTGGCACTTTTCTGCCACAAGGAATGCATTTATGCTCAGCGTCGGTGAGCTGTAAGCTGCTTATGGGCGTCTCTTTAGACGTGCCTTTAGGTATTGCAGAGATTGGGCTTTGGCGATAGAAAAGGACAGAGGGAGATGGCTGATACTTTCAGCCCCGCGCTCTAGAATCACCTGTTGACAACCTGTTCCTGGCAGATTGGAGCTGAGCCACGCCGGATGATGCACCTCCCTGAGGTGACTGACACCCACCTAATGAAGTAGTGTGATGGTATTGTGCTGCGTCAGCCCAGCTTTGTCGAAGGATTAGTGAGCCAGGGCCAGGGAGGTAAATAAAACCTGTGCGCTATCGCTGGCACCTTTACAGGATTGACTGGGGCTTACATTGTGTGATATCCTCAAAAGTGCTGCATGCGATACAAGGTAGTTCAGTGTGATTTCATTCTGAAGAAACTTGAGAAAAGCCTCCCGTGTTGAAACGAAAATGATATTATTAAGGTGTTATTGTACGGAGTGCCCTTCATGTGGGTAGGACGCTGTTTTCTTGTGTTTTGCCAATTCTTCTCGTCTCTGTTATAAGATAGAGGTGAAATGAGCAGCCCGTGTACAGGGAGTACACTTCTGTGTTCGGCCCTTCGAAGTTCCCCTCTGTCCACATTTTCTTATGGGACTCTTGTGATTGTGACTCTGTGTCACCTCGCCGTCCGCTGCACTAGAGAATCGCTTTGGCATATATGGTCCAGCCCCCTTCTCAGCTGATCTCCGAAGAGGTCTATCCCATATTGCTCCGGCTCTGCTGGCTTAGTGACACATGGCCCGGAGTTTCTGTAGCGTTTGTTGCTTGTCCCAGTCCCAGATCCTCAATTAGACCCTGTTCATAGCAGTTGATGTTGTCTCATTGAGTCTTGCTGGGTTGTAATACTGGCCGTAAGACAGTAGCTCTTGTTCTCTGATATTTACAGCTGTGGGAGTTGAGGAAAAAAGTTATTTTTTTTTCCTGGATTCACATAGCTGTGGGAGTCGCAAGTTTGTTTGTGGGGTGTTCATTTCTCCTGAGAAACCGTGCTAGGAGTTCTAAGGAATAGTGGGTTCCTCAGTGGAAGGATGGGGCTTTGGAACTTGTGTGGTGAGTTTAACGGAAGAGTCTGTCTTCAGATTTGCTCGTCATGCGAAGATCGTGGTGCTGTGTCTGTCTTGCATTTGTCTCTGCCTACCCAACTTTTTGATTTTGGGTTTTTGGTCCTGGCAGACATGTACTGTTGTAGTCTGACGGTAAACAAGCTGTTGGGAGTTTTGGGAGTTTTGCTGTCGTTTTCCAAACGAAGTATAATCAGTTTTAAAACCCCTGTTCACTGACAAGTAAAGAATATCTGAATTACCCCTCTTTGGTTTCAAGACTTAATGTTTGTAAAACAGCTTGATGGTTTAAGTTGAGTGAAACTAACTTGTGTGTCATTTTACTCTCTCGCTCTTTTTTTTTTAAACTGCTCTGTGTATCATACTTGGAGTGTGTCGCTAAGTGACGCTCGAGTGGTTTTCATTTTCAGTATTTTGTTCTTTGCTGAAACAGATTAAGTATAAGCGTATTTGGCGGCTAGGGGGTTGATGTTTGCCCTGGCTGCTGTCACCAAGACCCACTTGACCGCGGCCCGTCTGCTCTGGGGGGTACCACCACATATCAGGTGCATATCGAGACCCGGAGACGCCCAAGAGCACATCCGCCAGGCCTCTGAAGCCGAGTGTCCCCGGAGAGCCGGCCACTACAGTAGATCTCGTTTCACACCTTTGTGGGCCCGTCAAGCTGCTTGGAGTAGATAACGGCGAAGCTCTGCCTATTGTTCAAACACTCAAAGTTGTTTTTCCCTCCACTTCACTCCCCAGTGTTGTTAAAATAGACTGGCTATCGATTGCATGCTTGTTTGAGGGTGTTCACTTGTTTTTCCCCAACTTTCCACACGTTTAAACTGGACATGTTAGGGCTTGTTTGTTTATTTTTAATTGTAATTCAAAAATAAAATCCAATATAATGCTGTCAATGTATTTCAGTAGTACCATGTTGTTGGAGGTATGGTGACTCATTGACAGCCGTAGCCTGACTGCTCCAGGGACGGCCGTCCGAATCCTTCCTCACTTCTTCGTGCGTGCAGTTTGTGCGTTCTCCCCGTGTCGTGTGGAATTCTCCCCGCAGTCCAAAGACAGGCAGTTAGGGGCGCTGGCATCTGCAATCTGTCCTTAGTGTGAGGCACGAATGCGTGTGAGTGACTTTGTATGTGTTCCCTGCGATGGTCTTGCATCTTGGACCGGGTGTATCTCCCTACTTTGTGTCCTGTGTGGGCTCCTGCACCTCCCAAACCCCCACAATGCTGACCAGGATAAGCAGTTAGGAGATGGATGGATGGATGGATGGATGGACGAATTGAAGGATGGATTGATGGAAGGATAGAAGGAACTATACTTTTCATGGGGGCTAGAGCAAAGGCCAATATGGGATCTTAACCTGCACCGTGAAATCCTAAATACTAACAGCACCATAATAGCCGTGCGTAATGCGTCTCCATTGGTAGATGTTTCTCCATTGATATCGGGGTTTTTGGCTCTGTGTCATTAATTAAATCTGATGAATAGAGCCAGTCTGAATGCAAACTAAAACAGTAACGCATGCCTTATCCCATTGCTTAAAGCCTAAGGAAATGAAAGGGCTTTGCTCAGTGGCTAAATGTTCCATCTATGTCCATTTCAGGTACCTAATCCACTAGAGTGGTAAGATATGTGTGATTAGCTGGGCTAGAGCTGATTGCATATAAACTGGTAAACGAGTTTTCTTTAAGATTCATGGATCTAAAAAAGGCGAAAGAGAGCCCAGTTTTTCAGTGGCATGTTTTGACACTTTGAGGTTGCCGTGTGTGATCAAAGCCCGACTTTCTGTGTTCCAGTTTGCCCCTATAGTCAGTACCCGTGCACGCTCTGTTTGCCCCTATAGTCAGTATCCGTGCACGCTCCGTTTGCCCCTATAGTCAGTATCCGTGCACGCTCTGTTTGCCCCTATAGTCAGTACCCGTGCACGCTCTATTTGCCCCTATAGTCAGTATCCGTGCACGCTCTGTTTGCCCCTATAGTCAGTATCCGCGCACGCTCAGTTGGCCCCTATAGTCAGTATCTGTGCACACTCTGTTTGCCCCTATGCACACTCTAATTGCCATTGGCCGTCACCCCCGTAGATACACCTTTTGCACTTTGTGTTTGTACATATTCACCATAAAGGCCACGCTGGTGACTCCTACCCCGCTGCTGCCTTAGAGATCCCTATGTTCAGTGGAATTGTACCTTGGAAACGGCCGGAATGGAATGTAAATTCGTGGAATTTTTGTGGCGCATCTGTGCCGCTGTTGGCCTCCCCAGGACTCGTTTTTGTTGAGTCTTTGTTCTTGGCACCGTCATACCAGATACATTTTATGAGTAATATAAGCCAGGGCCTTGGACGCTCTAAGCCCAGCGTTTCCTAATCCGGTCCTTGGGGCCAGTCCACGTTTTTGCTCCTTCACAGCCCCCTTCCAGTAGGGAGCAAAAACGTAGATTGCCTGGGAGGGAGCAAAAACGTAGACCGTCTTTGGGTCCCCGAGGCCCGGGTTTGGAAGCACTGGTCTAGCCAGAGGCCTGGCATGGCTGTGTTTTTGTCATTATATGGCTCACCACTGCTTCGCACAGGACTTTTTACATCCTCCGCTATTACGCAGCAGAGCTGACCTGTTCATTTTATCACTCTGCCTTTGAATGCTTGAGATCATAATAAAATAATGTCATGTATTATTAAGAGTTACGTGAACATGCCACACACCTATTTGCCTATTTAGGGCATAAATAGTAGAGCAGAGTTGGCGTTATTTGATGTTTAACATGATTATGCATTTAACGCAGTAGTCGTGAAACAAAATAACATGGTGACATGATTCCCTGATTAGGCCCAGGCATTTTATTTGTTAATTTTATTTGTTTATTTGTCATACTGGCTTGCAGTTATTGACGGGTAGTTGCCATACTTGCAGAAATGGCCTAGAAATGACAGCAGAGCAGTGGCTGGCCATAGTGCATTAAAGGAACCAGTACGGCATCCCACAGAAAAGAGATGGTAGGGAAATGGCCAGAAGGCCCTGTACTGGAATGGCATGATACTGGGCTGGCCTGTATGGGGGGAGGCATGACCTGCCGTGGATGAGGGCTTTAGCCATGCGCCGGCGTTTGTGCGGATGGCTGATCTCCTCCGGCAGAGAAGTGGCCCTGCTGCTCCAGACTGAGTTTCCTTGGAAACCAGCTGAATGGCCACCGGCCGCTCATGTCTCAGCATCGCAGATTTCCGGTGTGGAGGGGCGGGATTCCAGACTGGGGCATCAATCATCATCAGCCAGCCTGTCGGGCAGCCTGTGGCTCCGTTGGTTAAGATTCCGTGTCTGTGACCGGAAGATCATGGGTTCAGATCCCATGGTGGCCAAAGTGACCCAGGCTCAGGCCCACCCTGCTCTCTGCAATGAATTTGCTCAATAAAGGAACGTAGATTTAAAATGTGCAAAATGGCTGTCTGTTAGTTTATTGCAGAGAGGGATTAGTTTATTGGTTTAGTGAAAACACTCTTTAAATGACTCTTTAAATCATGTATTAAAAAATCGAGAACGTTATGAGGCCTAATTGCCTTACCATGACATTTCTAATTTAAAGTTATTAATTTTTGGTATTTATTAATTAGTCAGTCATAAGAACAAAGTACGAGAAATCCTGCCAAACTGGCTTTCAGCTGTCGAATAGCTTTGTCACTTTGTCTGTTTTTCTAGTTGAATGTAGAATGTCGTCATCAATTCGGTTAATAATCATTTTATAACATTCTGTTTACATAGTCGTTTTATTATCGTTTTTATTCTAATGTTATTGTGTATTTATGTCACGTCATATAATTGTTGGGTTTGTTTCATTTCTCTACGAAAAGAGGGAACTTGGCACAAACCGAGGCCTCGCTAGAAATCTCCGCCTTCGCAATGTGGAAGATGAGTGTTTGCACTGCGTCCGTCAGTCTTCTGTAAGCGCTTATCCAGTCGGGTGTCAGGGAGGCTGGAGCCGGTCCCAGGACGCGCTGGGCGGCGCTGAGGCACAGGGAACACCCTCACGCGCTAGAGGCGCTTCAGAAACACCCATTCGCCTAGCCACATGCTTTGGGGCTGCAGGAGCGACGGCTCGCACCCTGTAAACGCAGAGCTGGCAGTGGGGGTCGACCCCCCAACCTTACAGGCGGGGGTAGTCCGCTGCGCCACCCCGCTTGTGTGCTGCTGACATTCAAAGTTTTTAAGACTTTAAGTCCTGACAGCTCGCAACCCTTCGGGCTTTCACATTATGGATTTTAAGCCATGCAGCTGAATCACTAATTGGTTTTAATTATTATATTAATAATATAAATGAGTGTAAAATTGGCAACAAAGGTTGTCTGTCCCAGAAACTACTGAGTATCTGAGCTGGTTTTCTGGGCGTGTGTGATGGAGTCGCGCGTAAGTCTTTTAGTTTCCGTGGCATTGCGAGTAACTAAGATATTAACACTTTGGAGCGTGAGTGCCATCGAAAGCTGAAATTGTGTTGCTGGTTCTGGTGAATCGTCCCCTGCTGCTTGCTATGCAGATTCCTGACCTCCTGGACAGACAAACAGTGGAAGCCTTTGTGACAGCTGTGCTCGTCTTTCTCTGACTCGCTGTTTTGATTTCAGACCTCTTTATTTGTTGTCGGGGAGGGAAGAGTTAACTCTGTGCCGCATTTAAAGGCCCCGGGTCCTCCTTCGCAAAGCGAGGCTTGATGTTTGTTGTGCAAAGTGAGGCTGTTGGGTGGGTTTTTTTTGGGGGGGGGGTGGATTTTGTTCCTCTGGCTTTTGAGAAGCGTATGCGCGTGTAAGAAGTGCGTTAGTACTTTTTTTTTATTAGCACTAATTTCTGGGACAAATTGCTTTGATGCTAATTAAACTGAATTAAAAAGAGAACTTGAAGTGTTTTTGTTTTTGGTGTGAGAATGAAAGTTGAAATTGCGGCTTGAACTTGATCAGTAACGTCACGGAAGCCTCATTTGGGCGCGTAAACTGGTTTAACACGAGGACTCGGGCTTGGATCTTACTGGGGGTCGCTGTGTAATGTGGTCACACAGAGGCGGAGCCGGGCATCACTGACAGATTAAGTCATCGAAATATGGTGTGGAGAGTAAACCTGGAGATTGGATGGCCGGGATGTGTGTGCCTTCTCTCCCAGGTCCCAGGTCTGTGTGGTGGCACCCATGTCAACAAGGGGGCACTGATTATGCTGAGCAGGTCAGGGTTCTCTGCCAATGTTCAGAAGGTCGTGGGTTCGAATCCTGTTGCTGGCTGGCAGGGGAATCTTACTGCCTATAACCCACAAATACACTCTAGGTGCTACATGCTTCATCCTGCTTCCCTCACACAAAACTTTCTCACCTATATATACATCTCTGTGACTGTCATGGAGAGCAGTAAGAGGTACGAGATGAATGGTGATGAACAGAAAGCCTCAGTCTGCGGTACAGTTTATTTAGCTAGGAGGTAGCAAAAACGTGGATCGGGAAACACTGATGTTGGAGATGTTTTTGTCTGAAGCATACATGTTGTGTGTTTGTCAGCTTAGTCATATCAAAAAGCCACACAAGTCGCCCCTTTATTTGCATGAGTATATTGGATGGTAACTCAACCACTAGCACACCTTGTTTGGCTAATCAGTGCCTCATAACATTAAGTAACTAATTAAGGTAGATGATGATGAAATGTAACAGATACTTGGATTGGCTGGGCTGCCCCTCGGAGAGTTTGGGGAACTGAAGCTGTTGTGTTGGCCACCCAGAGGCATATCTGTAACTAAGAGATTTACATTTACGGCCATGAATTGTTTTCTTTGGGGCCTTGTGCACAGTACCATATCTCTGTCTGTCCGGGGCAGTCGCAAGAACGACTGTAACTTTTACAAGACTGCTAACTGTAGAGTGACTGTATCTTGTACTAGACTGCTGACTGTGTAGCCGCATGGCGGTAACTGTCGAGTGACTGTAGCTTGTACTAGACTGATGACTGTGTAGCCGCATGGTGGTAACTGTAGAGTGACTGTAGCCTGTACTAGACTGATGACTGTGTAGCCCCATGGTGGTAACTGTAGAGTGACTGTAGCTTGTACTAGACTGCTGACTGTAGCCGCATGGCGGTAACTGTAGAGTGACTGTAGCTTGTACTAGACTGCTGACTGTAGCTGCATGGCGGTAACTGTAGAGTAACTGTAGTTTGTACTAGACTGCTGACTGTAGCTGCATGGCGGTAACTGTAGAGTAACTGTAGTTTGTACTAGACTGCTGACTGTGTAGCCGCATGGCGGTAACTGTAGAGTGACTGTAGCTTGTACTAGACTGCTGACTGTGTAGCCGCATGGCGGTAACTGTAGTGACTGTAGCTTGTACAAGGTTTGTCAGGTGTGTCGATAAATTTACAACAGCTGAGATAGCAGCAAGCACAGAGCAGAGCACAGAGTGTTGCTTTTGTCTTTGCTTTGCACCCGTCGTGCTGTTTTAATCACGTATCCATTACGTGATTTTTTTTACATTAAAAGAACGTGGAGTTAGGCCGCTAAACCGAACAATGTGTGACATTGATCCTAGTGTTCTGGTGTTTTGGGAACAGGCCAAGCGGGTGTGCCTTTGCCTTTGATGTGCCGTTTTTCGTTATGTGTGAGTATCAGTATTTTAGAGGTGAAACATCCCAAATATTTCAGCCTTCAGCGCTGTCGCTTCTAATAAAAAAAGCTGAAAATGCCTTCAGAAAGTGCGATGATGTTGCTTTGATTGCCAGGTCTCCGCGCTGGATATTGATTGCATAACACTGCGCTGTTTGTCTCTGGTAGTCTCTCTCTCCTCCATTTTAAAGGGTCAAAGTGGTCACTTTTTGGCCTTTGTGTAGCGTCCTTTTCCCGACTAAGGAGAGATACAGGCTTGTGTTTTTACTGCCACCAGATGTTGAGAGCTTTTCTTTCAGACTGAACTTTGACTTCATTCAAAATAAACCACAACAGCTGTTTGCATGCATAAGGAGAATCGGCGCTCAGCCTAGGTGTAATTTTCAGATGCTTCCTTGCATCTGTTGCTGGTGGATCTGAACCACGGGGTGTCTTGGTGTTAAGGGACGTCCCCGGGGGGTGGGCTCTTTCATTTAGGTTGTGAGGTCACTCGTCTGATGTTGATGTGGCGTCAGGCTGCGGGGTATGAATTCATATCCAAAGGTTGGTTAGTTCAACCCTTGTAACACTGAGCAGGGACTTAAGCGGACTCTCTTTAGTTGGATAAAGAAATTGATAGAAGTGCCAGGTAGGTGATTGAATGTAAGGGTAAAATATCCACCATTGCTCCAGAATGGCTAGTGCCCAAGTGGTACGTAACTGTAGGAAGGCGGGCTGTGTGCTCTCTGTGCCTCTCTGCTGGGTAGGTGAGCATATGTGGGGCAGCAGCTTAGTATTTAAGGACATGGATTCATAACCCGAGGTTCGGGTCCCAGGGGAGGTGTGGCCAAGGGGCCTTTAACCGGGATGTCTGTAGTTAAATGTGAAACTGTATAATTGGGTAACTAAGGGATGAAGTGTAGCCCCAAGTGCCGTAACGGAGACCCTGTGCCGGCAAATAGGTAACACTGAACGCTCTGGAGTGAGCTGTAGTTAATTTTATAAGGCTGCGATGAGTGGCGCTGGTCGCCGTGACGACGTTTTGTTGAACGTGGTGAGTTTGTGACTGTTTGTGCTGCATCTTTGGCCAGCTGTGGTCTGGAGCCTGTTGCTGGGAGATGGGGCTGTAAGATGAGCCGCACGTGGCCTGGTGCTGGGCACTGTCACGCTGCGGAGGGTTTAGGCTCTCTTTCACCAGAATGGCACGTCTTCACATTGTGGGAACGATCCTGTGTTTTTGAAACGATCTCACAAGCACAGGGAGATGATCTCACACCCTGGCCTTGGGTTCAGACAGCAGTACTGACATCTTCACTGGGTGTGCTTTCTGCCTGGTGAATGAAACCATTCCTGGAAAAAGCCCCTTACACAGCTAACCCCCAGCAACTCTTTAAAGTTGAATTAATTAAGACTTGTCTTTATGCTGATGCTGAGAATTTGGGTACAATATGGCTATAATTCAAGGGATCTTGACTGTTTATTATGACAGCTGGTACAATTTAAAGAGTGGGGTTTTCAGTGTGTCCTCTTTTTTTGACTATTTAGGATACCATGGGAAAAGCTTTTTCTTTTGTTTATGCATCCTGAATCCGCCTCCTTGTGAAACGTCAAATCAAATATGATGGCTGCCTTGCAGTCTTGCCCTTCCTGTTCCTGTTCCTGTTCTTCAGCATGTTCCGGGTCTTCCTGATCACCGGCATAGAAGGCCTGTCTTGTAACGAATTGGACTAAGCATGAGGGTTCTTTATCGCTGGCTTTTAGGAAGTGGTGAGCGGACTCCCCGGGCACCTCCACACCCCGAGGGCCGAGCTGCCCTCCCGGCAGGGCTCTGCTCTGACCCCACAGAGGGCCCGTGTGTGGATTTGAGGGCCCCGCTTGTCTGTACTTGGAGAATAAGAGCAGGCCCGTGTCTGCGTCTCAGCTGAATAGGACCAGAAAAGAGGGTCCCGGGAAACGTGCATGTATTTCTATATGTTTTGTACAGTTTTTCCTTGTTGAATAAATAAGACTGTGCTGTTTTTGTCTTGCCCCATATAACTGAAAGCAAAATATTCTTGAGGTTGTATGACGCTTTGTGAAACTGTGATAACCCACAGATGCACCATTTGTGTCTGGGCCCCTCTGCCGATGGAGGGAGGGGTATGGGGATCCACAGTGGCTGGTCTACTGTTAACGAGGTCAAAGGTCACCGCGTGCCCGAGGCTCACACCTGCGCCTGCCGCTACTGCTCGCTCCCTGCCACACGCGATTGCTTGGCGACCATCCCTCCTATGTATAAATGGAATAACTCCTCACCCCGAGGCAGTGATTTAAAGCCGATCCCAAAACGTTCCGCCCAGCCTCATCCCAGCCCTCTGGCATGATCCGTGGTGCTGTTTTTACACCCAGCCGTGTCAAGGTGGGTCAAAGTTCAGCTCCTGTTTAACTTGTGCGGGTCAGGAGCTCTGCCCTTACAGTGTATTTTTAACACATTTAGTTACAAGTTGATCCAAACAAGTCTGTTAATACGTTTTGGGGCTGCAAGCCAGCTTAAATGCCCTTGCATATGAAGACAAAGTGGCTGACTGCGTTAAGTGGCGGAATCCTGTCCCCCCTCGCCACATGCAAACGAGTGATGTGGATTTACATGGTGACATCGGACCACAGAAGGTGGAGACGCAAATGTCTCTCCATGAGCTCCTTCAATGGCTGCATTGTGTGTGCCGCTGCCAGCAATTCACCCCAACACAACAGTCCTGTTGTCCCAACAGCAGGATGCTCGCACATGCTCAGTAGGTGCCATCTCTGGGGTGGGCTGCCTCGCATGTGCTCAGTAGGTGCCATCTCTGGGGTGGGCTGCCTCGCACATGCTCAGTAGGTGCCATCTCTGGGGTGGGCTGCCTCGCACGTGCTCAGTAGGTGCCATCTCTGGGGTGGGCTACCATGGACATGCTCAGTAGGTGCCTTCTCTGGGGTGGGCTACCACGCACATGCTCAGTTGGTGCCTTCTCTGGCGTGGGCTGCCTCGCACATGCTCAGTAGTTGCCATCTCTGGGGTGGGCTACCACGCACATGCTCAGTTGGTGCCTTCTCTGGGGTGGCTACCTCACACATGCTCAGTAGCTGCCACCTGTGGGATGGGCTACCACACACATGCTCAGTAGGTGCCATCTCTGACATTCTTGTTTTAATGAAGGATTATTTAATAATTCATAAATCCTGAATAATTCATCCCGAATAGCGTAACCTTAATCTGAGTATTAATTTATGCCCGTTTTATTTTCAAACAAGAATGTTAAGTCCTTGTTTATTAAAAGAAACACCCCTATAATTGCTTTCCTAAAACGACCATTGGCTTGTAACTCGTCATAAATGTGAATCAGTGTCACCGTGTTAGCCAGCGGCTGTGACACTTCCATTTAACCCAATTTAAAGGCTTGTTGGAACAGCATCAGATGGAGGGTCCATTAGGAGCATTTGAAACGCTCATACTGTCCCTATGTCCCGCATCCCTCCCATAAAAGAGACATTTCAGGACTTTAATCCAGGGTGTGGCTGTCCAGGCCAGCCCTTCTGTGAATGAAGCGCGTCTGTCTGTCCCTTAGCATTGAAACAGTATTCTCTTTGAGCGACAAACAAGTTCCTCAAGAACAAAATTGCAACGCATTCCGCAGAGCTGTTCACAAATGTTCTTGTAGTGATGAATCTCATTGTCCTCGCAAATTGAAGGTGCCATTTCTTCCTAATTGGCATAGGTTAATGATGCTGCCGATCGCCATAAAAGGGCATGGGTCTGCAGGGCCATGTGCAGGGGCGCGGACAGGCGGGGGGTGGGGGGGGGGGCAGCGTGCTGCAGCGCCCCCTGCTGTTTCCATCTAGGTCTTGCTAATTGATTTACCCTCACTAGCAAATTACATTATATATAGATTTTATTGGAGGATAACAGAAAATATTGCAAAAAATCACTTTGCGATATTTTGGGGTTTTCCAGTTGGCATTCATAACATGTTTTTAAGAGCGCGTTCCTGATCTTTCATTAGGAATCCGCACGTTACTGAGAACAGTTTACTGTGCATTTAGAGGACAAAGGGTATACCTAACGAAGATTATAGTCCTGTATCAGACTAAATAATTTTTTTTAGCTACGTTAGTTACGTATTTAGCATTTATGACAGCAACAAGAGATGGAACAAACCTTTATAAATGCTTATGACAAGTTATGTCTGCTTTCATGAAGGGTTTATGTTGGCGTCATGTAGCTGTCATCGAACACCCTTAAGTAAAGTGTTACCAGGATTTTATAATGATCTAATAACCCTATAACTTATATGCATGAGTATGCGTAGATTCTGGTCTTACCCAAGAACAAATCCCAAATAAGAAAACGTTGATGAATGTGAGAATCGTGACAACTGTGTAAGTGGGTTTTAAGGAGAATTTATTTTTGTAATAACTGTTGGTGAAGGTGCACTGGGCTTAAAAAGGAACCAGTATAATAGTCATTTGATCTGATTTCAATAAGATATGTTTATAAACAAAATATAGCTGTATCTATGTAGTTTTTTATATGTGCTATATATATTCATATATATGATGTTTGGTTTTTTTAAAATTAATTCTGCTTCCTGGCCATGTGATATTCCAGATTCCATGGAATCTGGTCACAATAGCGGGGGATGATTAGAGTGAATCTTTCCTCTGCGCGTCCCTTTGACGTGCTGCCCTCCTGACATATCCCACCCCACAGGAAATGACCTAGAGGCCTCACGGACACTCGCCCGCTCTCTCACCACAGGCCGCCGATTCTGGGAACTGTTTCCACGGAGACAGCGAAAACTACCTCAGCGGGCAGAGAGGGGAAGAGCGGAGCGCCTGTGATAACAAACTGAAAAGGCCCCGCTGGTCTCAGACCGCCGTCAGCTGGGTGTGCGTGGAACGTTCCACAGGAAGGAGCATCGGCGAGTCCGGTCAGTGGGAGGAAGCACAGTACTGCTGTAATCCCTGTCATTTTGTCTGTTTCCTCCTGTTGCTACTGACCATTGTTCCCATCTTCAGGAAAACCTTTGTTTTCCTTTCCCCACAGAACTTTAAGAGTGTCTGTGTATGTGTGTGTGTGTGTTTGTGTCCCACAGACTCGTTCCCGTTTTGGGGATACCACGCCGGATGCTTCGCGACTCGTCCCGAGAGCAGATGTGATGTGGAGAAGGTGTCTTATATCCTGCTGCTGACTTTGAGGGGCTGACTCCGCCCACCTGCCCCGCCCCTAGTTTGATGGCCCAATTGCGGCACAGCTGCACCAGGTAGCCGGCCTCAGGCCGTGAGACCACGCCCCCATTCTTCGCCTTTGTTTCCAGCCCATTGCGCCTTTGCTTGGAAAATGCCCCCCAGCGAGACTGTGACTTTAAGCGAGCCGTCGGTGTGGCGTGACGCCTACTGCGCTTAGGCCGGCGTGGGAGTGTCACTGCAGGCCCCGCAGAAGCTGATACCCATTTTGCAGGCAGCCAGCAGGTGGGAGGACCCCCCCCCCTCCGAGGCTCGCCGCATCCCCTATGTATTGTTGCAGTGCGCAGGACGGTAAAATGGACTACAAGCGGCGGTTTATGCTTGGCGGGTCCAAGCAGAAGGTGCAGCAGCACCAGCAGTACCAGATTCCCGAACTGGGCCGGGCCCTCGGCGGACCCCTTGGTTCCTCGTGCACTGGACCGGCCCCCATCGGCGGCTGCGGGCACCCGCCTCCCCCCCCCGGCGGTGCCGGCGTCACCCCCACCCCCGGCAGCGCCGTGGCCGACATCCAGCAGGGCATCTCCAAGTACCTGGACGCGCTGAACGTGTTCTGCCGCGCCAGCGCCCTGCTCACCGAGCTCTTCAGCGGCGTCTTCCGCAGCTCGCGCTACGCCAAGGCGGCCGCGCAGCTGAAGGACGTGCAGGACCACGTCACGGAGGCGGCCGGCCGACTCACCGCCGCCATCAAGCCCGAGATCGCCAAGATGCTGATGGAGCTGAGCGCTGGGGCGGCTGGCTTCAAGAACCAGGATGACTTCAACCTGCAGGACGTGGAGGTGAGCTGGGGTAGGGGGAGAGGGGGGAGAGGGAATCTAGAGGAAAGCCAGGACGAGACTGGGCAGTATCTTCTGAGGACGCACCCCCTGTCCAAGGCCAGATCTAGGCATAGGCAGACCAGGCAGATCTCTAGGGCACGAGTAGCACTAGGGGGCTCAGGCAAAGTGCCCAGTCTGTGAAATGTAATGCGAAGGTTCATGCTGGGTCCCTGACCCTGAAAAGGCAGATTTGGTCCTACCCCCTTATGCAGCACCCCCAAGCACTTGGGCTCTGAAGGGTGTGCGGGCGCCTGAGACTCGCATGAGCTTCGGCCGCCACTGAACACGTGCTCTCAGCTTTCGCTGTTGCTGTTCGCCGCAGCATGTCTTGATTTTCCAGCCAGACATAGCCATGCCCTGGTTGGACTCGGTCCTAAAGGTCACCCCGCTCAGTTTTTGGCCCGTCTTTGGCTGGCTCGAGCCGGGCGCGTTTCCCAGGATTCCTCGGCGCCGCCCGCCGGACTGAGATGCTTGGCTGGCACCTTGTTTTCCTCACCCTTCTGCATGGCTCACAGTTTGCACACAGGCAGATGAACTCAACAATGTGCAGGGATGCTTGTGTGATGTCGGCGCTGGTCCCCGGGGGGTGGCAGGCTCTGGGCGGGGCGGCGGGCTCTGGTCCCTGGGGGTCGGCGGGCTCTGGTCCCCGGGGGCGGGCGCTGGGCCCTGGGGGTGGGTGCTGGGCCGCTGGGGGGGCGAGGTGGCAGGATCTGGTCCCCAGGGGTCGGTGGGCTCTGGGTCTGTGCGGCTGGGAGTCTCACCTCATCCTTCCTGGTCTCAGAGGGCCAGACTCGGGCTTATCTGGCATAGAGACCTCTGGGTACCATGCAGATATCACCAGAGCTTTTCGGCTGCCCTGTTTGTTGTTTCCATGGCAACACGGGCCAGTGAGGGCTAAATGAGAGGCGAACCGTACAGGACGTTCAGCAGCCGTGTGTGTGGGTCGGGGTCAAAGGTCACGTGCGCATCTGTTTTCGTTTATCGCTTATTCTGTGTTTTTCTTGGCTATAACTCCAACCTTTTTCTCTCTGTAGCCGTTTCTCATCGTTTCGGGAAACGGTGCAGCTGTGAGATATCAGCTCGCCCAGCCGGTCGTGTGACATTTTCCGCAGTTTTGTCGAAGCGTGATGGGAATGGAGTTCGCTTGATGGGGGGCTTTGTTTAGGGTCAGTGCCACGTCAGACGGTGAAGCAGCGTCCTCCTGCTGGGGGCATTGCGGGCGGCTTGCGTCAGGCTGCCTGGCTCCGGGAAACCTGCCGGTGTGAACAAGGAGACTTCATTTTTTTCTTTGTTTAGTAGTGTTTATGTGGGGCGGGTGGG
>JAODKL010000009.1:12196258-12215314 GCA_026780765.1 Petrocephalus schoutedeni
CACACACACACACACACACACTTGTTGGTATTCCTATCCTTTTGTGGACCGTCCATTAATTTCTAAGGGTTAAACCGCAATCCCAGTCACAACACCCTTAACCCCTACCCAGCCCTAACCTTAACCATAAGTAACCATATTTGATATATGATATTTTTGGGCGTGTTCTTAAATGTGCTGTATATCATGTGTGCGTGCGGCTCAGTGGTGTTTGCCGTTTGTGTGTGAATGGGCTTTGGACGGCTCATCATCGCTGCTGTGGGGAGGGCTCTCTTGCCTATGAAGCAGCCCATTGTGCCTTTTCTGCCACTGTAGACAGTTGGGTTTGTTGTGCTCAGTGCTGGAGCCGAATGCTCTCAGAACAGCTGAGTCTGCCAGAATCAGACGACACCCTCCCTCTTCCCTACCCCCAATGTGCAGTCGGCTCCGACCCCGAATTCGCTCGATACGTCGCTGGAGTCAACCACGCCATGCAGCAGAAACGGCAGGCGCAGCACGTGCGTCGCCCCAGCAACGCCCGCGCCAACTGGCCAATCACGGACGAGCCTCACAGAACATGGCCACACCCGGAGTACTACACCGAAGGGTTAGTCTCTCTAACAGTCAGATTATAGGTTCATTTTTATTTTCTGCAGTGTTTACACTGTGCTGACTATGAGTAGTATGTTAAGCTGACTGGACAGCCACTCCTCCTGTTGAGCCTGTACTGTTATGTACAGGGACGCCATGAGTGGCAGCTGGTCAGCCAATCAAGGGGATTCGGCCAGCTCCAGTGATGAGACCTCCTCAGCCAATGGGGACAGCCTCTTCTCCATGTTCTCAGGACCTGACCTTGTAGCTGCAGTCAAACAAAGAAGGTTGGACATGGCCGTTAACATACACCAGTGTTGTAACACACGAGTCCAAGAACAGTCTTGAAACCTCTTTTTCACTTAGTCTTGTCTTGGACTTGAAAGGACGTCTTGACGGGCTGTCAACTCCCCCAAAATCTTGGTCTTGACTCGGACTGTACCCTTTAAAGTCTAGCCCCTGACTTGGTATTCTATTCCACATCACTAACAAACATCGCTTCACATCTTGCCACAAGGAGAATATTTTTATCTATCTATTCCCAAATCGCTGTTTGAGTTGCTACAGAACAATTTAGAGGTTCATTAAATACTGTACAGTTTTTTAGAGCTTCAAAAAAGACTGAAACTGGATATGTTTGGGATATGCGGAGAATGGGTGATGACTGCCCCTGCCCGTCGGGCATAGGTGGTCCGTTTGGTCCATCTCTGAGCTGCCCTCAGCCTTCCAGCCTGAAAAAACATGCACACTGACCTCACTGGGGAAAATTACTCAAGATGTTCACCAAACATCTTTTTTTGCCTTTATCCAGGAAGCACAGCTGCGGCGAGCCTGAAGTGTGCACCCTACCTTCACCACCTGTGCATCACCCTGGGGATGATGGCAGCCAGGTAAGGAGCTGTAGCACTCGGTGATCGTTGTGGTGCTGGAGAGAAGGCCCTGTGTCAAGGTCCAACTCTGCCTCCACAGGACAGCAAGACGAAAACCTGGCCGCCCAAAGCCCCCTGGCAACACTCCTCCCCCCACACCAACACACTGCCCAATCTGAGCTCTTCCTTGTACCAGATGACCATCCCCTCCAGCCAATGGAACGACTCGATGCAGATGCTGCAGTCGCAGGTGTGGTCCACGGCGGGCGACTGCCCCGCCTCTGTGGGCCTCTCTTCTGCCTTCCCATTCGCTACGCAGCAGCAGCAGCAGCCAACCGCAGTGCAGCAGCAACAGCAACAGCAGCAGCAACAGGTCTCCCAGCACAAACCCATCAACAAGGGCTTCAAATCCTTCCCGCTCAAGCACGAGCATAGGCCCTCGTACCTGCCTCAGTACTGATCACAGGTGCCGCGCCTGCCGCTGTTAGTGTGCCCTTTGGCCGGCCAGGTGGTGTCCTGTATCGAAATGTGCCACATGGGGATCTTACGCTGATGTGTATATAGGCCTGTTGGATACCTGTAGTGCTCTCCTAGTGCTCCTCCCCCTTCTACCAAGCTAGTCGTGACTATTAATTTTCACTTGCGTCATTTTTTTAATCTAAAACCTGTATAATGGAAGGAAAGTCTTTATACATAGTTTACTATCGTCATTATTTTTTAGACCGACTGCATTGTATAGGGTGAACGGAAGCGTGCGCGTCTTTCCCATTCCACAAAAGCTCCTCAGAAGCCTCCTGTGCTGTAGCGCTGGCAGCAAACTGTGAGACCCGCGTAGCGGCGGTTGCAGAAATGCCCACGACTCTGGCCGACCAATCGGAACGCGTTATGTCGCCGAGGCTCTGCCCCGACCAATGGGAACGCGTTATGTCGTCGAGGCCGGGGTTCTTTGTGGCATACGTTCGTTGAGCTGCCGCAGCTTGAGCATGGTTGGGGGGGGGGACCCTTTGCAAGACCCCCCTCCCCCCCACCTGCTGTTCAACTATACTGTGTGTCATGAAACTGTAACTGCCAAGTCTTGTGTTTGTATCACGCAGGACAGACCAGACTACAGCTCACACTTACTGTTCCATAGCGTAGAAATTACTTAAACTGAAATATATATATATATAAAATTATATATATCATTCTTTTTATTAAAGAGGCTTTGAGCTGGCTCAGCAGAAATATAATCATTGCAGATATGTAATATGAAAAAACATACACTACTTTTATTATGTTCTCCATACGCTTGGAGAGAGAAACAGCAGTAACTTGTGCCATGTTAATATTTATAACACTTTCATAATCTTAGTTTTCAACCAAAGCGTTGTTCAAAGGATGAATGGTGCTTCAGAATATATATATATATATATATATATATATATTTGTGTGTGAATTAAGATATTAGATATATCATCAGTTAATTATACTTAACTACACTAGAACTTAGCAGCTTTGGGGGAAAAACTATATGGTCAAATATTTAAGTTTGCATTTTTGTTTGACAGGTTGTTTCTGAATGACAGTGACAAAAAATACAATATTTTCTTGTGCAAATATTATTGACAGTATTAACCTTATTTTTGTATTTTCCTAAATCTTATACCATTACTGTACATGTTTATGTTGTCATATACCATTAGTGTACCTGTTTATGTTAATATACTATAGTCACATTGAGTGACTGATTATCCAGTCTCCCAGTTACGATAAGGAAAAGCACATTTTCTTTTCTACAGAGTTTAACTACATCGTATCTTTAAAGATTACCAAAAATACGCCATTATAAACACTAAAACATTATTGTGATATTAGGGTGTTTTTGAGCCCATATATCTCCGGTTTCTATGGTGACGGGCTTTGTTTATATGCCCAGAATGTCGGTTTCTTTGTGAGGTTTGCAGATGCCAGTGTTGCCTGTATTTATGACGACATGTTTTCAGAAAACTAACATACTTACCATGTTTACAGAGAATTGTTTGCTGTATATAACTTTTTTATAGTTCTGTGCTTTGCACAATCAGAAGTAGGATCTGTTGCTTTTGTCTGTGTTAATCTCTCAGATGTTTCCACGAAATGTTTATATGGACATGTATGTATGTATGTATGTATGTATGTATGTATAAAAACCCTCAAAGACCTTGAACTGTAACTGTTAGCATTTCTCTGCTGTGTCACATGGCCCATCAGTCGCTTCTCCTTACAGTGGAAGCGTTCCCCTGACAGTAAGGAATATGAAGGGGCAGGAACGCTTGGCTACTGTTGCTTGCTGTTCTCTTCAGCTGGTAACTGAATCTTCCATTTTGTTCCAGCAATGCAAAAAAATAAAATAAAATTACTAGCAGTTTGGAACAATCACCATCTCATAGCGATTTTTTTATGATTTGGCATGTGTTGTGTTTTACAAAAACATATAGCTTAAACTAGAAGTCCAGGAATTGACTTCTCTAAGTGCCTTGGACAGTGGCATGGTGGCATGGTGGTTGGCGCCGTTGTTTGCTTATCTTATTCCTGTCAGCAGAATGAAGTCACTACCAGAAATGGCAAAGACATGTCTTAGACGGGCATTTCGTTTTTACCTGAAACTGTGTTTTTCAGCATTTACCTTTCTAAATACCCATCTCTTCTTTAAAATGGAAAAGAAATGTAGTCTAGAACCAAGTGACTATTTGTCAAGAATGACAACAATCCATCTAATTAAAAAAAAGTTATTGCAGTAGATAAACAGGGAAACTTCAAAAACAGTGATGCCCTCTACTGGATTCAAAAAGCAATACCCACAGTTCTTTGAATAGACCTTTCCGTACTTGGGGTGTGTGCAAACACAGACAAACCTAAGTTGTACCAATGAGTACACCGTAAGGAAGTGTAATGTTAAAAGCTGAGGCACTGTGTCTGAATGCATGCGTGAGTTTGCACTGTGAACCACTGGCATCCCCACAGCTGTGTGGTTTCAGGAGCTAAATGTAACTGTGAATGGTTTTAAGAATTAAGTCTGTCTCCAAAAAAAATCACACATCATAAATCTGGGGCCTCCGTAAAGTGTGGTAAAGCTTTTAGGCACATCATATAAAGATATTTCTAGCAATATTTGTGCATTTAGGGTGCCAAAGTTTTTGAATCTCCAAAGAACGATATGTAAAATGAGTGAGTCGCCCAAAAAAAACCTCTGATAGCACAAAGTAAAGCAACCAGATATCTTAAAAGCAATCGCGAAACAGGAGTGGCTTCTTACATTTAATGGAAATATAAATTACAGGACATCCTTCAAAAATCAACAATACATAAAATACAGCTCATAAGCATTATCGTAACACACGTTTTATCTATAAAAGTGACGATAGCGTTCCCTCAGGCTGCCGTCCCGGGGAAGTTCATGATGGTTTATCTCCACTGTCACACAGCGACTGAAAACAAACACAAAGTGTACACTCATGCTTATTTATATTTTAGCTTATGGTATAACATTGAGCAAACCTATATCAATATATTAAACCCAGTTCATTTTGTTGACTTAAACTGACACAGAGCATTATATCAACTTACAAAGCAGTGTTTAAACTTACAGGGTCAGCTGGCTGTAGATCTGGACTTGCATCAGCAATGGTTCCCAAATAAATGATGTTACGGTGCAATATCTGTTGATATCTAAAGATGGAGCCACAATTCACTTATTTTGAACTTTTATTAATTAATATACAGTTCCGGACAATATTAATGTATTATATGTGCAGCTCTGAAAGAATTAAGAGACCACAGTACATTTTTTTGTTTATATATTTTTTTAATGAAAATGGCAGCCTGGTTCTTCTCTGTTTCTCTTTAATGAAGGGCTTCTTCCTTGCTTTATGGAACTTCAGTCCTGCTTCTAGGAGCCTGATACTAACTGTCCTATCTGTGCATGTTACACCACTTAATGTTGGCCATTCCCATTGAAGGTCCCTTGAGGTCATCCTCCGATTCATGAGGCACTGCTGGACTATTGTAAGGTCATCTCTGGCATTAGAAAGCCGCTTCCCCCCTCTACCTGGCAGGTTCCTGGTCATTGCCAGTTTCTCCTGCTTCACTTTGCCAGCAGAACCAGGATTAAACTGGAATTTGACAATGCAGATTGTTTTAAAAATATAGAGTGGTCTCTTAGTTTTTTCCACAGCTGTATTGCAAGATATGCATTCTTATTGTCTGATCCTGTGCTGGTGTGTATCATACAAATATATACAACTCAAAGGTTTTTTCAAAGGATTGTTATTGTAGATAATATGCCAAAAGGCAAGGATGCTGCTGATGACAAGTACTGTATGTGATGTTAAATAAATATTAATAACTCACTGGACACATTCGGTAGCCCTTCCCTTCTGCATGTACTCTGTTATACATCGTATCAGCTGGTCATTCTCATCCAGTAACTACATAGCACAAGAGAAAAAGTTACTCTTTTGGAGTTTACTGCAATTTATCACAGTATTTTAAAAGCTCTCTTTCAACGGCATAAAAATAAAGATTGCCCACAATATAAGAAAGTGGCACATGCCACGAGAACAAATACGGTCCATAGCCACATACACTGCTGGGGGAGAAATGTGGATTAATCTGAGGGCAGCCGCTATTAATCTGCAGGTGCCGTGCGCCTTTGGCACTCTTGGACACCCGGGTCTGAAGCCATATTCTCGGTGCTTCAGCGATCCCCAAAATATATTACAGATCCAAAGTTCCTAGGCCACAAAGTTCCAGCAAAACGTAGTAAATGACAAGTGTTTGCAAAGTACAGCGACACCCTCCAAAGCTTGGGCTCAGAGCAAGCTCCGTAAGCAGGTCTTACCCTTTGTATTGTTTCCTGGTTGATCTGTGCTTTCCCTCGTTGCTTTTTCGGCACGAAAACAACAGACATTTTAGCTTACATTTATGCAGAGGAAATAAACAAATGTATATGAGGCCAGGGCAAGGGGAAGGGCTTAACTAGCGTCCCAACGAAGCCGAAAACATGAGCTGTACAAGGGGGGCAAACTACGCGGAAACACCCGCCGGAAGTGTCACGTGTCTGTGTCCAAAAAGAACGCAGTGCTGTCGATCAAATTAGAAACGCGTTTCGAATACGAAAATTCCCGTCCTTCATCTAATTGTTTTACATCAACAACAGTGGCACATCAAATGTAAACTACACATATTAATTTTATTAAATAATTCGACATTTTGTAATTGGGTTATTTGCGGTTCCACTGGGGAAGCATAGCATCTATTTGCTTTAGATACAGTGCTGCTTGAAAGTTTGTGAACCCTTTAAAATGTTCTATTTCTGCATATGAAAGTGACCTAAAACGTTATCTGATTTTCAAACAAGTCCTAAAAGTATATGAAGAAAACGAAGTTGAACAAATGAAACAAAAATATATTTGTTCATGTATTCATTGAAAAAAGATCCAATAAAGCTGGAAAAGGTTGCAAGACCATCTCCACCAATCAACAGTCAGACAGATTGTGTACAAATGGAGGCAATTCAAAACTGTGGTTACTCTACACAGAAGTGGTCAACCATCAAACATAACTTCAACTGCACAACTCTGAAAGTGGCAGGACACTTTATTACGGGTTTACTCATATTGTATCAGCAAATGGCTTGGCAGAGGACTTTCTGCACGCTACCTGCAAAGCATAGAGATGGGTGCAGTGATATTTGGCTGACGAGCATGTACAGGAATGACCCAGACACATCAGACGCTGGCAACGGAGGTTGGCTTTGAGAAGTTTCAACATTACTTCTCGATTGCGGATGAACCCTGAGCAGGTGTGGGAGAACTGAATCTGCAACCAATCTTTTTATTAGGGATTGAGCTTCTCCTACAGTACTTCAGTGTTTGACATAGTGAACATTAGACTCAGGTGGGTGAGAGGTTGCTTAAAAGTTCCAGGATGAGGGTTGTGCCGTAACTCTTCCCATTAGATGAGGGTTGCCTCTATGCAGGGCTAGTCAAAGGCCATGTGGCCCCTTAGGCAAACTTCCTCTGGCACCCCCTGTCAGAGATTAAGTGAAATTGGCTTGCTAAGTCAGAGCTAGCGATGGCCAATACGTCGCTTTATGAACCATTTGCTGTACTTTCTGACCCCCCCTAGGTGGTGCTCTTTCAAAAAAGGGCTCAAAAGTTGCCCCAAAATAAATCAAGACCACCATTTAGTGGGGTCAGAAATTACAGCAAGTAGTTCATGAAGCATTGTTTAGAAATTGACATTGTTGAAAAATTGACTCCTGAATCTAATGCTGAAGCTACATCCTAAAGCCCCTATTGCTCCACCCTCCCTCACTACTTTTCCTTAGATTTTCTGAATTTCAGATATTGAAGTGCTATCCCAATACCATAGGGAACAAGTAACTCAGACGATTTTCACTCAAATCCCAAAAACCACACCAGCTCTCCATGGACCAGATTCCTCACCCCTGACAAGACCATTGGATGGCTACTAAGGTGTTTGCCAACCCATCTGATGCCTCTGGAGAAGTAGATGGGACCTTCAGCAGGTTATACTTACAAGCAATTGGGACGTGCTGACAAACTTGAGCAGTAGAAGGAACATTTTGAGCAGCACCTAGGTTGACAGAGAAGTCAGAATAGAGATGGGCATTTCATAATGATGCCACCATAATGGCTGTGAAGGGAGATCTTCCAGGCATATCCCACTTGGTGAGGCCAAGGGGCAGATACCAGGCACACTGTAGGGACTATTTCTCCCCGCGGGCTTGGGAACATGGGGGATCACCATGAACAAGTCTGTGCCTTTGGAAAGGGAGGTCGTGTCTGACTCCAAGACTTTCTTTGGTCAAGACGCTGAACATAACCACATAACGCCGAGATGTGAGGATGGAATGGTTACTTTATTAGGGTATAACTTTGACGAAACTGTGAAAATGAATGAAAAGAAACGCCAACTGGCTTAAGCACAAGGGAGACAAAGAAAAGCAATTGTGTCTTGGCTAGGGCCATAGTCTGGTACTAGATCAGGTAAGAAGTTCTAGGTGTGTGGAAGAACAAAAACCTATTTTCTACTACTGATAATTAAGTGCAGGTGGATAGACTTGTGTCCATAGCAAGCAAACCTCAGCTGTTTTTTTTTTTGTTTTCTTTTTTAATTCGTAGAACGGTATGGATGCATGCATTTGAAAACTGCCAGGCAAACTGGAGGCAACCTTAGCCGAAATTCCGGCACAAGTACCACTACAAGCATAGTTCAACCGCAAACGCAGATCAGAACGGATCAACGTCAGGCTGCCACGTTAAATGCAAACAATTTGATCTGAAGCTAGATGACATTACTGGAGTATAAAGCATACCAGACTTACCACTGCACCATGCCTCTGGCACCAACACCTCTCAGTAGCTTTGTAGAATCATTCAATGATCTCAGACTCAAAACTTCACCCTTTCATATCAAATAAATTCAGGAATCACTGAATCACTGTCTGAAAGCAACAACTATAAGGTGATAAAGGGTCAAATCAAAGGGCATGACGAAGAGCTAGACTCAATTCCAGTAAGAATCCCATAGTGAGGGGGCACTCTGAAGTATGCCATGCCAATAAACTGAAGAGCAAAATGTCTGGTTGCTTAAGAAGTCACAAGGACCAACCAATACTATCACAACATGTAGCATGTAGACATTGTTTAAATGGGACATTTCATCATTTCTAATGGATCTAATCACCTCAAGAATAGTAGTTCATTTTCATGACCATCATGACTTCTTGCAAGGCATGGCTACTGTGCAGTGACACATGTGCTCACCACACCCACATGTTCACCAACCAAATCTATTGCTAGACCCTCTTTCAGATCAATCTGTAGTGTTTCAAAGTGAAAAATAGGGAACACAGCACCCTGGCTTACAGAACTGATTCCGTCCCACTTTAAAATTTAAACAACTCCCATAAATCCTATGTACCAGTACGTGGCAAATATCTAGAACACTTACACTTAAAATTTCCATAAAACACAGTACTATTCCACACCATACGAGATGCCAGGAAGACCCTGGTTAGGGTAGCCGGTCTTGCCTGGATATGAACACTTCCTCTCTGCATTTTCAGAGTTCTTATACATGAGGCTAACTGGGGGGAAAAAAAAAAAGTTGGAGGGGGGAGATATTACATCATATGACAGTCTTTACACTGTGCAAAAGCCAAGCATGTAGGCTAGACCCCTGAAGACAAACCACCACTTCAATATGCAATTGTTCTTGGAGATAGATATTTTTTTCAGAAACCAAACTAACAAAACTGCCCCCCCCCTGCAGCTCAGACATTTAAAGCACAAAGTGGGACACAAATTCAAAGCGCTGTTGAACTACACCCTCCAAGGACCATTCATACAGAATGAAGCACCTGCCACAGAAGCAGAGCTACACAAAATCGTTTCTGAATTGTAACAGCTGACCAGGCTTTGTTAAGTAAAGTGCAGAGTACGTGTTTCTCAGGATCCAACCACATCCTTTAGGAATTCATTGCCTTCCTACCACCTAAGTACTACCATCAAACTCCTGCCCATTGACATGTTACAGAACTGGGAAACCTTACCTAGTATTAAAGAACATCCTATGCTACTCATCCCTGTGTCTACTGGCACAAACTAGTACATGTCTTCATATAGCTTAATGGCAGCAACACCTTCTAAAGCAGCCATCAAAACTAAGCAGGGGCTTCTAAATTTTCAGACGGATCACATCCCACAAAAGCGTAATGAGGTTGGCACCACAACTTCCCTCTGAGAACAAGAAAACCGTTGATGGAAGGCAAGTACATTGCAGCCGTGCTGGGGGCCCGGGACGGCATCCGTCCGTCGGCTTTTGGAGAGAAGCCCATTGCACCCCGTGCAAATACTGGTCCTTATGGAGGACCAAGACCACCTGGTCTGGGAAGAGCCAACTGGGCTGGGGGAAGTGCCGACAGCTAGCTGGCGTTAACAGCTTGGTATTTTGTAGATTTGTAATTGCTAGCAAGGCCCATACTGCCATTTCAAAACACACACGCGCGCACGCAAGCACACACACGCACGCACGCACATGCATGCACACACACACGCACATGCGCGCACGCAAGCACACACACGCACGCACATAAACACGCACATGCATGCACACACACGCACATGCATGCACACACACGCACATGCATGCACATGCATGCGCACGCACATGCATGCAAACACACACGCACACGCACATGCACACGCACGCACACGCACACACAAAGCAATTCTGACGAAAATCTGCAAGTCACAGCAGGCAGTACAAAGGTGGGATAACTGTCAGTATACGTGAAGTACAAAACAAATTAAGGTAAAAAGGTAAAAAGCTTCAACCAACAGACTATATACACAATTTTGTTGCTTCTAAAGGTACCATACAGAATATATATATAAAAAATAAAGCTATTTCAGTGATAAGATCTCACAGTATCAGCGGGCTCCTCCATACATACCATACACCAAGCAGAACATTATCAAATACATC
Source organism: Petrocephalus schoutedeni (assembly GCA_026780765.1). NCBI lineage: Eukaryota > Metazoa > Chordata > Actinopteri > Osteoglossiformes > Mormyridae > Petrocephalus > Petrocephalus schoutedeni. Next base: position 12,207,232 of record JAODKL010000009.1, read on the forward strand.
TTAGGAGAAAAACGGATGCAAAAATACTGAAGTTTCACTGAAATACCGTATTTATGAGATATTATTTTAAACAGCTGAAACATTTTCAAGGACTGCAATACTTTTTGTTTTTAAAAAAAAAAAAAAAAACAAAAAAAAACTGCATTTACACTCTTAAGTCAAGCAGTCTACCCCAGTGCTGGTGACAGGTATACATCAAGTCTGATTCTTCATTTTTCTTTTTTAATAAAAGAGCTGAAAGCTTGTTTTTGGACCCCGAAGAGATGTTTCTGGGGTCCAGTTTCAGGTGCATCATGCAGTCACCTTATCTTCCTTCTGAGGGGAGAAGAGGAAAGAAAACAGCCGTCATCATCAAAATGCTAGAAGCTTCTATGGCTCTCCAAGGATACAGACCAAGCTGACTGACCCTGAACTCCAGGTCTGCGAGTCCCCTTCCGCCGCGTCCTCCTCGGAAGCCGCCCCTGACGTGGCCGGCATTGCCGTCCCCGCCCCCGCGGGGGGGACCGAAGAACCCGCGGCTGGCGCCTCGGCCTCTGTTTCCACGGAAACCGGCACCGCCCCGCCCCCGGAAGCCGCCGCGGCCGCGGCCGTGCCGCAGCGGGATGCCAAAGGTCTCTGCGTTCATGCGACGCTCCTCGGCCCAGGTCTGCCTCCGCTCCCTGCAGACACTCATCGTGAGTGGGACACGAGTGCGCCAGCGCGAGGGGCTTTCGGCCTGACTACACACGGAGGGCGAACTAGCTGCAAACCTCAGGCAGCGTCGTACAAATCGCCTGCAGTGAGCCGGGGTGACATACCTGGGAAATGCTGACCCTCCTGACTTCTCAGCCGCTTTCCTGGAGACAAAAAAAAAAAAAAAGTAAAAATCCTGGCCTCTTTCAGCAACGCTGCTGCTGCATGCACAGTATAAAGCAGGCAACCCTCCCAACCATCCAACCACAAGGCTCGGCTGTTGGCCATTACAAAGTGTCAGTGGGCTACCAGGGGGAGAGGACGTCCCATTTGGTTAGTTTTGGGATCCTGTGGCGGCTCGTTATGGTCTAAACCGCGCTTGCCTAATGTAGATCAATGGCCTGCTAGAGGCTGCTTGCGGTTGAGGAAAAACCTGGTATAAAGCACTGTGCACAATCTAACTTATATGCACCATCTAACTTATGTTAGTCTTACTGAGGAAGCACTTTTATTTAAAGCAGCAGTCATTTTCTGAGAGTAACCAAGGTGATACAACCCCCTTGCTCAGGGGCCTGACGGTGATGTCACTCTGCCAACCCTGGGATTTGAACCAGTGACCTTCTGATCACAGGCACAGCCTCTTAAGCCACACACTGCCCCCAAAAAGGTTCAAAACATCACTACAAACTATGCTAGACATCCAACTTAAAACAGAATAACCAAGATATTACCATGGAATGTGAAGTCAAGCCATCAGCATGCCAAATTCCCTACCCCTAGCATGACGCCAGCCAGATTACCCTGCCCTCTTTGTTGGGCACAAACTGCCTGCTGGATTCTAACCCCCATCAGGGACGCATCCGCCCCCCCCGGCTCCCGTCCCGACCGGGGCCGTACCTGCTGTCGTCACACGAGATGTTATCGAAGAAGCTCTTGGACTTGTCGTAATAGCAGTTGGGCCCCAGCGGATCGTCCTCGCCGGCGTTCTCCTCGCTGTTCTGCGTGTCCACCCCCGAGTCACCCTTATCCTCGCCATTCAGTGCCTTCTCGGGACGCTCGTCTGGATGGGCCAGAGAAGGCGGGGATGAGGCGGCCTCAGGGCACTCGAACACAAAACGCCCCCCTAGAGGACCACACCCCAAGGCCACGACAGCAACCGATACAGTTATCAATACAGAAATGGCAAAGTGTGCCAGACACTGAGACTCAATCATGTTGCCCGCAGAAGCGGTACACAATCACATTCGCAGAAGATACGCAACACAGTTAACCGGAGTTCTGCTGCATTACAGTAGCTTGTTAAAAATAACCATAATCACACTAATGGGGGAAATAAAAAGCTGCATCCAGTAAACTTAGATTGCCACAATTACCAGCTTATTATCCCAAGACCCATACAAGTCACATCCGTAGCACAGGCCTCTGCCCCCTCAGCTGGCATAGCGAAAGCCCAGCCGAAATGCGAGCCGGCCTATCCCGCCAGGCGCAGCACTTAGCGGTTAGCACGGCGGGGCACCTTTCAGCTTCAGCTTGCTGTGAAACTCCCTGTCGATCTCCTCCTTGTTGAACTGGGCGTTGGCGCTCTCGAAATCGAAGTCCTTCTCAAACTTGACGGGGCCGTCCCTGCGCACGGTGAAACGGCCTCGGCCGCGGTGCCCGCCTCCTCCCCCGCCGCCGCCCCCTCCGCGGCCGCGCCGCGGCTGCGAGGCGCCTGTGGGACAGAGCCATCGGACATCACATCGATCGCGCATCAGCCCGCCTAACCGCATGCAAGATGCTACGCTGAGTACCCCTGCTAGGACGGCTAATTCCTGTCTAAAGGTGGTGGTAGGGGGCACACTGCTCCCAGGGTGCATGATTATATATTTTCCATATTCAGGACCCTTATAAACAGGGACACACAACTGGTATGCAAGTACGCATTCGGCGTACGAAACTATACGCATGCCAATTTCTGCGTATTTATTTTACGTGCATTTGTGCTGTTATGACAAGAAGTGACCATGCGCTTTAACCTTTATGTGGCTAATTTGTACTTCTTTCACAGTATAATAGTTAAAATGCACGGTAATTTCTTGTCATAACAGCACAAATGCACATAAGCATGCAGAAACTGCCGCGCGTATCGCTTTACGTGGAGAATTGCGCATCCCTGTTTATGAAGTGCTAGCCCCCCTGAATCAGCAAAAGTGTCCTTGCTCCTTTTCAGTAAATTAAATCAGCGGGAGATTATTCATGCACTGCCACTACACCATAAATTCTTTTCAGTTAACTGCATTTGTTTTGGCTTTTAGCTTTTGGTTTTTATTGTCTTTTAAACGGATCTCTGTCACAGTAAAGCACACTTCTAGCGCCCACCAATGCAAACATGCTAAACCTAACCCTAACCCTCCAGAGCCCCACAGGGGAGCCCACAGCCACATGGGGAAGAATGCCACAGCTCCTGGGGCTCAGGAAAGGGACTGTAACCCTGGAGGCTTTGCCAAAGCGCAGCATATTGTCCTACCTGCTTGCTTCTTACTGCCGTCCCTATTTTCAGCGCGGCCTTGATCAGGGTCAGGCCGCTGCGATCTCTGCACATCAGTACCTACAAAATATCATCCTATAATAAAAAAGAAGCAAGGGCCTGCATGCCTTAAAACCTTTTCCTATACCTCTTTTCTACACCTAAATCAGAGTAGTAGAAATATGCTGGGTACTATGCTGGAGATCACACCTGGTAACTGCATCAAGGCTGGCCAGCACCAGCACATAATGCCCTTTCAATGTCACGCTGTGCTTCACCAGCAGGGGGTGCCAATAGCCACTCTCACCCCTCCGCAGCTCCTGGACTTCCACTGGCTTCTGGCCGCCGGTGGTGCTGGGCCGAGCCGGGCTCCTCCGGCCGAGAGGAGCAGAGCCAGAGTGGACAGGAGCGGGGGCCGAAGCAGCCGGGACGGCCTGTTCCAAGGCGGGGCTCTTCTTTAGTGGGTCCACCTGTGGACTAGAGTGACCTGGAGATGAGGGAAAAACATGGTTAGAGAAGAGGAGAGAGAGAGAGAGAGAGAGAATCTTTTCCTCTGGCACTAGGCACCATACTTTTGGCATTTCATTTGGGCAGAGTCTTCCACCAGCATAAAAACTGGTACCAGCACTGAATGACATCACAACGTAAGGCAGTGCATTCTGTACTGAATTTAAAAGATGGCTATAGTATTTAGGGCTGGGCGATGTGCGATATTACTGCCAACATTGCACGTTATGCAAATGCAGTTCCCACGTCGCAAAGTCTGCTACAGTCAGCTGGGTTGAGATCAGGCTTTTTCATGCAGTCCGAACATCATGACATGGGAGAGGTGTTAGTTTGGCTGAAACACTGTCATGCCATCCACAGCTAGCTAAATGTTACCCCGGAGAGATCGCCGTTAAAGCGTGGGTCTCCTCATCTGTCCACATATCCATTAGCATTACTGTTTTTTATACTTTATCATATTGTGACATTTCCAGCATGCCAGATATATTTTTTTATTTGCGATACCAGAAATCGACAAACAAAATACCGAAAAAGTATCCCAGCTGGGTTGGCACATTTGGTACTGGAACCTGGCTGGAAATCTACTGGATCTTTAGTACCAAAAAGTACGGTACTTGGAGCAGTGGAACAGCGCCCTAAAGCCCCCAGACACAGCGGTGTGTCACTGCTCGTTGCCTTAAGAAGCACATGCATCAAGCCCCGCATAAACACATCTTAAAATCGCCGCTATTCCAGGAATGGCTAAACATCGCAGATGAGATTAGGTGTAAAGTACATGCCGCAGACACCTCCCAGCGCTTAAAGACATGCAGCATGCACAAGGACATGTTTTATTTAATATCAGTTACACTTTATTAGTGTATAACTATTATGGCTTCCTTTTTATCGGCATGGTGCCTGGGGAGCTGATGAGCCAATTCCGCACGTTTATGGTCCTGGAAGTCAGCCACGGCACCGGTAGTCTCGACAGAGCGTCTAGCTTGCAAGCGGCGTCAGGTGTGTAGTCTGCGAGCGCGTTACCTTCAGTCAGGCGCGTAGTCTGCGAGCGCATCTCAGGGGGGAAAGCAGAGCTCAACCCGCTGCTCTGGGACAACGGGGGGGCGGTGGCGCCGCCTGCATCGCCACCAAAGGAGGGCGCTGTACTTCCTGCAAAGACGGGCAGGGGGTTCAGAAGGGCACCTGACTTGCGACTATGGTCACAAGCATGAACAAACAAAAGTGTCGTATCAACATGAGAGAAAGGTGCGTCAAAAGCTTCAACCACTATGTTGCTCCCACATGGACATGAGCTTTGGCATACATGTTGGCATATTACAGATAAATAGGTTAGGTTCTGGGCCAGGGTCTGCAAAGTCATGAGTTTGAACCCCACAGTTGGCAGAGTAAACATATTACTGCTTGAACAAGGTCCTTAACCCCAGCTGTTCCCGGGGTGCCAGATGCAGGCTAACCCTTCTCTCCAACCCTCTCTTTCCATACTTGTAGGTTATTGGGACAAAAAGTGAATGTAGCCACCTGCTGTCCGTGAACCTTCAGCACAGACTGACACACCCCGCCAGGCGAATAAAAATAACCCAGGGCAGAAAACCTACCGATGTTCCCAAACTGCTGGTTTACCAGGGGGTTAGAGCTGAACTGGCTGTAGGGGGCAGCAGGGGGCTGGCCAAATGACCTGTAGGAGGCCATGGGTTGGAACGATGCAGCAGGAGGGGTGGACCCCAGGGACGACTAGAAAATAAAAGACAGACATAGGGTGGTTCTCAATATGAATACTCGACCGTACTTGTGCTCCTGTGCACCTGTTTTATGCCATCTTTCATAGGCAAAGAACAGGTTTAATACTCAATAACAGGAGTACAGAGGATGGTAAAAATCCCTGGATGTTCCTCCACAAATATCCAGGATGAATGGGGACCAATCCCATGTTTCACTGTGCCGCACGTGTATTCTTGGGAAGCAAGTTGGCAAGATCGGTCTTGCCGACACAACGAGTACCATCCTTGTGCTGCGGTTATCGAGAAGCACCCACAGTGTCTATGTAGCAAACACTACACAAGGAGGCTTCAGAGAATGAGACACCATTTGTAAGAAAGCTTACACACTGTGCGGTCAGTAATGCGTCTAACCACAGCCCTCGTCGGCACATTGGAGGCCGCATACCTGGACGATAGCCGGGTCCTGGGGGAGGGAGCAGGTGGGCTTTGGTGGCTCACAGACCGTAAGGTCTTTGATATCGCTGCCACGAAAGATGATGTACTCGAAAACCTCATCTCGGGGTAGGATGGGCCTGTCAGTGGGCCGGTCTTCAGTACCAAAGGAACGCACTGAAGGGAGGGAAGGAGACATTTAACCAGCATTGATCAGGAGTCACCTGCTAAAATGGGCGGAATCTGTTTTATCCCCCCGCCCCCCCAATTCCATTCCACTTTATTACAAAATGTGTTTCTTATGGATTTATTTAGATCTACTTTAGATTTTAAGTTTTTAGAAGGTGTCAAACTAAAAAAAGTGTTTAAGGAGACAGAAGTCTCCTAGTTTTCAGAGAATGAGACACTGTGCTCAGTCGGTCTGCTTACTGGCTCATTTTTCTGTTCAGCAACTTACAAAAACTCTTGGAAATGAGGGTCAATAAGGTCAAGTCAGTTCAAGTGTAATTAAAGCATATCAATTTAAGCACAATGTGGGTTGGGCATCATTTCATCTTTATTAATAGTAGCGGTCCGAGTCACAGTCAGATTGAATAAAAGCATCGGGGGAGTTTGGGTCATTTGTGAATGGACCTGTGCATCACTGGTTCCTACGTTACATTGGAGATACAAAAGGCTATAAGGGCATTTTGTATCTCCAAGCAGCTATTCCTGCAAATGGTTGAGGCAACTGGGAAATGCCCAGAGTTCCTGTATTGGAAACAGGGAATATGGTTATCCTACTAGGTAACATCCTTGTACTTGTGGCCAGATGTGGCTATGATGGCATCCCTCCTATTAAAAAAGCCTCCAGATTTACCTTCGGCAAAGGTATTACACAGTGCCAACCAACATATGTGCAAACTGCAATTCCACGTTTATGAGTAAATACCATTTTTCATGTCTTGATTACTTGATTCCGCCCACGTTTAACACGGAAATCAAAGGGCCCTAGTTGGCTAAATAAGCAAACACACCAACTGCATTTCATTCCCATGGAAGAATACCTAGAATATTCCATTACAATAAAATTTGTCAGGCATGACATTCATAATACAACCTTCAACTATATTCAGTGATTTATGCAGCTGCTATCAAACAGTGCATCACACCACTGATGTCTGAATTTAACATGCTTCTACACTCTTTTAAATATCCTCAGGAAAACAAAGAGCAGATTTTGTGTGCAAGTGACTTGAGAATGTAAAGCCTTACATGTTCACGGTTAATTTCAACATCTCTTTAAGGAAAATCCTACAGTAATTTCATATGGTCAACTACATATTTCGAATTATGTCCTCCTCTTGCTTTTTAAAATGTCCATGGAAAAATAAAGCTTGAAATTAAGTTTGGTAAGATTCTGGTTTTGCAAATGAAACAGGCAGTCTGATATGCCATTTAGCCTGCGGATCCCAGTGGGGGTGCCACTCGGTAGATATGTACGGCCTCCATTCGGACTGAGCATTACACTGATGAGAACCTTGCATACAGCAAGGATGGGCATTCAGATAAAAAAGGCAGTGCATAAAAGCACATTTCCCATTGACTTCCAATGTAAACTATAACAAAAACGCCTCGCTGATGTCAGAAGACGAATTTCTTCAGAAAACAATATGGAAGGGGCTAACTGAATATCAGGGGAAACCAGGGAAATATTGTAATGTTCGTGAAATAGACGTACACTTCAAATTTGGTAAAATCCCATTTAACTTGCACATCACTTTCATCAGATCACCCGTCAATGAGACATTATACTCGCTGTATGATAAACACTTATAGAATAAAATCTACCAACTTAATTATGGATAAACAATGTTTATTTCAAGCGTAGTATCTAACCCCAGCAAGGCAGTGCATACACAGTCAAATATTATCTAGCTAAATTATGTCTCTAACTTATGACACTGTGACTGCCTTCTCTGAGACCAACAGTGATAAAAACATGTGAAAGCAAGAGGGAAAACTCAGCGATTACCACTGCATAATTAGCAATGCCTTAGCTCCTGATACCGGGGAGCACAGTCCCTATACACACAGGCCCCAGGTAGTGTACTGCTGTGCAACATTCTGCTCCAGAAACACTTGACTGCTGTATAAATGCAGAAAATCATTCTTGAGAAAAGCATTGGCAACTTCAGTTAATGGACAAATAATTAAACCGTTTTCATCAAAAAGTTTAGAGGGAGATCTGCTTTAAAGCAAATGAACGCCA
>JAODKL010000009.1:12233054-12246287 GCA_026780765.1 Petrocephalus schoutedeni
GAGCACTGGGGATCTCGCGGTTAGTGTGGGGGTAGAGCACTGGGGATCTCGCGGTTAGTGTGGGGGTAGAGCACTGGGGATCTCGCGGTTAGTGTGGGGGTAGAGCACTGGCGATCTCGCGGTTAGTGTGGGGGTAGAGCACTGGCGATCTCGGTTAGTGTGGGGGTTGAGCACTGGGGATCTCGGTTAGTGTAGGGGTAGAGCACTGGGGATCTTGCGGTTAGTGGGGGCGGGGGTAGAGCGCTGGGGATCTCATGGTTAGTGTGGGGGTACAGCGCAGAAACTGGGGTGATTTTAGGAGAGGTTCGGAAATGGATAAGTGACAAACTTTGACAGACAGTGTGTTTTTACACCAACATGAATATCATTTAAACATCATTTTCTCTCCCTGACCTGGCCTGGGCACAGTAGTATACATCATGACAAGTCGCCGGTTGTCCTGCTCTGCATGTCCAATTAACCTCCTTCATTTTCTTGTTCCAGGGTATGAAGAGAGCAGGTGTTCAGGGTGCCCCAGTCAGGATGCCCGTGGTGATCACTCAGGCTGTGCGAGCTCCAGGTACAGTTCTGTGTTCAGTGATCTCTCTCTCGCGCACACACACACACACAGCCCGTGGTGATCACTCGGGCTGTGCGAGCTCCGGGTACAGTTCTGTGTTCAGTGATCTCTCTCTCTCTCTCTCTCACACACACACACACACACACACACACACACACACACACACACACACACACACAGCCCGTGGTGATCACTCGGGCTGTGCAAGCTCCGGGTACACGCACACTGGCTCGGGTACCTATCTAAATGGGGACCTTCCATTAATTTCTATGGGGTAAAACCCTAATCCCAATCAAGGCACCCTTAATCCCAACCCAGCCCTGACCTTAACCGTCAGTAACCAGCCCAAATACAAGACCTTTGGCATTTTTACTTTTTTGATTGCATTCACAGATTTTTATAAAATTGAGGTAATCAAAAAGATGTCCCCGAAAGTAGGGAAATTTTAGGTTTTACTGCACTTTGGGGACATTTTGGTCCTCCTATGTGATCTATGCAAACCCCCCCCCAACACACACACACACACACACACACAGTCTATGTATCCCTATCTTTATGGGGACTCTCCATTCATTTCTGTGGGCATAACCCTAATCCCAACTATGACCCTCGTAACCCCTACCCAGCCCTGACCTTGACCATAAGTCAGTGGGGGCACTCAGGAGAGGCAGGGCACCAGAGTGCCCGATTGACTGTCCCTCCAGTGGTAATAAATGATTTAGGTTGCCCCTTTACACAATATTTTATTAAGATGTGCCCTCTAGGGCAAGAAAATGTTGATAATGTTTAATAATGTGTTACCTTTTAACACTGCCATAAGTAACCAAAGATACAAGACTTATGGCGATGTTATTTAACAGACACAAATTTTTATAAGATTGAGGTTATTCTTATGGGGACCGCAAAAATGTCCCCACAAGGTAAAAAGGTACAGGTTTTTGTAACATTGTGAGTCCCCACCACGTTATAATAATAAAACACACACACACACGACATCCCGCCCTCAGTACCACAGAGCTAGTCAGAAGCCCACAGGTGATTGTGTGTATGGAGGAGATTTACCCTAATCAGCTGAATCACACGGCAGCCCCCCAAGGCTGGGCGTCCGCAAATATACCAGCGTCTGCTCTGGCTTCCGTCGGGGGGCGCCGCTTTGGGCCACCCGCAGGTGGCTAAAAGTCCGCGACATGGGCTGCGGGATGTCTCTAAAAATACCCCATGCCTTTTGGCGGGAAACATGCCTGTTGAAATCAAGCTTGAATCGGCTCTGGCTGTCTGGGCGCCTTCCCGCAAACGCGTCTGGGGGCTCCGGGGACCTGCGGCCTCTTTGAGCCACAGCGATATTGACAGTGCGCCGCGTTCCGCGCACAAACCTGGGGAGCATTCCCACCGCCGTCTCTACCCTCTTCTGTGTGTCTGTGTGTGTGTCTGTGTGTTTCTCTTGCATTTTTGTTAAATAAGAGCCCTTCCCCTGTGCAGTGAACACAAATGGTTAAAGGTGTTCCTGTAGCAATGACAAGCCGTTTGTCAGAAATGCTAACCGCCAGCTTGTGCTGATAACGCTTTCTTTATTTTCCTTATCCGTCTACTAGGCGCAATATTGAAGGGGCCGGCGATCCAGGCAAACAAAAGTGCGGCTGCCTTTGCTGTCCAAGGCTCAGCTAATCAGAAAAACAAGCTGAATGACCCCGGGGGCGGTTCTTTCAGGTACACCGCATACAACAGGGGTCTATTCCTGGGGACTGGGGCACGGCATCTCGCGTGTCACCACCAGGGGGCAGCATTTCACAGAGATTAAACGTGGCCCTGTATATGTCATGTGAAAGCAGTCTTTTTCTCTAATTTTCTTCTTTCTTTAATTGCTACCAGTGATTCTCCTTGTGCCATGTAAGACATGGTGTGAGGCTTTGAGTGCAGATAAACGCATAAGTGATCCACTATAAGGTGTAGAGAGGCCACCCCCCCTCCCAGCAGGCGTTTGAGACCTTATTCAGTCCAGCTTTGGTTTGTATATATGGTTCATATAAATTAAAAAAGTTTGCTGTAATAAATGCTGTTATTTGTCACTTACTGCAGGTTAATGATAGGGAACACGTTACATTTGGCTGCAATGGCCTGATGTCCCATTCAGGATGTATCGCAGCAGTACTTGAAGTGCATTATGGGATATGCCCCAGATCACCGTGATCCCACAGGGCTGGAGCATCTATTAGGGCAGTGACTATTGGTGGGAGGGTCCAGTGCTTGCGGGGGGGCTTGGTTGGGTGTGGCCCAAGGTGTTCAGTGCTGAGTGGGTGGGCTCGGCTTCCCAGCATCTGGGTGGGACCCTCACATCAAGCTCCCAGTAATGGTCCATCCTCCCCAGGGGCTGGGTGATTGATAAATCCATACATCTTTAGCGACTTTGATAATTAAGCTGTCAGGACTGTTCGTCTTCCTCCCCAATCCCCCCCCCCCAGTTATTTTAGTAATGAACGTCACCCCATCTGCCGTCTTCAGCTTTATACACAAATGGAGCTTTTTTTTGTTCCTCCCATTAATGTTGAAGTGGGTTTAATTGCCCGAATCCATTCGCGTTTCAGTGCCGATTGGCTTTGGCGCCACAATGGACTTGCGGTCTCCACCCTTGTGGCAATATAACCCCCACCCTTTAAAGCGGGACAGCAAATGCAAACATCCTGAACCAAACCACCGCGGTGGGGGGGGGGGGGTGTCTCGGCATCGCTTTGGGGGGTTGAAATCGTGCTGCTGTTTATTTTCTCTTTCACGCTCCATTTGGTCACTAATTTCCCCCCTTCTGTGGCCGCCATGACCTGCCGTAAGCACGGTGTATACAGTAGCGAGCTGCGATGGCCACTGCGTCCCCACGCACCAGATAACATCCTGCTCAGGGACGCGATGTCCCTGCATCCGCTTTGTAACGGTGAAAATAAATCGCTCCGTCTGGCCGCTTCCCTGCGACGAAACAAAAAAAAAAAGGCTCAGCGGATCATACCGGAAAAGGACTATTCACTGATTCCCAGTGAAGCCGTTAGGGGTGTTCCACGTGACTTATCGTCCCCCAGGGGCCAGTGCGGGGCCCCCGGCTTGAGGGCCCGACGCCCTCCGTGTGGCCGCGACCGTGTTTACGTAGCTGAGTGCAAACAGATGCTGTCCATGGAGCCTGCTCGTCCCTTTGCCCCGTTAGCCGCGAAACCCAGGATGGCGGTTTCCATCTCTCCGTCCCAGACATAACGGAGTGTCCCGTATCCCCCCCGCACACTCCTCATTGGCTCAGAGGGCAGCCCTCCTCGCGCTCCAAGATCACCAACAGGCTCCTAGTTTTTTTTTTTTTATTATTATTATTGCACCTTCCAGCCTCACACAGGAATAAGGTTATCATTTATTTACTTGCCTTGCACACTTTCATCCAGAGACACTTGGAGAACTTGACCCACTTTGTGCTGCTTGTTTATTTCTTTTATTTTTTTCCAGTTCAGGTTCAATTGCCTGTCCTGGGACTTGAAATGAAGACTTTAAGTTGGACCGTGTCCTGAGGTTTTACCGTGCAGTTTTAATGTTAACCTTGGGCTTGGCTCTCTTCCTGGGGCATAATCTCTGGTTTGGCCCCTTTTCTGGGGGGGCTAATGTAGACTCCCCCCCCCCCCCCCAATCCAATCAAACCCTCTTCAGCTGAAACAGTCTGTCGTATTTCCAGGAAGGACATAGACCTTTTGAATGCTACGAGGTTAATTACCATTTAACATTAATGTTTAGCTTTTCCTAGAAGTTTCTCCAGGAGCACTGTTGTCTACAGACTGGCTGTTCCAGTAACACACAGGCTTAAATCCTAACAGTATAAAATACTGTGCTTTAAGTGCTTTGGGTGAAATGGTTTATGAAAAACAATGTTTAAATAACTGGAGTAGAGGACTGCCTTTCTGCACGGTGAAAGAGCTCCTTTGAGATTCGCCGTTTTCTGACTCTGAAAAGGCGCCGGCACCTTCCGGAGGGGGCCGAACCTTTAGTACTGATAGCTGTTTAGTGTCAAACATCTCAATTTAGCTCCCTCCCTCTGTTCCCAACCTGACGTTTCTAACGGTAACGTCTTATCACGAGATGAATGAAATTATCAGAAAGTGGGTTTTCAATTCCTCCGTGATGGAGCACTCGGCAGGTCGCCCCAGTTTCATTTTGAGACGTGCCATTTCCCCCCCCACCTCACCTACGGTTAACCACCCCCCTTCACGACCCTCTTCTTTGCGTTACAGGGATGACGATGACATCAACGACGTGGCCTCCATGGCTGGGGTGAACCTGAATGAGGAGAGCGCTCGCATCCTGGCCACCAACTCGGAGCTGGTGGGCACGCAGATCCGCTCCTGCAAGGACGAGGCCTTCCTTCCCACGGGGATGCTTCACCGCCGCATCCTGGAGACGGGTACCCAGCATGCCCTCTCCCTCTCTCCCTCCGCTGGCCGCTTGTTGCGCCGTGAAGCCTCGCGCATTCCTCCCGCTTGCAGCAATTATTTAAGACGTTTGTGCTGGAGCCCCGAGCGGCATGCTGGCCTGGTGGGTGGCGCTGTGGCCTCGGGCTCCCCGTTTATGGGTCAAATTCTGCCCCCAGCTCTGTGTGGGTTTTCTGTCAGTTGCCTACACAGTCCAGAACATCGGTCGAGGTGAATTGGTGTCTCTGAATTACTCTTAGTGTGCGCGCGCGCGTTTGTGTGTTGGTACTTTCCATTGCTTTCCATGGTGTCACCGTCTTGTGCCCCTTGAATCTTGGGACACACCTAATTCATGCTCCACTGGTCCGCATGTCATTACAGCCATGTGCATGCACACTACGTTTTCTTTATGTATGTACATATATGACTGTCTGCGCAGGCTTTCAGCAGACATATTCCACTCGCCCTACTGGAAACACCTAGTAATGCACTGTTGCTTAAGTAGTCCACTAGACCCAAAATCTAGTCATAAGGATCTGAGTGACTGTGACAAGGACTAAGCTGTGATGGCTAGACGAGTGGGTCGGAGCATCTCAAAGACGGCAGGTCAGGTGGGGTGGCCCTGGTATGCAGTGGTCAGTACCCATCAATAGTGGTCCAAGGTTGGCCAACTGATGAACAGGGTCATGGGTGTGTACCACCTACCTAAACATTGTTGCAGACCAAGTACACCCCTTTACGGCAGTGGCCTGTTTCAGCAGGGTCATGTACCCTGCCACACTGCAAACCTTGTTCAGGGATGGTTTAAGGAGCATGAATGACTTCCAGGTGTTGACTTGGCCTCCAGATTCCCCAGATCTTAATCTGATCGAGAATTTGTGGGATGTGCTGGACAAACACGTGCCATCTTTGGAGGCCCCACCTCGCAAATTAGAGGACATAAAGGATCTGCTGCTATCTATGAAGAATGTCATTCAGTACTTAAAAGTACTGAATGATAAATGCAGCCAACTTAGTGGTGCAGCATAATTGCAAGAAAAGTAAATAGGTCTGCTGTTTTTACCTAATAGATGTCAGCTTGTGTGTGATATGAATTGTGGTGGTAATATTTATGAAAACAAATGAGGAAAACATTAAAAATAGTAGCCATGACTCTCAAAAATAAGACAGACAATGAGTCCCTTACATACGAGAAGGTCCAGAAGCATTGAGGAGACGAGGGAGTTCCGTGGTAGTCGAAATGGGGCGGGGGGGTGCCTGGATGAGTGAAACGGCACGAAAAGGCCCGAAGTGTCCTTGCCCAGCATTTGGGCTACTCTTAAACAAAACAAAAACACTCGGCTCACCGAAAACAGCATTTGGAAGTAGAAAATCTTTTGTTTTTGGATTTGTGCGAGTTTAGATTAGTTTAGAACACTGTGAAATGCAGCGAGGGGGTATGTATATACACACAGGAAGCCATAGTGCTGGAAAGCTTCGTGAATTTTAACTCTGGCAGTTGATCTAGCATTCTGTGACAAGGCTTTGTTAGACTGTTTGTGCTGTCTGATGCCGGGTTTTCCGGTTCACTTCTAACACACACAGCCCTCCTGGCTCCTGTTCTATAACCAGGGTTCTTGCTTACAGATCTTTATTCTTTTTCATTTATCAATTATTTATTTGACAGTTTAACAGAGACAAATTTGTTTTAGTGTGATGTATATTATATGCCGCTGTTGGAAGAAGTAGGGAGTTGCACTGGTGTCCGATGCTTTTAGAGTCGATCTTGTTTGAATGTGTCTACCTTCACTACATGTAAATTTAACTCCTAATTTGAAAAATCTTCCCCCTCTTGATTAGGTATTCTTGGCATACAAACGAGAGCCTGAGGTTATGTGCTTTTGTTTTGCGTCTTCGTTTGGTTGTTATCCTGTCGCCTGGAGCAGCCGCATGTTTAAAAATATAAATCTGACTTGGGGGCTTTCTGCAAGTCTCCCATGGCGTGGCTTGTTGGCAGCCGCGAGGCTGGATGCCCCCTACTGGTCAGTAGTGTTTCTGCCGGCTTGGTTCTGCCATATTGTGTCAAATGGCCAGAGCCTGATCAGGGGGAAGTTGGCCGCAGTAGTGCATTGGACATTTGACATAGGACACATAACATTAACTGTCCAATTTAGACATAGCCTCCCCTCCATTGTTACCCTATTTCTGAATCAAGTTGTGGGTGTTTTCCTGTACACATGTTGGCCATACCACTTAGGGGGGTGTAAAGCAACTCGCCTTGATACAAATTCTGTATTTCTTTTTTTGCCTTTTTGGTGCAAAATCCCCTAAAATCTCTTATAGAGGTTAAACACGCAGAGAATAATTAAATCTAATCAGTTAATCAAGATGGGCACGCACGCAGCCCCACAGGAATCAAGCTTGCCCCCCCCCCCCCCGTGCCCTTTAAGCTGGGCTGTGCCTCCCTGACAAACCCGTCCTGCTTCCATCTGAATGATGCGTTTTCGCTCCCTGGTGGAGAAGGGCTTTCGTGGCCAACTGGACCGCCTGGCCGTGGTCCTGGGGTGGCCGGGGGGATTTCCTCTTGGTTTCCCGCGACGGGAGGGCTGTCAGCCCAGGAGGTTTTTTATCTTTGCTTAATTTACAAATGATTCTGTGTTTTTTAGGTGCCCTCCTCCCCTCGCATTTCAGCATGCCCTTTTGAGCTCTTAACAAGAACAAGATGGTATAGGGGACCTGCTTTAAATAACTGGCGCGTTTTACTTAAAATACTGCCAGAAACACAATTATGTTAATGCAAAATTCAAAAGGAAATTCAGAATGTAACCTGCTTAATTTCGGACTCCGCGGTGTAACTTAAAGACCCATGAATTGCTTTAAGGGAACTTAATTATCCTTTAAAATGTGCTCTGGCTGCAGTGGCTTCTCCCTCACGAGGGGATCTCACTGCTTTCCTTTTGACCTTTGAAATCTGGAGTGCATGCTTCGAGGTCGTCGGCTGAGTACCGCAGCTCTGGCGGCCACGTGAAATTCCTCTTAGTCGCGTTCTGTCGCCGTGGCTGCTTCCGAAACTGCATCCTTCTACTCCAAGCAAGCCGGCATAGAATTTTTGGAGAGATCTGCATTAGCCGAAACCCAACTATTTGGCAAACGGTAGGCGACAGGTATCGGGATATCCGGTCGAAATCCTGTTGTCCACTGTTCATTCCCATGATTCCAGTGCTACAAAGGGGCGTGACTTTTCAGAATCGGAAGCATTTTTAATGACTGCACGGCCGAGGCTGGTGGAATTTGCTTTGGGCGCGGCAGCATGATGGGACAGCTGAAATCAGCGTTGTTCATGAAACATGGTTAGATAGTAATATCACGTTATACAATCAACATGCTATAAAAAAAATCATTGACCAGCTTGACAGTCAATGTTCACAGATACCACAAGCCAGAATTTACAGATAATATTGACAGGTAATATTTACGACTGATACAGGAGATTTCAGTGCAAATGTGACCTCAGCCAGTGTTTAATGCGGCACTCAACTTTTACTAGATGTCGGTGAACTTTCCTGATTGCCATAAAGCCCGAACCTCACCAGATGCTTTTCTCACTTGATTGCAGCAAAGAAGTTTGGGGTGACGGAGGTGCCGGCAGAAGCTGTCAGCTTCATCTCTCACGCCACGCAGGCCAGGTTGCGGACAGTGCTGGAAAGGGTGTCTGCCATCGCGCAACACCGGACGGAGACATGCAAGGTAAGGGGCGTGGCCTGGCCGGCATCCCCGCCGCGGGGCATGTCCTTGATTGGTCCTCAGGTAAAGGTAGTAGTTCTGACTCGTCTGCATCCAGCTAAGGGGGCGCCTCTGTCATTTCCGGAAGGAATAATCGTAAATGTGTTTACACTGTATCCACCTTTCAGTTAAGGTGGGTACAGTGTTTTGCCTCTGAGTCACAGGCCATCTCAGCACTGAAGTAATTGATTTCTGGCTGATTTAAAGCTGACTAGGGCAATTTAGGACCAGCCCTAAGTTTGTGTTTGATTGGTGATACTTGGAGAATCTCTGATCTGTTGTGCACCATTTTTCATTTTTATAATTTTTTAAAACTGGATAAGGTGTTAAATAATACATGAATTTCTGACTTGTGTCTTTAGAAACATCTATAATATTGTAATGCTGTTCCAGTGTGACTCGCAGAGGAATGTCATAATGAAGTTTTTTTGCTTTTTAGACTAGAAATTGAATCTGTATTAAGTCACGCTGTTGACATCAGCGAAACACACGAGCGGCTCGACAAACCGCAAGATAACAGGCTGTGGCCTTCAAACAGTCGAGGGAGGCGGCTTGGGGGGGGGGGCGATGTGCCGGGGGCGTGATGGTTACAACAATGTGCTTGGAACAGGAGAACAAAGGGGTGGGGTGTCTGAGGTGGGGGGGGGCTGGAAACATGCTCACAAATAAACAATTAGGGGTTTAACCGTGAGTCACTTAGAAAGCTCAGACCTTCATCAAAGGGAGTGAATCCCGGAGTGGGGGCAAACGGGGGGCCGGTGGCTGGCGCTCGCTGAGCGGCCTGCTCTCCCCTCCGCAGGATGACGAGCATCACGAGCAGTCGTCGGACGTGCGCTCGCAGCTCCGCTTCTTTGAGCAGCTGGAGAGGCTGGAGAAGCAGAGGAAGGACGAGCAGGAGCGGGAGATCCTGCTAAAAGCCGCCAAGGTACGGCCCGTTTACCGCGCAGCGCGCCCCTCCCCCCTGGCCGCCTCCCCCTCAAGGTACGGGCCGTCAACGCGTGGCGCGCCCCTCCCCCCTGGCCGCCTCCCCCTCATGGTACGGCCCGTCAACACGCGGCGCGCCCCTCCCGCCGGGCCGCCACCCCCCTCAAGGTACCGCCCGTCAACGCGCGGTGCGCCCCTCCCGCCGGGCCGCCACCCCCCTCAAGGTACGGCCCGTCACCAGGCAGCGCGCCCCTCCCGCCGGGCCGCCAGCCCCCTTCAGCCCCCCCCGATCGCTCACGCGCTTGGCGGTAGCGTGCGCCGACGCGTCCACCTCACGGGTGCCACACGCCTTCTCCAAGGCCCCTTTCCCAAAACTCGGAGGGAAGTCGAGCACTTAGCTCCTCATTAATTACCGTAACTAGGAGGAAATCTCAGAGCCCTCGGTTTCCATTTCAGGAGGCCGTTTGATTAAGGAAGCCCTTCAAGACCACAAATGACTTAAATATTTCACCGTAATCATGGGGTGCCCGCGGGTGTTCCAGGCATTCTTTTCGGGGGCCCACTTGTGGGGTTTTGTGGGTTAGTGGGGGCCTGATGAACAGACGTCAGGTCTGCATATCGACGCCCGACCGCATTTAGCCTACAGACGGCCCGCTTTCTTTTCACATGGACAGATGCTCTGGCTTACCTGCCAGGCAGGTATATCCCCCCCCACCCCTTTTTTAACTGCTTGGTCTTGGGTTACACCTTACAGTAACTGGTGCATGGTCATCCCACCCACCAAGGGGTTAAAGAGGCATTGTCCTGCAATTTCTTCACATCATAAGGAGGGGCTGCAGGGATACAATAGGAGGTCTTGGGCACCTATTACCCAGAAGCCCCTGCTCCGTTAGAGGCACCTCTTTTAAATGTTTGACCCTTCATTGCTGTAGATGCTCTTCAGCCCAAAAATCTTGCCTTCCGGCACCATTCTTTTGCACTGGGAAGTACTGCATTGTTACTGAGAGATGTACATGTCTGGGCCGTGGGTTATCATCGACGCAGGCCAGGGAAGCCAAATCTGAGGCCGCATTGTTCCTGACGGGCAGTACCGTACCTTCAGCTTAATGCCCGGCTGCCCCCAGCCGTGGCTGGAGTTGTGCATTTTGATTCCCCGCTTTCAGAGAAGCACTACTGTTGACCTGAATCCCGCCAGTAGTCCTCTAGGTGAGACGGCCTCCAGGCAGGCGGACGGGGCTGTCTGATGCAGCTGACACGGGCGGGTTAAGATTCCCCTCTGAGCTGGGCCTCCTCGCCGCAGATGGATGGCGGGGGTCTAGTCGGGCTCTCCCGTGCTGGAGACCAAGTTCTCCACCTTAGCGGTGCACTTCAGTTTAATGCTCCACCTAATTTGTTTCACAGAATATAAACATTACAAGGGTACTTTTCCGTCCTCTCAATGTCACCTTGCTTGGATCTGGTGGGATTGGAGCCGGGAATATGAAGTGTCCGCGAAGGTTATTGATGTGGCCTGCAAATGACTGAGGCGGTGTAATTAGTAGTGGGAGACCAGTAAATGTTATGACAACGTTAGGTAGACGCATTCTACTGTAAAGACCAGCCATCGAGATCACAGAAGCACAAACGTACCTAGAGACTCCGTATATACAAGAAATGGGCACAATGTAAGACAAAGTTAAACAAAACATAAATGTCTTTGCAAAAAAAATGTTTGTGAAATATTATTACAAATGCGCTTTAGCATTATTTATAGAAGAGTATAATCCTTGCCAGAAATGCAGCACGCTTATATGCATGTTGCGTCTCCGTGGCGACATCCATGCGAAGCCCGGTGCAGCAGCATAGCTCCCGAGAACACATGCTCGCTCTCCTGCCCTGTTTGATGAAGTCATTTGATTAAAATCTCCTTCACATGGCATCTTTGCGGCTGCATGTGAAGTAGATTGCCAGGGTAGCTGCCCGCGGGCCTGCGAATCCCTCTCCCCTGAATCTAAGTATCCCGTCCTTGACACCTTCCGTCCCGATTTCCCGTCTCCACTTGCCGCAACAGATGCGGAGGCCTTTAAAACCAGCTGTTAACCTGACACCTCCCCCCTCCCCCCCCCCCCCCCCCATGCAGAGTCGCTCCAGGCAAGAAGACCCAGAACAAGCCCGGCTGAAGCAGAAAGCTAAGGAGGTAAGCAGTGTGGAGATCATTACCCCTGACATTTTGAGACACCCACGTATTAATTTTTCATGCCTTTGCTACATGTGTAACGCCATTTAGAGTCCAAGCTTTAAGTTTCGGGAGTCATTTTCCATATGATGGCTGTTCTTTGAGCTGTATGTGAGAAGGCCTTCCTTTCCCTAAAATCACTATCACATCAATATTCACTTTTAAACTGTTGAGCAGGAACATCGGTGTCGAGCTGAAGGGGCGTCGTGTGCCCTTTCTGAAATGTTCCGATTTTCATTCTCTCTGTAAAGGCCATTGAAGCTTATTCCGATTCTCTGGCTTTGACCGGGCGTTCCGCAGGTATGGGAAAGGTTAGGCCACAAGCCCTCATTTAGCTGGGGAAACTCAGGAACTAAAGCAGTAAGGAAGATGGCCATTTCCTCTTCGGAAACTGCACGCCTTCACCGGTGGGAACCTGTCAGATGCTGTGCCCGCGGACTTCTTTGTACGTAGTTGTGTTTCTGATGAAAATGGGGAATAGGAGCCATGAGGTCTAGCTTGCTCAGTTGGCACACCCGTGCAGTGCCCGGCGTGCGCTGGCTTGATACCTAAACTCTAGTGCGACTATAGTTGCATATGTGGCCGGTGGAAGGGCCTTGTGGGAACATCTCCGATCTTGCTGCTTGATTCATGTCCATTGCGGCCCCATCGCTTAAAGGGGAGGTGCATCACGGGATTACCTTTTTATGTTTCCTGTCATCTTGTGATTCTTGCCTTTACATGGTGTGTTTGTCCGTTTATACAGGTGAATATTTTTACAGAACCAGCTTTTATCAAAGGTAGAGCAAAGGGGCCAGATTTTAGCTCTTAAACCTTGAACATTTTGGTCCCCGAGAGTCTTTTGGTCACGATTCCTTAGCTGCTGCCCCCCCCTGTAGCCTCGGGCTGAGATGTTGTAGCCAGCTTCCCTGGTGGTGTTTGGGCAATTTGGCCATGTTTTATGTCTTCAGTCTTTTTTTTATTTATTTATTTATTTATTTTTGGTGGCCTAGCTGCTGTCCAGGTAATAGCTTGGGGTGTGAGGTTGGGGGGGTGGTCCTCGGCTGCCTGCCACAGCAGCTTCCACCCTGGCTGCCTTTGGTCTCACATGGCCAAATTCCCATCAGGGTAGCACGCCGTTAGCGGCTCTCTCAGCCTTTGGGTCAGAGTCCGCCCCCAGGATGTGCACCCCCCCCCCACCCAACTCATTTGGAAATTAGAGTTTCATATTAGAATGACTGGTGCTGTGGGCTGGAAGCCAGACAGAATGTGATATAGTTAGGAAGGTGGGTCCGGCGGGGTGGGGGGGGTGGTTGGGGGCTCCACTGAGGCCTGGGGGTGATCTGAGACCCTGCTGAAGCCAAAGC
>JAODKL010000009.1:12318612-12335735 GCA_026780765.1 Petrocephalus schoutedeni
GCTGGGGGAGCCTGAGCACCTGCCCGTTTCCCCAAACTATTGAATGTGAACATGCGTGTGGCTTTGAGTTCCCCCTTTTTTAAAGTTTGAGCATCTGCACAGCCCTGATGATACAAATCTATGTGTTCCCAGCAGGGATGTCGCTAGACATTTTGGGCCCCATGAAAGTGTATTACATTTGGCCCCCAATCCAAACCAATTCAATTTTGTTCCAGATTTTTTAGGCCCTCTAAATCGCCCTAACTTTCACCCACTTTACAGCGCCCCTGCTTTCAAAACCAGTGGTACAGTGTCACATAATATGCTATTAAACTTGCCACTAGATGGTAGTGTTGGTCTATGCTTATTCTCCTGTACATGAACCAAGTCTCTCTGCGACAGATACATGCATATAACACCACGAAGTCTTTGAACATTTACAGAAATGTATTCAAGTCTGTATTCTGAATACCACGTGAAATGCCTTTGGCAATTGTATGTAAGCTTTCTCATTACTGAAAAGCTGTTGAGAGTATATGATAAGACTAAAGAACAAATTAGAAAACAATTAGACAGCAAATCTATTGCCTTATTATTCAGCATGCTGCTTGTGGAGAGTTTAATGCTGGCCCTGTTCCACTCTGTCTGAACCCTGTACCACTTGTGAGTGTCAGGGAGGTACTCCCCATGATTAAAGAAATAGACTCTTTTATCTCTATTGATCAGCACGGCCAGGACGAGGGCAGGCGGAGGCCAGACAGCCCTCTGCACTTCCCAGTCTGCATCCTGCCTTCCGTGCTATGCCACTCCGCAGGTACGCAGGCCGACAAGCCAGGCTTTCCATCGAGTATCAAAAAAGTCCACCGTAGGAGGTCTGCCTATATCGTGATGGAAGTGTTTTTCGTTATGTGGACATTTAGGCTACTGATTACCCCCCCGCCCACCCATCCCACCACGACTCCAAAATCTACAGCCAATAATGATGCTCACCTTCCTCGATGTCTCTCTGGGACTCCCTCTCAGCTGCACACCTGCACGAAAGAGAGACAGATAGTTTCTGTTTAGCACACAAATGCTTGAAATAAACGGAGCCGATCAGTTTTGCGATCTCGTTGAAATCTGTAGGTGTGGTAATTAGAATTTAATTGGTTTATTTCCTGATATCGCAGTCATGATATTGACAAAATGTCTGGATCATCTCTGACCTGCTGATGCTGCTGGCCCAGCCCCAAGAGCTGGCCCGGTTCTGCTCATTGCCCGGTATTGACTGAGGAACCCCCCCCCAGGCCATTCATTGATAGATCAGAGCCGGTGATTATCGGTGTCTGGAGCCCTTCTGTGCCAGGCTTGCTTATTTACACTGGGCTGGATGTCAGCGCACGCCATCCTGGCGAGTTTGGCCCCTTTACAGCTTTGCAGGCTGAAGACTCCATAGCTCTTTCTTCCAGGTATCAGCGTGGCTGGCCCCACCCTAACCCTCAGCCAACAGGCCAGGGCAGACATCCATCTCCCTGAGCTGTTTCCCCTGGAAACTAATCGGTCGCCTTTTTTTGACAAATGGCCACTGCAGCGAAGGGAACTGGCCTTTTGCTGTGTTTTTCCGGGCATTCTGCCATAAACACTCAGAGAAGGCCACCAGGGCAGCTGCGCTGGGTAAGGAAATGTCCCCACAAGACAAGAGCGCACCAGCCAACGAGCCAATGGGGTGTCAGCCAAACATCTGTCCGACAATCACATATCAGCCCATCAGCTGTTGAAAAGTTAGACCAATCAGCTAGTAAGCCAGTCTCAAACGCGTTTGACTTTTTACACAATTAAATACTGCATGAGATATATTTAGCTAATTTTAATTTCTCCTTTTAACAATAGCTGGTTCTGTTGCATTCTTTGCAGTTAATTGAATGCAATTTGTTCATATTTGTCCTCAGAACAATGCAAGAGTGATCATCGAGAAAGAACAAGGTATGGAGCAGCAAATCAATTTGATGTGCACTATTATAGCATTCCTGTCTGCAGCATGTAAATGACAGTCTTTTGATGTGTTTTATTTGTGTGGCATCTCTGTTCCTCTAAATAGGAAACAGTCTCAGAGTTGCGCCTTTCAACCTCACAAAAAGGCAGGACACAGCACCTGTCAGAAACGCAGTAATGAAATCGTTAATGTCAGGAGGCCCGTGTTACTCGGCGACATACACCCGGCATGCAGGGGAATAAAAGCAGATTAACAGAGATATCGCTCCTCTATCAGCGCCACTCTTTCTTCCAGCCACTCGCTTCACTGACCTCTGACCCCTTTTCATTTCCTTCAGAAACCCTGGATGACATTTACAGGTCGGCCCGGCCCTGGTCCCACATTACAGCCCTGACTAACAGCGCCAATGCTGAAGGCCCTACTGGAGGGGGACGGGGCTACCGGTGCCTACGTCCACTGCTAACACCCCAGAGAGATCAGAATACAGGGAGGGACCCAATTAACCCGGTCCATGCAGAACCAGAATCAGACCAGAGTGCAAAACCAGAAGGAGAATTAAGACCAAACCTCCACGGGACCAGCCACAGCTACGTCGGGGGACTTGAACACTTTCTTCAATGTAACCTCTCTCCCACGGGGGAAAACAGTGACCTAGAAAAGCTCAGTAATAAATAGGCAGATTTATTTCCAATGAAACTGAAAAAGTGTCCTCGTCCTCAAGGTTAAATGGAAATGAAGGTTATTACTCCCCCGAGAGCACAAACATGGTCTCCGCCACCATGGCATACAGAAATTAAAGCACGTAGGCATTCTTTAATAATGTCCGGCTAGAGTGACCTTACTTGTCAATAACAGAGTTGGACAGGGTCATAAATTTTGTGAACCCTCGGCAATGTTCTGATGACCTGAACCGTGGTACGGCCTGGTGTGGAACGCCATGGAGGTGTGAGGACAACACGGACATCAAGAGGAAGAAAGACAGGAGAGAGACGGACAGCTTGACCAGTTTGGACGTGGCACCAGTTGGTCCTTGTCGTAACTCCCTTGGGACTGGAATGATGTAAATTTGTCATCCTATCAGGCTGAGTGTGTGCCGCCAAGCCAGTCAGTGATTGGTCAGTGTAACTTCTGACAGGGACATACTTTTTGCGGGCACTCCCATTTCTCTTGGGGGGGTGGTGGGAGCTACCAGTGCCACTTATGTACACGGGACACCTGCTGTGACTGTGCCGGAGCCGAAAATAAGGAAAGCACTTAGCGAGCGGGCTTTCTCTTGGTGTGTGCCCTGTCTCCCGTGAGGAGGAGCCTGAGGAAGCCCTTGGAAGCGGGCCGCAGGAGTTCATTTCATGCTGACAAAGGCCGGCCAGATGGCATCACAGCGGTTCCGACTCGACCCGGACGGCCTCGTGATTTCCATCCGGCTTTAAGGTCACAGAACTCACAAAAAAGCATGAGAGTTCTGTGACTCCTCGGACGTTCCTTGGAATACATCGCCATGGCAACGCCGCGCTAGTAGGGGCGGCTGGCGTGGCGGTGATGGCTTGCGAATTCGGGGGGGGGGGGGGAGGCCCATGAGACTTCGGAGGCACAGAGCTGTAAACAAATGTGCCCGACAGCTGCTATCTGTAGAGTAACTGAATTACGGCTAACAGGGGCACGTGGTACGGAAGGGCCCGATTGGAAAATGGTTTATTGAAATGCACAGTCGGTCTCGCTTGACCGATGGCTCGCTGCGGTGTTTTGGGAGCTACTGCCGGCCTGGTGCATGTATAAGAAAAGAGGGAGGGACAAAGACTTCGCAGGTGCAGATAAGGCTTCTGAACACTGATGTATGAGATGGAGCTAGCACCACTTTGTACAGCAGTAAGTGCTGCAGATGGGAGAGGTCCTGTTACTTTCAGCGCTAAAGCTATTTCTTCAGGCCTCAGATCCATAAATTAGCTATGCTAGCGAGATACTGTCAATTGTCCGGCTCTGGTTGTGTCCTATATACAGTGTTTGCCTCGTAGTTTTCACTGTTTTACCAGAAGAAAGCATTTAAGAAGCAACATTATGCAATTCAAATTAAAAGTGAACTGGTGGGCATACTGTATGTCCCATCATCAGTGATGTTCAGAAGGTCAGCCTCGTGGCTTCATCAGGAGTTTAGATGCTGTTCTCCTGTGTTGGGTGGAGACCCCTCAAGTGTACAGGGCCTAGATGCACAGCCGGAGCAGGGGAATGGGCCGCCCCGAGTTCACTCCAGCAACTCCGTGCCATTACACCTCAAGGACTCTGCAAGGTGGAACGGATTAGATACGAAGCCTGAGTCACAGCCTCTGTCAGGGCAGACAGTGCGAGAGCCGCATTACACCTCGACACTGACCTAGATAGGGACGTTACTGCCATCGATTACAAGCCAGTGTCCCAGAGGCTGCTTTTGATAAATTCTGAGAGTGACAGACATGACACGGGGGCATAAAACGAATACTTTCAAGCTAAGCATTTGCTGTGAAACGACAGACCTGTAACAGCCCAGGTGGACCATCTGTGTTTTAGGCAGGAAAAACAATTGAAGGCAGCTATGTGACCTCTTCTAGTGGCTATGTAAACCTACCTAACTCATCCATAACCTCCTTAAATAGCTCTCCGTGGCTTTCTACCTCAACTGCTGCCCTTCCACTGTCACACAAGGCGTCCCACCCACTCCTCGAACGTTCGAAGATGGAACAGGAAGTTAATTTCCTCCACTGTGAGTTTAGCTGCAGGGGAATTGCATAAATCCAATGGCACTATAAACTCTAGCAGCAATGGTGTGCGTCACTGAGGCAACTTACTGAGGTATAATCAGAAACGGTTTCTGTCAGCTTCTGTGGGTGTGGCGGCGTCACGATTTAAGATCGTCTAAGACGGAAATCCGGTGTCAAATGTTCATGCTCGCTTCTGGACTTCCGCAGGAGCTGACCGTGCGGAGACAGAAAGCGGCCAAGGACTGCGGACTCTTGTAATGACCTTTATTCAGAGGAAACAGTTGAGCACGACTCAAACACGACCGATTCCCTGTGTTAAAAAGCCCACTGAAGTGGCCCGCCAGAGTTTATTTACTGTTGACAAAAGTCAGCCAGATGGCATCACAGCAGTGGTGCCCCCATCTCGAGGCCCGCTCTCTGACTGCCGGGCCAAGCTCCTCTCTGCTCATTTTCTCTCCTTTTGCCTTTACTTGACACTGTGTTTTAGCAT
This sequence comes from Petrocephalus schoutedeni, assembly GCA_026780765.1. Classification (NCBI taxonomy): domain Eukaryota; kingdom Metazoa; phylum Chordata; class Actinopteri; order Osteoglossiformes; family Mormyridae; genus Petrocephalus; species Petrocephalus schoutedeni. The sequence continues at coordinate 12,323,783 of JAODKL010000009.1, forward strand.
AATGATAAACAGTCACTGTCTTCCTCTTCTTCCCGCTTTGGGTGTACTAGCAAGACACGTGGCAGGTGTTTCGTGTCGAGCAGGCCTGCCAGGGATGGGTGGGAGTTAATAGGAATATTATTTATGCGGCATCTGTGATTGTGCACAGAGGCGGTCCTCTAAATTTCACCATGCATCCGGAACAAATAAACCGCACATTAGGCATTCACTAGATGTCGGTAAGGGGGGTTGGGGGGGGGGTGCGGGAGGCTAATCACCCGTGAGAGACACCTGGCTGTTTGTCAGATTAGTTTGCAGGTGGGGGGGGCAGTGCACTGTAGGAGGGTCTGGAAAATGTTACATTTGGCATGTTTGACAAATTCGGGTGTTTTCATCTTGGCTGTGTAGGAAGGCTGCGGTAGGTATGGGTGGTGTCACTTATGTGCTTCCCCGGAGTGAGAAAGGGTGGGGGTCCAGTCTCCCCGGCAGCAGAAACTCCTCATAACAGATGAGCCGCGACACCATTTGCTGCAAACGCTGTGTCTCCCTGTCAAGTCTGATGCCTCTTCTTTAACATCAGCAATTACTGCAAATGTGCAATTTGCATTACGATACCTGTGCGAATTCTAATCTGCCAGGGCCCTAGTTTCTGCTTTAAAAATGGATTTCCTGCCTTTGTTCTGTACTCACAATTGTGTGGGACCTCCCCCCCCCCCACAAGAGCAATGTTTACAAATGATTGGCTTGGTTTTTCTAATGTGCCATTGAGTTCTCGGGGTAGTAACACAGATATATCTCAATTTGGCCCTAGGTAAGAATATCAATCATATGGAACAGTTTCAGAAAAATATTTAAAGGGACTATTAAGAAACAGGGATGACAAACTCGACAAATGAGTGTGCAGAGGACTGGAAAGTCTTTTTAAGAAAGGACAGAATGCTGGATTTCGAAGGTAGACCTGATGTTCATGCAGTGTGCCGTCTTTTGTTCGGAGGCGTCGAGCTCTGTGGGATTTGAGTCAGTGTCCTGCCGGACTGCTGACATTACATGTATCCCGGAGCCCACAGGTCATGGCCAGCTCCCAGCATGCTGCTCCGTGTGCACAGGTGCAGGGGCATCTGGGGAGATTCTGGCAAGGAAGAGAGACCCTCCGGAGAAGCTTTAGGAAGATGTGTAAATGTCACCGGGCGTCAGATTCGAGTAAAATCATGTTCCTATAGGCCTTCACTCTTCCCTTCTTTTACACTATGAAAGGTTTCTTTCATACACAGTAAGCTCTTTGTAATTATTACTTTTTTTTGTTTCATATAAAGTACTGGCTTTCAGCTGCTTCACTTAATCTGATCCAGCTGGCCGGAATAAGACTGGTCGCCTGGGTGAGGATGAATAGGGTCAGCTGGGTGGCTTTGGAGGCGAGGGGGAAGCTCGGTGGGCTAGTGGCCCTTACTGGTTAGGACCATTGTCTTTGTATTATTGCTGGTTTCTCAGCCGGGTTTTTAGCACATTTCGCTTCCCGTTCAATCCTGCTGCCCTACATCCCACCTGTATGACAAACCTTCAGCCCACGACCCTCCATGCACGCTGTCAATTCCACAAATAGGAATATATACTCATTCCTCACGAAACGTGCGTCACGAATCCTCCCAGGTGGCATAAAGCATGCACATGTAAAGCAATGTCTGCTAGTGTGTGTGTGTCATTCAGGATGACCCGGTTATCCAGTCTGAAGGCACGCAGATATGATTAGGGGGGCTGCTGTTATTGCCGGAACGTATCTGAGGCAGCGTGATATGCTGTCACTTGGGGGTTGACGTCTACATCTCACTTCGCTGATTTGTTGTTAGTGTTATGTGGATGGTGTTTCCATGCTCTACCTGGCTCATGTCTGGGCTGTCAGAGATTCTAAAAAGCCTATTTTTTATGGGCTGACAGATCCAATAGGACGTGAAGAGTTTTTGATTACTTCTAGAAGCGTAGCTAATTGCACAGAAGCTCCTTGGTACAGTGCTGCAGACGCAGTGCTGTGTACTCCCTGAGGGTGGCGCTGGGGAGGGGCCCCTCTTCTCCCTAGTAGATTGAATATTTGAGAATGTCCATGTGGGACGGTGACACTTTTTCTCTGAGTGGCTTTGCCTGGCTGGAGACGTACTAAAAGTGCGAGAATGCAAGTGTGTGTCCTTGAGAGAGGAAGCCGAAGACATAAGAGAGAGAGAAGCTTTCGCAGGAATAAATATGTTTACCCTCCGGTCATATCTGCCAAAAGAATGCCAAGATTTGCTGGTGGGTGGTGGGTGGGTGGGTGGGGGGAGGGAACGGGGGATGAAGTCTTAGGCTCATAGTGAAATGGAGTTTTATCATTTTTCCACTTCCGCTCGCATCAAACCTCAGACCACCTAACCGATATAGCCTAGCAATGGATGTGAGGGCGAAGGCGGGAAAACAGCGTGCGACGCCTTTGCGTTCTGGCAGGAAACACTTAACGCCAGATTATGTGGCCTGCTTTAGTTCACTGTTCTGGATATATGGAAGGGCTTTCAGAGGTAATGAATAAAAGTCACGCTTCACTGTTCCGCTAAAATAAAATAATAAAACTCTATCAAGGGGTGAAATTGTGCACATTATACTGTCAGTAGGCTTTACATTGTTATTACATTTGAAGTCATTTTACCAAAAAAAGTGCTGCATAGTTTTCATATAATGGGCTACATTTTTTCTCGCTGGTTAGCATGGCTGGACACTTATTGAAGCTAATTAGGTCAAATACACTTAAAGAAAGGGAACAGTGGTTGAGTTGTTCTTAGGGCTTAGGGTTCTATTGCCATACCAGTATATATGGTAAGAGTGTTGTTCCTCAACCATCTTTTATACAATAAACCTTCACCGTCCACGAAGGATTGCTTTCTGCTTCAAATCAGAATGCATAAGGACCCGATCCAGTCTTCCGGGTTTATATTGTGTTTTGTAGTACAGTCCATCAGAGAGTGAATGATTTTCTTACATGGAGCTATTTTCCTCTTCAGAACAGCAGCTTAATTAAATACCGTAAAACTGGAAAGACAGCAAGTGCACAAATCCAGACCAGATTTATAGTATATAAAATACTATGTATATATAGTATATTTATATTATAATAAATATAGAGTATTTTGAATGGTATAGAGTATTTTATACCTCTACAGCTAAGGAGCTATTTAATTTGTGGATTAAAAACAAGTACTTTTGCACTGTGAGCCTACAGTAGGTAATGGCTGTTTAGCTTAGCCCTGCCTTTTGACTTGTCACCAGTGGTCAATGCCCTGTACTAAATATTTTGACTTCATTCTTGCAGGTACAAAGTTGAAATCCCCTACTGGTTGTTGGGTCACGGTTTGCTGCCACTATGTTTCCTCTCTGTTTGTCTCTCGCATGCAAGGGCGAGGCTCACTGCAGACAATCCGAGGTGATGCTCGCTGTCGGCCATGCGCCGTTCCTGCGGTCTGATCAGCGAAATCCGAGGAAGCATCTGACGAATGCTGAGGAGGCCTTTAGATCTGCTGCTGAGGCATGCTTATGGGTCTCCTGGTGACAAGTTACATGGGTCGACTATTTCGCGAATCTTATTTAAGTATGACTTCAGCTGTCCGCGTTTCCAAAAAGCTACAAAAAAACTTTTAAAGGAATTGACAGTCCGGTCAAGGACTGATCCTTGACCAATTCCAGGTCAAAGCCTTTACAACAACAGTGTTCTTTCTGGGACTTGAAGCCCCACCCTTTTAGCCTGGGTTCTCCCTTCTGGGTTCCCTCTGCAGCTTGCTTACTCTTTCCCCTGGCAGTGGTGCCCATCGCTGACCCTACGATGCCGCCCCCCAGTACCTGACTTTCATATGTCACAGCCAGTGTGCAATAAGCCCATTCTTTCTGTCTGAGATGGATGAGATGGACACTAGCACACCACACCCCCTACCCCCCAGCCTCAATTTTATACCCACGCCCATCCTAATGAAAATATTAGAGCTCTGGAGGAAAAAGTGAGTCAGAACATTTGGTCCTGCCAACTAAAGCCAGATTGAACATAAGCTAATTACCAGCTCCCATTATCTCACCTCGAGTGAGTCTTCACTGCTATCCTACTGGGTGTTTCGGCCATGTATAAGGGGCCCAATACCTCCACTGCCATTAAAGATTAAAGGAGAGCATATATCAGCTAATTAACCTTAATTGAATGTTAATCAAACTTGAGAGGTACCATTCATTACTACTAATTGATATTGTGTCTATTTTTTAATCTGTGACATGTAAGCTAAAAAGAAATTATATGTTTTATGATTAATTATATTAATACAGGAAATAAATCAATCTCCAACCATCACTATAAATGCAATGCAGCGCAATAAATTATGGAAAAACGCCTTTTCTCCTGTGCAACAGACCACCAAAGACTCCATAATCATTTTACAGAAGCTGGACTTGCAGCCGAAAAAACTGTTAGGAAGAGCTCACCTGCCGCTTTTATGGTGCTTAACCCGAATTCTTTTGGAAGGGGAAGAATAATGCTGTCCTTTGTAAAACTGTACGTCACAAAAACAATTTTATGCAATTTGGATGATAAAAAATAATATTTCTTAAAGACGACACAGACACAGATCTGAGGTGGAAGATTACAGGACGAAGGTGATACCACCCGTATGGGTCGGTCCGGACTGACACCAACCCAGATGCCCTGCAGGTGAATATGAGGGAATTAGTCTCTGATTGGACATCACTGTATCTAAGAGACTTCTCTGTCAGTGGTAGAAGAAAATATTTTTCATTAGTTTTTATTTATATTAGGCATTACATACTGACATTACATACAAAATATTTTGCCTGTTGCTTGCTAAAGAAGATAATCACATTTTTGGGAGCCATTCATGCAGAAATTTCGACAATTCCAAATGGTTTGTAAACTTTTTCTCAGTACCGTACATGTTGGACACAGGGTATGTTGTATTCTTGGTATAAATTCATGCTCACATACTGCAAATGGCTGTATATAAGGCATGTGGTACATTTGCATGCACACTGAGGGAGTCAGGCAGGTTATATTTGTGGAAAACAGGATCACGTGGCCTTTGAATCTGAATCCATTTTAGGGTAATATTAATATCACAATGATAGTGTTTGGCTGACTGACAGTTTTTCAAATTGTGGAGTCGCACATAATGTAAAATGTAATAAAAATCAATAAGGAATAAAAACAGCCGTAGACTCCCATCAATGTGGCCTTTTGCTGGTTAGTTTCCAAAACCATACGGCACGAAAGGTCAGTGCTATGTACTCAGATGTCGGAGGGGAGATGAAGGTGGTGAGATGGCTGATGAACTTAGAGCCAGACACTTGAGAGGCAGTTACCTCCCCACACCAGGCATCAATGGTATGACCCAACCAAGAATGCAGAAATGACCCCCAGTCCAGTTCCCACCATTTCTTTGCTATACAGTGACCTCTAGGGACATATAAGATGTATGGCAAATGCATTCCATGGTGCAGCACACCATGCCTTTGCAGAATATGCATTCACTGTAATTACAACTAAACTGCAAATACAAGACCTATTTATACAAAATGCAAAAAAGTCAGTGAAAAATATATTTCAGCACCATTGTATCTGAATGACCTGAAGTCTGCCAGTTCGGATAAAATCCATAACATTGATGTATGTTATACTTCAAAAAGCTTTTGGGACCCAGTTGCCCGGGGTGCCGTGGTGGGGATGCCTGGGCAAACCAGTATGTGTCAGCTGTCCCCAGAAGGAGATGGTCACCTGCTGAGCTAGGAGGAGGACATCAATTGGGAAAAAGAAGTGCAGACTGGGTGAATCCCGGAAAGCTTGGAGAATCCTTCAGCTTTACTGACAGATTTGTGGTGGTCAGAGAACTAAGTAGAACCTTCAGTTGATGGTGTACGGGATGGGCGGGGGGGGTCACTGACCTTGCTAAAACGACCAGCTGCGACCTTGACTACTGGAGACCTTGGCAGCCTTCACCTGTTTGTTGCGAGCCTGCTTCCACATCTGCGAGCCTTTGGCCTCTCTGGCTCTCAGTGCAGTGCAGGCTTTGTGTGCTGCCCAGCAGAAGCCTCCTCCAGCGGCCTCCTAATGAATTACCCTCATAGGTGCACGCAGTGACAGTGTGCCCGGCACTCTCATTGTCAGAGCAGTAACTAGCTGGGAAAGTTTTATAGCAGGTATGTGCTGGAGAACACCGTTTATTAGAGGAAATGAAATTCACTGCTTTTGTTGCACGCCTTCTTCCTGCCTACTTGCCGAGCCCCGTAAGCCATAATTCCTGTTATCTTTCATAAACGCACGGGGTTCCCTGTGCCCCAGCAATACAGCTTTTGTTAGAAATGACCCGGAAACCACTGTGCGACTCAAAGTGCTATCAAAACCAAGAATATATTAATACAGCTAAGATCTGTACCAGAGGTTACAACCAAATATGTAGAATTTGAATCCTGTTATAGTTTTAAAATGCTGCTGAAGTCAGACAGCCAATATGATGATGATGTGAACTCAGGTTTACTGTAAAAACTCTTTTGAAAATACATTAAGCCGACGGCCTTCTAGAAAGACCCTTCTGATTATGAGCGGAAAGCTTGCGAACTCTGTTATGTATTTGCTGTGCTGCTGAGTGCTTGTGCCAATGAGTAATGTCAGACGCTGGACTCATGACCAGTAGACTGTTTCCTGAACCCCAAGAGCCAAGCATCGTCAAAGGGAACACTGCTCCTGAATTACTGTGAAGCGCCAGTCTAAATGAGTACAGTCTCTGTTTACACTGCAAGTAATGTAATAGTAATGTAAGCTCAGTAGTGAGGGCCAGAAGGCCCTAGGTGTTAATGCATAAGCCTGGGTAATAACTCTCTAGCTCAACATGGAAGCTTACTCTTCTACAAACCATCCATCCATCCATCCATTTATCCATCCATCCATATTACTTATATTCAGTACAAAGTCATGGTGAGCCTGGAGCCTATCTCAGGAAGAGTAGGGCACAGGACAGGGGAAAATCCTGGATGTGATAGGGTATGCAAAGAGAATCTTATACTCGGTATACTGTCAACACAATGTATAATAATCAGATGTCTTAAGTGGTCCCATAAGCTTTAAATCTACATTGTAATACTTCAATTTGAGGTTCTCAGCTCTTCTGCAACTTTTCACAGCACTACGAAATCCAGTGGTTCCAGGGTTCTGCTACTTGGGCTCACCATCAGGTTCTGCAGGCGGCACCCCCCAGTGGCTGACACGAAGGACGCTGATACCGCGGCTTCCTTTTCAGGAGAGCCACAGGTCTGGGCCGATCAGCACCGCCTCTACTCAGCGGGTCAATAGAGCGCTCGGTCTGATAAGGAAAACACGGTTCTCCTGCCGCTGATAAGGGGCCCCGCGACGTGCCATTTATCTGACGCCGCGGATAATCGGGCTCCTCCATAACGCGGCGGAATGTCATCCGCGACGGTGCCGCATTCACTTGGAGTGGCAGGGGTGTGTTTACCAACGAAGCGGGTACACAATAAGTGGGCCGGCGCCTGATCATTCTGCGTCACCTGTCTTCACACCAGAAGGAGGCGCTGTAATTAACGCTTTTAACCCTGCTTGACGATTGGGTGCGGGGGAGGCTAATAGCTAATTCCTGACACAAACCAGTGTTTTCCAACATCCTCCTCTGCCAGCCCCAGGACATCCAATAAGCAAAGATGCCTGGGATGTTCCGGAAAGCTCCGGGGTGGGTGGGCGAAGGCAGGAAGGAGTCATGAGGATGGAGAGGTCAGGATGAGTGCTCCTGAGGAGGGTGTCGCTCGCCATTACTGAAAGAATTAAACCATCCTTTAAATGGCCCGGTCGCTCGTTTAAAGGAAACTCGGGCTCACCTTGGAAAAGTGAACTGGCCAAGTTTTCTCTCTACGGGTCATGACCTGTCCACAGCCCTGTGACCCCATGGCCCCATGACCCTCCTGACGGCCCCACGACCCGCCCACAGGCCCACGGCCCCATGACCCGCCCACGGCCCTGTAACCCCACGACTCCGTGGCCCTATGGCCCCACGACCCGCCTACAGGCCCATGGCCCCATGACCCGCCCACGGCCCTGTGACCCCATGACCCGCCCACGGCCCCACAACCAGCCAACAGCCCTGTGATCCTATGACCCGCCCACAGCCCTGTGACCCCATGGCCCCACAACCCGGCCACAGCCCTGTAACCCCATGACCCACCCACAGCCCCACAACCCGCCCACAGGCCCACGGCCCCATGACCCGTCCACAGGCCCTGTGACCCCATGGCCCCACGACCCGCCTACAGGCCCATGGCCCCATGACCCGCCCACGGCCCTGCGGCCCCAAAGAAGAGTATAATGAAGCGAATCTCACTTTCAAAGCGCCGGCTCATAAAGTCACATGCGGCATCGGCAGAAAGCAATAAATAATTCTCAGAATGAACGCGGCGCTGGGATAAAAAAAAAGCTGCCACTTTTATTGCGAATACCGAGAGCAATATTTCATAGTTATTAAAATCCTCGGGCGTGAGGATGGGGCTTCGTAATCCCCTGGAGGCCGCCTCCCGTTCCTCCCTCAGCAGCCTGCGAATCCCGCCCGCTCTGGCCCGCAGGAAAGTGGCCATTATCTCGCCTGCTTTCATTGATTTCTGAGCTCACTTCCTCCTAATTTGTTGGGTAAAAAATGAATAATTTTGCCCAAAAATAAAATGATGATCTTGGTTAGACACTTTGTATAATTCCCTCTCTCCGTGGCCAAATCTATCATTATACACCACTCCGACGCAGCAGGTTTTTCACGACGTGGCTCGGGATAGGGCCGGTGATTTCAGGAGCGTGACGGACTTCCCTGGCCTGCTAGTGAGGCGGGCTCGCCGTGCGGGAGCGGGTTCGACAGTCAGGTTTCTCGGCTCCCCTTTTTGTGTTTGGAGCCCCTTCTCACTCACAGACGGCTGGAAAAACCAAACGGCCCGTTCCAGTTTTCTGCCGGCTTCAGCTTGTGACAGCTGCATCCGCACCAGTGCCAGGTGGAAATGAGCCGGCGATGGCGCCGGCTGTCCATCAGGGGGCAGAGTTGGGCATCCATAGCACCAGCTCATACTCTTCTTCATTTGGGGCTCCGTAACCCATCGCGTGAGAGCACGAAAGCACGGTGCCCATTTTATCCCCGTAATTAAATTGTGCTAAACCAGAAATCGTTTACCCATCTGTGAGAAAATGATGAAAAAACATTATTATGCATGTTTCTCAGCCATTACGTGAAGCTGGATTTGTCAGCAGGGGAATGGCACCGGTTTATATCAGATTTTCATATGGTTACGTCGCTAAGGGGGGAGAGTGGGCAGCGACGAGATAAAGCTAAACTCTGGGCTCATTTAGAGGAAGACCAACCTGGGCTACTGGTAACCCAATAGCTGCAATAGCAGCACATAGTGAATAACAATTTCCCAGCCATATATAGTAACATGTTACATAATGCCAAAAGGACTGCTCCATAGCAACCGAGTTCCATTAAGCTAGTTACGCCTTAGTTAACAGGTCAGGCTTCCACTCTACCTGAGCAGTGTGGACATCTGGGAATGAGTTTTGACGTTAATTGTGCATCACAAGGTAAGACGTCTCATTTGTGCGTCTTAGACAGCATACTGACACATCCTGTTCATCCGGATGCGACCCGATCTCTGCACTAGAAGGGGAATCGGATCTGACACAGCGATGAGTCTTCCTGCGCTGGATCGGCTCGCTTCTCCCCCGCCGCCGCGACACAGATGGAGAGCAGCAAGGCAGGCGGTACTGCCCGCTTCCCGGGCCGCCCCTGGCTCCCGGCGTCGCCTGTCACCAAGCCGCTCATTAAACGGACGGCCCGGTACTCTCTGTCACTACATTACCGGATGTCTCATTAAATTACACACTAGTCTACTAAATAGCAGGCCCAGTCAGGTGCTCCGAGAAGCGGGCCGTTTCAGGTTCAACCGGATCTGCAACGCACTCCACAGGACGGGTGGAGGGCGTGGCGTGTCTGGGGGAAGGGCGGCACGCCGGCTAATGGCACGGCATTGTGGGAGAAAGAGTGCGATGGAGCGTGTGCTGAGAAATATCCAACACTGCCCAGATTAATGCAGCTGGGTGCAGTGGAGATTCTAGGATTTTTTGGGGTGGGGCGTAAGAGGGGCCTTAATTCATATTCAGGGACCAACATTATGAATAGCCAATTATATGTTTTGAATCGGTGAGTGACAGGCGAAGGGGCCAATCAGCGATCAGCTGAGGTCATAGCTCTTGTGACCCCGCCCCTGTACACACCCCTGGCTGCGTGACTAGTAGAGACTAGAATGAAATTAAAGCTTTCCCTCTATATTTAATTATGAGAAACGTAATGGCAAAAAAAAAGCCAATAAAAATAATGTTGGCCATTCATCTTAAAGATCCTATGAATTCCATTAAACCCAGACTCATAGAGGATAAATATTTATGAGATGTTTGGATGCTCCTGACAGATATTTGGCACTGCTCCGCTCGTCCGTGGACAGCCACCTAGCTGCAGACCCCTGTGGACCAGCAGACCATTTGTTTGCACCTCCCAGCTCCCGCAGAACAGGGCAGCTTGTGTTTAGTATTCGGAAAAGCATTCGTTTGTACCTGCCGACTCCAGCTAAGCTGCCGTTCTTGTATTTCACATCGGTGGAATTAATCGCATGCATTTGGGAGACCCCAGCAGAAAGAGAGAGCTCGTGTTCGGTATCAGAGAGGCCATTCGCCCGCACCTGCCGATTCCTTTACAGAATGAGAGTCTATTTTATTTGGCAGGAGTGGAATGGCGGGGGGTGGGATGGGGGGGCATCAAAGGGATCATTCATTTAAACTTGTCGGGCCCCTATGGAGCCACAGAGCTTGTGCTCACTGTCAGAGAATCCATTCATTCGCACCTGTTTCCGGAAACATACAGCTCCAGTTCTCGTGCTAAAGTGCCAGCCGTGCTGCGGCTAGCTGTCTCACAAGCTCCTTCCAAGCTTGGGGGATGGGGGGGGGGTGCTTAGGTCAAAGGTCAAAGGCTAGAGAGATGATCCCCATTTCTGCCATTTATAATGCAAGGCCCTTTTACTACTCGCTGCTCTCTGCTGGGGCGCTTAAAGTGTGCCTGTCACGGGGGTGGACATACCATAAGGCAAAGGTAGGCAGCCGCTTGGGGCCCCCAAAAACTATGTGGCCCCATGATGACAGAATTTCCTTAGAAGTTAGATTTTAGGCTATAATATAATAAGATCATTTAAATTCTTGCAGTGCAGCGATTACTTGCATTTTCAGTATAGGTGAAGTTGCCCCCCGTCCCGGCCGTAATGGACTATTCCTACTTTGATACACAGCTTTCTCTTCACACTGGACTCTAATGGTACCGGTACCAGTTGTTTCCCTGCCAAGCGAAGTAGCTTAACAGCAGAAGGATAAACTAACATTATCTCCTAGCCTAGAGCCACGGCAAAAGAGGCGATGCTCAAACTTCTAAAATGTGCCCGATCGATCCGCCAGCGTGATACCTCCCTCCCTCGGACCAGCAGACTTTACCGACAGCACTTCCGCCCCCCCCCCACCCTGATCGGTGACTTTTACCGCCGGCACCCTGTCCTTCGATTAGCATATTATTGATGCCACATTGTTATAAATTCCCCCCCATTTCTCGTCGCTCCAGCCAGAATGCCCCCCTTAGGGGTCCCCCAGAGAATTTAGCCTGTTCCTGCCCGACACCATCACTCCAAATCCGGCATGTCCTGCTGCCTCTGGTATTCCCGGGTGGGAAGTACCTGCCCAACTCAGTCCTGGCTGACGCTCTTCTGATCTCCTGCGGGGAGACCGACCTTCACCAATACAGTCTGCCTTCTGCCTCAGACGACAGGCGCTGCCAAGTCCACCCCCCACCCCCGGCCCGTTGGGCAGCCCCAAGGTCTGGAGTCACCCACA
>JAODKL010000009.1:12350816-12362937 GCA_026780765.1 Petrocephalus schoutedeni
TTACAGTGGGGAGATTTTGGAGAAATTCCACATAAATTAATGAACTGAATATAATATATCAAGACTTTACCTTCCATTTCGGATTCTATATATTACTTATGCATACAATAAGTAATAAAAAAATACAAAAATACAGAAATGATATAGGCTGCAGTTCTCCCTGTAGTTTTGACTGCTCTTCTGCTTACGTACGTTTCACATTCTTCCTGCAGTTTTTCCAGCTCTTGCTACACTCTGCATATTCCAGCTCATTCTTTCCTGCTGGTGCAGCTGCTCCGACCTCCAGATGCAAAGCCTGCACTCGCTGCCTGCCAGTGCCCCCTCGATCCTGTCCTGTCGCCGTGGCGACCTTCCTCCACGTTCCATGAAGCAAAGCCTTGTTTCAATTTGTCCACCAATCACAGCTGCCCTCTAATTCCTGACCGACATCCGTTTATGGGTACAGACTTGTTGAAGAATGACAAATATCCCAGTTTTGTTTGTAATCATTTGCAAAAAAAAAATTTTAATTAACTGGTTATCAATACTGAGTTCCTCAAGTAGACATTAAGGAAATTGATACTTTCAGAAAACAAGTTCCCCCGTTACTTCATTATATCTCAGTCAGTTACTTCAAAAAGTACCATGAAGTGAAGCTCCATGTTTGCTAAATCAAACCAGACGGCTCCAGTTCACACCAAACAGATCTACTCCCACAAGTCTTTGTCTGCTTTTCTTTTAATTTTTACTTGCCTTTGGTCCATGTTGCTAAAATTCTTAGAAGTCTTCAAACAAGTCATCCTCTCCAATGATGGAACTCCTGCCCAGGAACCTTATAACGATGAAAGGAAACTATTCAGCCTTCAAAAGCCATGTAGGTCGGATTACCATGCACTGCCAGCCACTGGCTGGTTTAGCACGCTGCCCATTGGTGGGCTCACTGGCTCTTAATGGATTAGACCAATCAATGACTGGCAGTATATGGTAACCTTACCCACCATGGCTTTCCAAGTCTCATTTCTCCTATCAGTGCAGAAACCCCACTGACACCTGCTCCCATTTGACAGGAGACTGTGGCTCCGCAGACACGGTATCTTTCAGGAAACCCCATATACTTTCCGTGTTTCTTTGGCTCATTTGACAGGTGTCTGTTTAACTGTCCGTCATACTCTTTATACTGTCTGCCACATAATATAATCTGGCAGTCCACTCATATCTGACCCAGACTGAAGAATATGGCCCGTGGGCCCATCAGATCCGCCCTACAGTGAAACCAGCCCTCTCAGGAAGCACCCTGCGTTTATTCATTTAAACTTGTCAGTAAGTAAGTTTCAAAAAGCTCCCTCACCTCCATGTGACCCCCCTCCATCGCATCGAATGAGGGCTCGTGGTTTCCCAGAAGCCCGGCGCGTGCTCCCGGTGAGAGCCGCCGCCCACGCCGCCGCAAACCGTCTGCGTGACACACCTGTGCATATGGCGTGTGCCCGTGCAGACATATGTGCACATGTGCAGTGCGTCACGCACACATTTCACAGTCTTTGTGCCAAATCATAAGGCGCTCTCCAATGCACGCGTTTGTATTCATGAACTTCACGCTGCTGTCTGAAGAGACTTGTGGTTTTTACTCGCTCAGACAGGTATGTGTTTTACTGGAGAAACTCAAGTTGAATACCTCGCAGGGGTACATCTGGGGAATTTGGATTCTGAAGCAGTGCCCTTAAACACATCGCTGAAAGGGCCCATCACACAGGCCGCCCCTCATTCAAACAGAAAATCACAGTTTCCCTCCTACGACAGGCAGACAGTAGCTACACTGACACTAGATGTCAAATTCAGACACGGCAGATAGCATGAGTCCATTCTGCCTTCCCTTAAATCACATTACACTCGCATTAAGTTTCAGATGTAGGTTCGGGAAAGTGGGTTTCACATGATGCCACAATCAATCACGCAGGACATCAGACACTTGGCGAGTTTATGGCTCGTACGTCGCAGCAGGACAGGGGGAAAAAAGTCAGCCTAATAGCCCACTTTCTTGGCTGAGGAATTTAACGGCTGAGGATGGATGTCCCCGTCACATGGACTCCGTGGGGGGGGGGACATAGCTCGCTTCAGAAGGCCTTCTCAGCATCTTCTGGGAGAGGACTCAGGTGAGGAGCTCCTGGACTCCATGCACGTAGCGTTTCCTTAAAAGGAAACATCAGCTAAAAGCATCAATTCTCAATTTGATGCTTAAAGAATAAGAACCCAGAACAGAACTCTCGGAACATAAAAATCAACAGTAATAAATCATAAAATATATATTTTTTATTATATAATTTGCTTTGGGAGGTTATGTTATGAAAAAAATTTTTAGGATAGCTGTCTAATAAAAATTTGGGGTTTGTGGCAAGATGAGAAAAGACAGGAAACGGCAGGAAACTACATTGGGTTGCCAAACAGACAAACACAGCCCGCCCCAAAGCTCTAGCAAGAAGGATAAACCTTGAAAATAAAAGCCTATCTGCCCAGAGAATTCTGACCAACTAATAACCCACTACAGGTTCATATTGAGCTAGTGAAAAAACGAGGAATTAAAATCGTGCCATTGTCTCGTGAGGCTGAGGCACAGCAGGTGTAACTGCGAAGTGAGCGGTGTGGCAGTGCTGTCATCGAGATTCCGCTCAGCAGCGTAAGCAGCTGGCGAGGGGGCAGGCAGCCTGGGCGTGGGGGATGCTGTGCATTTTTGGGGACTGCAGAGTCTAACAGGCTGGTGAAGAGGTTTCTGAAGGCAAGGGGGGGGGGGGTGAAGCTTTCAGTGTGCGGAGCGTGTTTGTTGTAGCATGAAACTAGTGTATATAAAAAGAACAAGGGGCTCCTGGCGGTAAGTCACGCCAAGGGTTCTATGCCTGTGAAGATGAAGGTAAACACAGTCCCAGGCGACAGAGCCGTCTTCCTGGTGTATTTGCTTGAAAAAAAAACCCCTAAAACTCCATAACTTAAGCACTCTTACCAAAACACTCGTCTCTCACACACGCACACACACACACTTGCACATGTGTACCCCCACAGCTGTGTATGCAAAGATACAGGCACAGGCTATAATAAATACTCTGGCACGGCTGTGCACACACTCCCACACGCCTCCATATGCACACCGAGTATCTCACCTTCACGCTTATGTCCATAGATTACACTGTCCTGGGGCCATGTGCATGGTGGCCCCTGACATTAATGCAACCATACAGCATACGTAATACACAGGCTCAGTTCTAATCTGCAACAGTATTGTGTTCTCGTAAACAAAATCAGGTGTCTTGACGAGAAGCTCTACAGCTGCTTTCTTTTGAATCTTAACAATAACAAGACCTCGGCCAGCGTGGCTGACATCACCTTTTCTCCACCCAGTGCGAACAAAATGTTTCCTTGCAGGAAGACACTGACCCGGGAACAGCTGGCTTTGGTATGGGGGGGGGGTGTCAGCATTAGGGAACATCTCCTCTTACCGTGAATAATAAAACACACCTTGAAATGTTAACTTGGAGTGCTTTAGAGTGATTTCATCGCCACCTGCCTGTCTGCCTGTGAGGCCAGATGACCTTGTCATGAGTGTGAGCAAATAGGGAAGTTGCCAGGGTGAGGGATCATAGGAAAACTACCTTTTTTCTGAAAAATGCAGCCAAGGCCGTCTCCAGTGAATTAATTACCATAAACCACCGCAAGCTGATTGTTTCAGGGTTATTAAAAAACTGATGAAATATTGCTTAAAGATAGAAGTTCCAGTAACACTTTACTTAAAGCTTAAACTTAAAGCTGTCATTTATAGTTTATAGTTACCTTCATAATGCATTATAATGGTTGGGATAAGAATCAATAAAGCATTACAGCGTCTTTTATTGACAGTAGTAAGACATTTTAGTGTTAATTATAATACTTTGTAAGTGCCAATGAAGCTTTCATCTATAATGTACTATAGGTGCCTCCATAATGCATTTCAAAGGTCAGCATAAGAATTAAGGATGCGTCGTACTGCATTATGAAGGTACTGTATCTATAGTATCTATGAAACAAGATCGATGAGAACTTCATAAAGCGTACATATTGCATAATATAAATGGTTATAATGCATTATGTCTAAATATTTATATCCATGTTTGTAATGCTTTATGAATGGAGTATGATGTGTTATGAATGTATTCATATATTCTTATAGACATGGCATTCATCGATAGTGTTGAGCTGAGCTGTTCTTTTTGCACTTGTGGCCTTCCTGTTAGACTTAACGAGTCCGGCCATTCTCCTCTGACCTCTCTGATTAACACGAACTGCCTTCCTGGTTGCTTTTCATTGCATCCTTCTCTGAAACCACAGATACTGTAGTGTGGGAAAATCCTGAGATGTTTCCGGAATCACCAAGAACCACAGCACACTTACAAGTCACTTAGATTACGCGTCTGAGCCTTTCTAATGTTTCGGCACACAGTCAGCCCCTTCACCATCTACATGATGTGTATATAATCAGTTGAAGCTACATGTTTTGCTGTTTGGAGAAGGAGGCTGTTGGCATTAACAACTGGATGTTGATTTGCAGCTAATCTGCTGACATCACTAGAGAGTGGGACGGCCATGTCCTGTCAGTCACTACCTGTCAGTGCCTGACTTGTCTTTGGTTACTTCATGGGTTAATCAAGGCAGTGATTGATAGTGAACCGAACTAGTATGCCAAGGTCTTCTGTAAATGTCATTTCCACGTTCGAGAAAAGAAGAAAAAAGCAAAACTGCGTCAAGTTCAGAAGCTGGCTGTATGGTCAGAGTCAGCGGCGCTTTTCTGGTAGCTGACCGTTTTCCCCTTTCGGTATTTATCAATACCTCCAGTACTCCAGTACTTTCAGAGTACTGATGCATTTCCTTCCCATAGATCAGGAAGTAGCGCGATCCACGTGTGAGGCGCTGAATCTCTTTTTTTCCATATGCACCCGCCTAATGGAAGAACATAACGAGTTAATTAGTAACGCAGATGTGGCTTTTATCTGCACTGATCAAACATGCTTGTTCGTCCATTGATCCCTCAACAGGAAACAGAGATGGGATCTCGAGAGGAAGAGTAGTATGTCAAAGACATGTTTATTTATATCGCGAGATGGGCCTAATTGGTGGATTGGCAAGAGGATTGATCTGCTATTGAGCAGTGTGGTGGGGTGCCGTTGCCAAGGCAACAGAAGTAAGGATGCCTTTAAATAGAAGAGAGGACGAGGAGGAAGAAGCCGGTGACCACGGAAACCAACAGAAAGCGGAATCCTGGTCCAAGGCAGGTAACTAATGGTAACTAACGGTTTTAGTTGGTGATGGGTGGATGTGGCTGGGCCCAGTTGTGTTCTGGTGTCTGGGCTCTAGACTTAATCATAACTATAAAGAAATAAAGAGAGA
Organism: Petrocephalus schoutedeni; assembly: GCA_026780765.1. Classification (NCBI taxonomy): domain Eukaryota; kingdom Metazoa; phylum Chordata; class Actinopteri; order Osteoglossiformes; family Mormyridae; genus Petrocephalus; species Petrocephalus schoutedeni. Next base: position 12,356,202 of record JAODKL010000009.1, read on the forward strand.
TTAGACTCAGACACCATACGTCGTGAAGGACATTCTCTGCCAGTGAATACAGAGCTCACTTTTACAACTGTTGCTTCATAGGCGCGAAATCTTTCAGCTCAGCCCGTCGTCTCTGCGGGCTGTTCATCATCCGGCTGCCGTCGATAAACTGCCCGCCGAAGCAGCGAGTTCCTTTACAGTTCTGCGCCGGAGCTGAAAACGATGTTCAATCACCATAATTAGACACGCCTCTTCAATCATCCGGAGAAGCGGGCCGGGGCGTAGCTTCCAGCTTTAGACAAAGGATCCAGTGTTGGCGATGTCAATTGATGCAATTACTTAACACATGAGCACGCACACATGATATCAATATCATTCACGATCCCCCTCCAAAGCTATTGCACATAATTGTGCCAGCACGCTACTAACCTTCTACGGCGATCTTTATGATGAGTTAGAATCTGCAGCTATTGCAATAATTGCCATCAACGCACCAACCTGTCTGCCATGTATTATTCTTAATATTGTTAATATTATTTTTAACTAGACAGCGTGGACACGGCGGCTGCCACGTTACGGCTCCGGGCAGCGTGTAGGCCCTCATTACGGCCTTTCTGAGAGCTGTGGCCAAATTATTATTCATCATGTAATGCCATCCTGCCGTTCAGCCATGCAGCCACAGGAAGGCCGATCCGTTTCTCAGCTCCCAGTTTCAAATTCAATTACCCGGTGCCCCGGGCCGCTGCCAGCTGGACGTGAGTCATGGAGGCACGGTAACGTTTTATGGATTTAAACTAAAATTCTGTCCTTCGCTTGTTCCTCCGAGACCGGCAGCCATTACACCTAACAACATTAAGGGCGATTTAAAGATGATTCTGCTCCGTGCTTTCGTCCTCGGGGATGAACGTGCCTCTAAGCGGGGCCTGTGATGGAGCTTTTGTTTCCTGTCCTCGCCGAGAATCCTCCTGGAGGAATCATGCCGAAAAATTCATTTACGACAAGAGTGGACGACGTGATTATACTTATTATGGCTGCTTTTTTTTCGTAATACAACGGCATAGCTCGCGAACACCAAAAATGCGCCGTTTTCCCACAGCCGCCAGTTGTATGAAGGTGGGAAAGAGTTGGAACATGGTCTTCTCAGACAATGTCACTATGTTTTCTTAAGATGAGGTACACCCTAATTACTGGTTTTGACGTTGGTAATCTGGCGATTAAATGCCAGAAACAGCTGTCACATCATTAGCTTGAAAAACGTGCGTCTCTGAGCTTCAGGCTCCCAGCTCCCAGCCACCACCACGTCTGCACATTATAATGAGCCCCGATCTGTAAGAAGACAGATTAGAAACACTCCAGGCATGAAAAATAAAGGGTTTGCTGGCTAGGGGTAGTTATACCACAGAGGTTTGCCTCTGATAGGCAGGGAACCTGTGAGTCAAACCCATGGAAAGCTGGGGCAAAGGGTCAGGCTCTCTCCACCAGGTGTGAACCAGGGGCTCTCCTGCGATACACAAACCGACCACTTACGTCTTTCTCAGGGGACGGCCACAGAGGAGGCCACTGAATAATTCAGGGCCTGCTGAATAATTTAGGCACTTTTTTTTGTAGCTTCATCGTGGCCCGGTCATCAGGATCTGGGTAAAAACAAGGTGCAAGCCAGGGGGGGGGGGTTGGGTCATGTGGTAAGGACGGGAAGACTCTTGGAAAAACAGGCATGTCATACAATTCACAATTTGTTTCATCCATCCAACTTCTCTGCAATCTATTTGAGGTGTGGCGGTCAGGGGCACATCTTGAAAGCTACAGGTGCAAGGCAGGGAGTAGCACAGGATGGGGCACCAATCCATAGCAGTAATATCCATCCATCCATCCATCCATTTTCCAACCCGCTTATCCGGTCAGGGTCGCGGGGGGTCCGGAGCCTATCCCGGAAGCTAACCCTAACCCGACAACGGCACGGGGAGAACATGCAAACTCCACACACCTGGAACTGGGCAGTATTCGAACCCTGGTCCCAGAGGTGTGAGGCGACAGCACTAACCACCACACCACCATGCCCCCCCATAGCAGTAATATGTCTTGCACAATTATTTTAACCAGAAATTTTAATCAACGTAGCAGGATCCCAGCAGTCAGAAAAATATAAATTAAATATGATATAATAAACTATATTATAATAAAAGTAGCTCTCACTGTAAAAAAGGCTTGAGCGTACTGCTGTAAGGTATAACAGCAGGACCTCCATGCTGGTGCTGTCTCCAGCCTGGTAAGCACTAACCGCAGACATAACTACAGAAGCATCCCTACTACAGCTCTGTGGGAGGTGGTCCCGATCAGCCCGTCTCGATGCAGTCAGAATTAATCTCCCCAGTTTAATCAGAGACCCGGACCTGCCGACAAGGCCCCGGTCTCCGCCACTGACAAATGAAATGCCCGTTTCTGACGAATGGAGCCCAATTCATGGCCTCTTGCAATTCATGTTATACACCCAGGAGAGTCATTTTTTTTTCTGTTATGGATGATACTGTACACTAGAGGCCCATTGTGGCCTGTCAGCGAGCTGCCTGACGGATCGGAATCGGTCAAATTACAGACGCGGCGGAGTAGCGAGCAAAAAAAATAAAATAATAACTCATCAAAGAGGGTGGGAAACAAGCAGGCAGAAGTCGGCTTTATCTGCATCTACCTGGGACTGATTTTAATAAAGAATTAAGCTGGAATTGCGACTCATGTGTAAAGCCGACGTGCCGCTCCTTTAAGACTTCGCACACTAAGTGTTTCATTCTCTTTGGCTCCTGTCCTCGTCGCTGAGGCCAAGGTACCGGAGACGGCACTTGAGGATGCTCCGGATGAGTCCGATCATGGCGGCATTATCTATCACTCTCCCAACAAAAAAGACAGTATCTTTAATTAAAACTGACATTAAGGTACCTGTTAAAGCACACACAGGTTCATATATCACAGTTTCTGCTGGGGGTGTGATTCATCTCTGTGACAGCTGAAGATCTTGTCTGAACTGTGCATTTCCTTAATTAATGCTACTGTCACCCCACCCAAGCTTTCAGTCACACTGCTTTTAATATGCCCATGAGCGTTATATCAAAGCGAGCCAAAAGAACACCGTCGAGATACAATTTTTTTTTTGTAGACCGCAAATAAAAATACAGGAAAAAAAATGTCAGGGGAATGAAGTCTCTTTGTAAAAGTTTAAAAGCTTTAAAATGTTAGCTTTGGGATTTCTCTCTTTCACATGGCCAGTAAGGGAAGGAATTTGATGTTTCCCCTGAAAAAGGGCCTTTGACACTGTGATGGGGACACTATGTCACAAAAGGCTGCGGATTCAGAGAGACCTGCATAGACTGTATTGCATTTAAATGTAAGTCTCCGCAATGTGTCTATTTCCAAAGTGTTGTAACTTTTCATCATTAAAGCTGACGCAACAGATCAAAAGACTTCGAACTATCTGTAGCAAAATAAGTCTTGATCTTTGGCATAGAGGTGAACTGCTTAATTCAAAAATCATGTTTATGCATCCCTTCGTGCTTAAGCTAACACCATTATCAGCATTTCTAAGGCTTCTGGAAAGTGAGCAAATTAATTGATTTTTTTTCTAATGAGCTCATATTTTTAAGTCACTGTAAGTGTCTGGCTCAAATGAGTTGCGCCTTTTTAGTACGAAGGAATCAGTCTTTCATTTTTCCTAATGAGTCTAAAGACTCACTGGGCTCATTTCTGCATCTAAGGGGTGAAACTTTGATGGAGATGTGGGGAAAAACACAAAGAAGCTCGCAGAAAGCATGGAGGCTCTTCTGGCATGAAGTGTGCTGGCCAGCGGTGACTTTGTTGGGAGATCCCAGCCAGGAGGGGGTTGTTCCCCAGGCACGGTTAAGATCGCAGTGCGGATCCAACCACGGAGAGGTGCTGCCTATTTAGCAGGCAAATCGTGGCTGAGCCAGAGCTGGCTTCCCTCTGTCCTCTCACCATTTATACAGTAAGCGGCTGTTTATCACTGAGCCACAGGAGAGTCAGCTAACGACGCCTGTCCACAATGCCGTTTCTGTCCCTTATCGAGGCTGCCATCACCTCCAAGTGACAGACACTGCTGTCAACGATCTAGAGCCAACCCCCTCTGACTGACCCTTCCATGCCGTGATAAAGGAAATCCGCTGAACCTTCTCTATGCTCGAATTCAGTGACGTGAACTCACAGGTCCGTGCCCCCCCCCCCCCCCCCCCCCCCCCTTGAAGTATGACGCTGGGCCCCCCAAGGTCTCTAAAGCCTTTATTCTGTTTCTAGGTAGCAGGAATACTATGCTTCTCCGTTTCCTCTAAATGCACATTCTCTCAGAACTATTGCAGCCAATCGGAGCGCCAGGCCTGCCCAGAACCTCCAGTCACTGACCATCCAGACAAGCACTGCATGGTACTGCAGCAAATATCTCAAGAAATAACACATGGAACATCATATACTAGACAATCACTATTTTTCTCTAGGATAATTAATCAAGGTGGTCCAAGGGGGAAATTCTGGTGAAATTCGTATGTTGTAAGTTTGTATGGCAGATTCGGGGGGGACGCTTCACAGGAATATGTAGAACTGGGGGGGGGGTTTGGGAGTGAAGGTGACATTTTTTCAGGGGGCCCAAAATTTCTTGCTATACCCCCAAAGACACTAGTAACAATATTTATCAGAATGTATTAATATCCAGTAGTTTTGATAACAAACATCTACAGTGACTCCTAATCGGGAATAAATAAACAAGCATACCAACACATTCCTAAATTCACGTGCTGTTTCTGTTCAAAGTGATACGTCCTCAGAGCCCGAAAGCAGACCAGGGCAAAAGGGGGGAGTTATTTTAATCACCGCTCTGTTTCACAAACACCCATTTCTGACTTTGTGTGTCGTCTTCCCATTCACTTTAAAAGCAATTTATTATTTATTACTTAAATAAGAAATTAAATTACCAGAGGCCCATAAGGTAGAATCCGTTATGCCTGAACGGCCGGACGGTACGTATTTTTATAAATTGCTATAAATACATTATAAAGTATAAATTACAACGCTGTGGTCCGCCCCGTATAATATATATGTGTTCATCTGTTTCATGTTCACTGGGTATGACTTTCAATAATGGGATGTTGGGAGAATTTATGCTCTTATTAAACTGCTATTAAACCCCATAGCTTAGTGCCTGAACCAGAGCTGTATGTATCACTCTTTAAAAAAATTGTTATACAGGATATAATCTATATTTTTCATTGTCATATCATTCTATGGTTGAACTTTGAGGCTATTCATTTTCAGGCACCATTTATTGTACACACTTTAATGAACAACCAAGCAAAATTAACATTCAAAAATAGCACTGACCAGCTCTAAAATGCTATGGCCCGCTATTTAAACAACAGAAAAGTCTCCTGTCTTGCTCAACTTTGAGGCCTGAGCATTTGCTTTTCATTTTCTAACATTTATTATACACATTTTAATTAAAACACATGTTAATTAAAAACCCACACAAAATTAGTATTCAAAAATAGCACTGACCAGCTCTGAAAATGTTACGCCCACTATGTACACAACAGAAAAGTCTGATTGATTTCTCATGGGTAGTAAGGGAAGTAGAACTGAAGTTGGGTCAAGACTTGAAAGAGAAATAATAACTGTAATAACTGTACGCATCCTTTTTTAACATTCCCCAAAATATGCAGATATATGTTCAGGAAATGGTGTGAACCTGTCACTGTAGCCTAACTGAAGCAGCCTGACATAGAGACCTTCGCAGCAGGCAAGCTCATATCTACCATGAGATCGCCTCCCACCAACCTGTGGCGATGGACCCCCTGCTAGGGAAACCTCAGGCCACGCGTCATCTGGCTACAGCTGACACTAGCCACCAATCCTGCCAATGGCGAGGCCCTTAACGTGGCTGTTTTTATGAAGGAGGTTGTTAACCAGTCACTTTTTGGAGTTCCTGTAATATGTTGTATTTCCATTCATTAAAATGCAACTCCATCTGCGTGACATCCACCAGAGCTTCTACCCTCACGCTGACTGTCATTCAGCACACAGGTGTCCATCCTCTGAGTTCTCAAGGGCAAACTCCACATATTATGGTACGAAATGAATGAACGAAATGGAGAATTCATTGATCATTATGACAACATTCACCCCGATGGCTCGCCGGAATATGAAGGAACCCCCATCTGGCAGATTAATCACTGGATTTGTGTGGTACACAATTTTCCATAGCACAAACAGCCAGCTGATCAAAACTGCAAACATCTTATTTTCATTATGTTCTTGTTTAAGAATAGTCCGGCCTGCATTTTTACACCCATGATGTTGTCATTTAATTATATATGAATATTCATGAGCCAAGCGAACGAATTCTATGAAACTCTTCTGTCTTGACAAGGGTGCCAAAGTATCCTTGTGTGTACCACCAGCCTCTCATGTAGCCTGAACATTCAGCAGTTAAGAGGAGGACATATTCTGTCCTTATTCAGACAGTAACATGGGAAGAGTTTCATTAACTCTCAACTGCACTTGAACTTGTCTCAAAATCTAACCACCCACTGTACAAGTTTCATACGCTTATATACTCGTTGGCACTATACCCAAGCAGCTTGCACATAACATTAGTTTATTTCTTTATTTAGTTGTTCACATGCTTGTCTCCACTGGCGTGCACAGATAGAGACGAGGTGGTGCTGAAGCACTTGCCCTTTTGCCCTCAGTCCAAAAAAGTGCCCTT
>JAODKL010000009.1:12374698-12388119 GCA_026780765.1 Petrocephalus schoutedeni
TAAAATATTGTTTTTTAAAACAAATCCCACATCAAAATAACTCAATAAAAATTCTTCAAATAAATAAACTAATGCTTGCATGTGCAGCTTTGAATTTACGTGTTTTTTTAAGGAAAATTAACATGTCAACATTCTCAGGCTGAAGCTGAGATCTCTGTAAATTCACAATTTCCCCTGCAGTCGAAAAAACCCTTTCACTAGGGACAGAGGTGGCTGGCGTGGTGAGGTACTTTAGTTACAGAAGAAAGCAGTGGGTACATCTTAGCATTCTCCTTCCAGGGAAATAGACAGTTCTATATAGACGTCTATTTCTATATAGATATGGTGACCAGATAATCCATGTCATCCCGGACACTTTGAGCTAGGACAGGATTTGTAAACTTCCATTTCAATTAACAGAACGTGGATTTCACTTAAGCACAGCGTTCTTGCTGTGTGCTGATTGGTAAGTCTCCGATATTCATGCACGTATCACAAATGTTAAAGCAAAATAGCTGGATGAGTCTTAAGGAAACAAACCAGTCAAAGCACAAGAAGAAATTAACTATTTAGCCGAGCACAGGAGCCTTTAAGGTTTAAAGTAGTTTGCAAAACCTGGAGTAGCTCAAAGTGTCTGGGATGACATGGATGTGGAACTGACGTTCTTTCTGTTAAGTACTTGTTCTCATAAAAAAATAACCGATTCATTTTCCACATCAGCCGATTTGAATCATTATACATTTACACCGATTTTTAACCGATTCGCGGTGCATCGTTACATGCCTAACAATAAACCATGAAACACTCCAGCATACATGCACACACAGGCAGGGGCATAGCTAGAAATTCTGCCCCCCCCCCGACAAACTGTCACCTTGGAGCCCCCACCACGATATCTACTTTCAATCCAAAGAAACACAGGTCTGCCACGGTAACATTTGCACAGCTGAGGTACAACGTGTAAATGTATAAATTACCATTTTTAATTCTGGGGAGCCGGAATCTGCCTGGGTATCCGCTCCCCTCTGCTGCCCCTGTGCAGGGATACAAAGCTCAGTCAAAGCTGGACATTTATTTAATTAGTCTGCGTGATGCTGAGGTATCAGAATATTTTGGTAATTTCTTTTCATTAAACGTTAACCTTTTCAGTACTGATAGATGTGCGAGGCCCTTAATGGTGGGCTTCCCGATCCCATTGGCCTCCCTCTAGAGACATCACCTTGGTTTAGGATGGCAGTCTATAGAGCTGCATTACATCATCGGCCCAAGATCGATCAGATCACCAACTGGCCAATACCTGGCAGGCATCTCAGCCCAGGCTTCCTGGACCTTAATGAAGCAGTGGTTTGGCTACAGAACTGGAGGCCACTTACCTCCCATGTGAAAAAGCTCTTTCAGTGTCACATGTTATTCTAAGTAATAACCTGCATTTTTACAAATCAATAAATTTTTATACTTATAGCAGAGTAGTAGAAATACTACTAAAATACTTTTCATGCACGGTATACATGATTTTGCCACTTTCAACTCATGTTGATATAGACAAAATATCTTTATATAATACACGTATATTACGTATTTATGTATATTGTTTTAGGTAAAACCGATAATAAATATATGGTTCCTGAAGTGAATCCATCTTTCTTTCTTTTGACAGTTTATATAAAAAAGCACATATCATTCGAACAGATCTTTAAAGATATGGGTTATAACCCAGATGCACTCGAGCAGCCTCAGTAGGCTACCCTCCCTGCGTACTGTGAAGTGGATTACAGCACAATATCTCGTGTCGAATAAGTCACTAGAGGCCGGGAGTTGGTGTCTGACAGTAATAGGATCAAAACAGAATAGCCCTACCCCGCTCTGCAATCTAAAGTAATTTCCCCCATGTAATGCTTCGTTATGTGCTGCATCCGGGAAAATAAATTGGCCCCATTTATTTGGGCAGAGTTTTTAAACCCTGTGGTCTGACCCCAGAGGAAAGAGGACCAGGGGTCCTATCTGTCTGTCTCTCTCGTGCTCTGTGTGCTTTTTAGGGCAATTCTCTGACGGCGTGTTCCCCCAAGCAGTCGAGCTGAGCCATCGCTTATGCCATCTAGATACATATTTATAGAACTTACAATTTATCTGGCTGGGCCCCGTATAAACAAGAGCAAGATTGCTTGCGAAGCTGTGTCTACTTCCTCATTTATAGATCTGGGTGTTGCTGAGATCCAGAGTAATAAAACTGGACCAGTCCTGTAAGGATTGGTATGTCGCTTGGTCCTTTTTTTGGCAGTAAAAATGTCACAGTATAACAGTAACAAACACTATTCTAGGCAAATGTTTAAAAATGAGTTTATATTTAAAAATCAAATTTGTTATGATGCTATGATGAAGCACGTAAGCGCATTGAGCACATAATTTTATAAAAGCGTCCTGTGTTTTTGTTTGATTAAGTGACGAGTGGCAATAGGTTAATTAGCTTAATACCTTCCCTTCTGCCTTCCTGTTGCTAACATATGATCCCACACACCTAACCTCTGCCAGGAGGCCAGTGCCCATCTTTCTGTTTACTCACAGCAGTGTGGTGGGGTGATTGTGTGGCTGCACTCACAGTGACACCTGAGTCACCTATCCACCTGTAGCCAGGCGTCAAAGCAGCACCAGGGCAGAAGCCAGTAGGAAAAGCAACCAAATTACTTTCAATCATAAGAATACCAGGGTTTGTTTCATTGTCAGCTCCAGTTTACGTATTCCTTATGGTCTTAATGTAATAACATGCTTATATATACATATACTCATAATTATTCATCACGTCCCCATAATGGAGATGCAACCGGAGTGCCTGGAGGCCCAGACGCACGGTGGGGCTTCCTGGCAGAATGGTGTCTAAGCGGTCGCCTCGCGTCGACCAGACAGTACCTGTTAGCAGTAATCCATCCATTCCTACCACCCACTTATCCAGTATAGGTTGATGGTAATATATACACACTGCTGGTTCAGCTTCATGGAAGCGTGAAGCAGCTCAAGCTGAAAGCCGGCGCCTTGGTGGGGGCGGCTCATGATCCGTGACGGCGGGAGTGAGGGCCTTCAATCCACCGATCGACACAGGCCACGGGCCGACTCGTCGGGGGACTGCGGCTTTGACCTTCTCCACAACATACACACCTAGCATTTGGTAAGCAGGCCCATTCATTCTAATTTATACAATGTTAGGGAGTTGGGTTGGAGCGCCGGTTTTTGGGAGCTTTTGGTTCCTCTCCTCCATCTCCTGGCTTTCTTTCATTCATTCATTCTCTCTATCTCCCTCTTTCCCCTGTCTCATGCATTATTCTGCATAAATGATGTAGTAAAGTATTACCAAACACCCACGTCAAGCGTCTGGGGGCGACCCTGTTGCGGAAGGCGCTATATAAAAATGAACTGGATTAAATATACTGTATATTACAGACCTTCGCATGTTCAAAATCAAACACTTCGTGTTGTAATTAGGAAGGATTACTGGGTCGGTGGCGTAACTTCTATCTTTTAATTGATTTCTGACAGGCTGTAGTTCAACCCGAGTATTAAATAAAGACCGAGCACAACTGCAAACACTCTTACCCTGGCCCTGATTAAGCATACCGGCATTTGGGCGCATACCCAGGGGCACCACAGCCTCGGGGGGCATCAAACAGGACAACCCGCCAGAAGTTTTATGTCATTACAATTCTATGGCATTGTTCTTTTGTAGATTAGGTTTTATACGACTGTGAAAACAGCGTCTATGGGTATTGAAGAACAAAGAGAGGGTGGGGACAGCTGAGTATAAAGAGTCACAATCACAGGGTACTCAACTGGTTGGAGGAAACAAAATCTTGGTCTGGATTTTTACTTTCTGGACCTGAAATTCGCACCTCTGATATGGAATGTTTTTCAGTTCTACAGTTGTGGCTGCAGCTCTGTTGGGGCTCCCACTTCAGACAACCAAGAGCACGGTTTTGAACTCTGCTGATGGGTATGTTTATGGATGTTTTTTTCTCCCCTAGTCTTTAACAGATGTACTGTACCTTGGAAGAAATGAGAAAGCTGTTTCTCCTAGTATTTATTTCTGTGTAGCATATGGTGGTACATCATGGTGGGACAACCACAAGCTTCCCATGTTAGTACCCTACTTTGCAGGCTGTACTCACTGCACCTCTTCAAAGGCATCGTACCCCTGCTCTATCTTTATATTATTCTATCAGTAATAGTCCATAATCCTGTGATAAACCCTTATTTTGAATAAAAGCAAACTGATGGCTAGTAATGATAGCCAGCAAGAGGGCTATTTTGACTGGAAAGGCCATACCCATGCTGATTGGACAGTTGGGTGCCATTTAGTGGTCTTCACACTAAAGTTATGTATATGGGCTTGCTTATGGTGCTGCAATAATCATTGAGGAACACTGAATGTCTGCAGGGAGAGTATTTCATGCCAGAGTGTCCCCAATGCAAATTACCAGGGCATATCACAGCCCAGCCCAAGATCTCCGTCGTCTTCATCAGAAGAGGAAGGCAGCAGTGGGGGGGAGTGGGTGACGGGGAAATGAGGATAAGGCCAGCTAGGAGGAGGAAAGCTCTTGTCTTAATAGCACAAACCACTTCCAAAGGCCTGTATTTATTTTAATTGGGGACATGCACAAGAGGCTGGAATCTTTTATTAAATGAGCTTATTTTAATATTTAAAAGCCGTCATTTTCAGCTTCATTGTGCAGGCAAAATGCCAAGTGGCAAAGGAGGGCCTATTTTAATTTACTCAATCAATGAGTTCTTTTGTCGGAATGGATTCAGGAAACCAGGCGTTTTCAAGCAAATTTAATTCACTGTAAGTGTCGCTCTTTCATCCAGTGGATGTAAGTGACTTTATCGTTGTGTCGGCCAAGAGACACATCATATTCTGTCCTTAACAGCGACACCTGGCTTTTCACAGAACTGTGGTCTGGAGTTCTAACAGAAAGTCTTTCAGGACACAAGAACCTTGCTCTTGACAACAGAACCCTTGACTGGACTCATGTTTGCTATAGACCTTGGTTAGGCCTGATTTCTAAATTACCAGGCTAGGTTTTGTTCATTTCAATATTTCTTTTACAGATTTCCAAAGGTATGATTATTGTTTTGATTTGCCCAGCATGGGTTCCCAGTTGAAGTTTGCTGTTTGCATTTTGATGCAAGGTGATGCTCTATAAGACATACAGATAGTCTGCATAGATATCTGTGGAGACAATGGGACACATTAAATAAAAAATGACTTGAGTCCTCATCAAGGAATCAATCCACAAAGAGTGTTATTGACACTAAAATTCATCAGACACGACATAGTTGTTATGGTATGAGAAAACCAGCTTCTGTTATTCTCAGTTTGCTTACTTTTAAAGCTGTATCTATAGTTCTGTGTTTACAGTAAATGTTCAGTAGCTCGAGAACTTAACGAGGGTCATATTTTATTACAGGACTCTGCCCTCTTTATCCGACAGATGTTGGGTTAATTATTAAATTCTGAGAGTAAACACGCTTAATTTTCCCCGTGGTTATTACACAGGGGCACACTGACTTCAGTATCTCGCATTTCAATCAATACTGTGTATGTTAGGAATCCATTCAGCAGGTGGCGTACTGCAAGATACAAGCTTCTAATCCCAACGATGTGTCGTCTAGCCCTGGGAAGGGAACCTGGTGTGTTACTTCTGAGGAACGTCAGCTAAGCCACCATGTTTGCTTCACGGTTCACGGTTAGTTTGAACATCGTGCTTTCCTGTTTTCCCAATTCAGCTCCAGCCCGCATCACTCTGTGGCCATAACAGTCTTCACTGGATGCATAACGGGGACCTGCAGAGATGATTTTGTCACCAGACTTGGTGCTGCTGCCTCCTGAACTGGTGCGAGGCATGAGGCATGATTGGACACTTTCTGCCACCCCTGAATCTGCACACGCTGCACTGTCAGGTGTGAGAAGCTGGGACCAAGGATCTCTGTTACAGCATCATTTACATTCTGCATGGCCAGACTCCTTCCCAGTGACCCATTTTTCATTCCGAGAGTAAGGCCCAAAAACCGCATGTTAAATAATAAAGCATTCATCCTTTCTCTGTCAATTAAAATGTCTTTCCGCGGCACTGTAACTGGGCCCGGTGACACACATCAAATTTAAGTGCTGCTTTTCCAAACTAAATGTCATCCGCGCAGGGAGTGAAATACCGGGGATGGTGTGGCTCCTTTTCCTTTATTGCAGTATTTTTAAATGACATAAACAGGAAAGTAGAAATTCAGCAGTTCGTTATCAGGACTGCGAAAGGACAGCGAAGCTAGGGAGTCGGTGAAAAAACGCACAAGCCGATGGCATGGCAGCTTGTTGTCCAAAAAGAGTAGAATTAGGAAATTAAAATCAGGATAAACACTTTAAGCGTTTGTTCAATATTTTGTGCCATTTCATACCTAACTGGGTTTCGATATTAAAAGTCTCGTTAATTTTGTGTCCAGTGTAAATTCTGCTCTCTGTGGTTTTGCAATATAGATGTGCTCTTTGGAAGACACCATGTGAAGAATGCCAGATGTTCTGTGAGTCGTCTTGGTCTGAGATGCTGCCTCCTATTCCCACTTAGCAAGTTCCTGTTCCTAGGGGTGCTATCCGCCACAGATGTGCACAAAATACAAAATATCACCCTCTTGTTATGACAACAGCTGGATTTACGCAGCGTCCATCATTCTTAATGTGATTTTTAGCCTAAAGAGGCCACTTGATATCTTGTGTGCTGCACCTAATCTGTAAATCAGAAGGTGATGTACTCTGATGGGCATATTAGAGCAGAGGGGAAATGAGGTGGGTGCGGGTTCCGGAAGGAATAAAGAACACGATCCTGAAAATATGCTATGCATTTTTAAGAATAAATCTAAACTGATAATGGACGTGAATTTATATGAAATTTGATCTGTAACTTAAAATACATACCCTGCCATACGTGATTGGTTCTGAGAGCCGTGCCGTAAGCCGAATTCTGACGTGACCCTAAAAATAACGCTTTAAATATGCCTGAGAAGGACTAATAAATAGACGTAGTCATTCCCATTGATGTAAATGCACCTTTAATTCATTATAAAAGTCACTGTTCACTTTGCAATCTTAAAAGTCAATGTTCACCTAGTATTCAGAAAAACAAAATAGAAATTGCTGTAATAAACGCGACTACATTACATATTTCTTACTGTTTCATTAAAATAAATTACGTAATTTACATAAGGTTCGTCAAGCCCCTTATGGACCAATGTTAATTTAAGTAAATTCTGTACATTGTTTTAAAAAGTGGAGGAACCTGCACAGATGTTTGATTTTCTGACAGAGAATTGATTGGGTTTTTACTATAAAAAAAAGGTAACATTTAATTTGCATACATGACGCCTTATAGTACTTACATCCCTGAAACTTTGGGAAATTCCAACCTGTTGGGTTTCATTAATGACCACTTCTATTAAAACCCACAATGAAGCTTTGTCCTTTTAGACTTTAATGAGTTCCACTGGCTAGAATGTGTCCATTAATAGAATTTTTTTGGAATCCTCTGTACTTTGTCTTCACCTTGAGAAATCTCATTAATTCGCCCTTAATTGGCAACGCGTCCTTTCCTGTGAATGACTGCTGAGATATTACTGCTCACAGAGATGGTATCAACAGCTCTGCCAGTGCATGAACCCCCATCCCACTGACGAGCCAATGATCAGAATGTATCATTTGCATACACTGATGTCACCTGTTACGTCATCTTGCCAAGCCTCTTGCTACGTCCCTCTTTTTGATGTTTTATTGGCAATGAACTCATTGCCAATAACTCCCCTCTCACAGGAGAAGCACTCCCTAGGTGGTGGTTCCGTATACGTGCCCAAACAATGATGTGTCATTGAAGTGTGGGAAAAGCCCCCCGACTGTTATTATATTATTATTATTATTATTATAAAAAAAATCTGTTCCATAAGTTGTACATTTCACTGTGTAGAACCAGGTATGGCTGAGATTCAATCAGAGGTCTTTCCCCCACCACACACGGCACACCTCTCCTCCATGTTGGTGCGTTCCAACCTCAGCACAGCCGGGCTCTCGAGGGAACCCAGGGACACCAGCCATGAAATACAACATGACATCTAGTCAATCAGAACACTGGCCAAATGCTGACAGGCAACTTGTGAGTGAGCTCTAGCGTCTGCACAACAAAATCCTCAGTGGCAGCCGCAGGGTTGCCAGAGGAGCACAATCTCCTAGCAGTGTGAAGACTGGAACAACACAATGAAGGAAATATTTTTTGCGGGCCATTGTTGTGCTAACGATGTCTGCTCATTCACCGATTCTTGTGGACACTTCCATAATCATCAATCAGTTAGACGTAAGGAGAAAAACATCTTTACAATGATATTCATACGGTCTGATAATGAGCAAATTGTTTAGGTGCTCTGCCTTTATGTCTCTACTAATTGGTAGTTTGTGTTTTGCAGCTGTCAAATGTTGGAAAGCATGTCGCAGCGTGCATATCATTGCAAACCAGGCTCATCAAAACTGAAAATGAATGCTTTTTGAAGATTTCCCCTTTGGCGCATACCCAAAGGTGTTACATAATATGCAGATTTTTTGGGCCTGAGGACTTCATCTATAGCTGAGAAAGAAATGTCATTTTCACTGTATACATTATTTAGAAAGAGGAGCGAGGAGTTTCAGACAAATCAGGCAGCAGACAGCATGGCGGGCGGCCTCTCTCGCACAGTGGCCGTTATCTGATTCCAAGAGCATTGCATTTTGCACCACTTTGCACTGAGTATGACTGGTACTCTTGACTGGAGACGGAGTTGCCAGCTCAGTCGAGGAGACTTCATTATTCTGCTGGTGTAGCTCTGCTCTCATAGCAAACTGCTCAGACGCCGTGAAAGATCTAGAACACCCCCCCCCCCACCCCCAATTTCTAAATTACCAGGCTAGGTTTTCTTTATTTAAATGTTTCTTTTACATATTTCCAAAGGTACGAATGATTATCGCTTTGATTCGCTCAGCATTTAAATGTGTTGATTGAAGCATTTTGGTTTGTCCTAACAATGGGTTTTAATCAAATTCAAGGGGAAAGTTAGCTGGAAAAGCCACATGTGATCTAGAATATGACTAAATGCCCCTTACACCGGCTGATGCCCGGCGGTGAGGGGCCACAGTAATCAGGATATCGGGAGTTAGTGAGGAGGGAGTAGCATGACAGGGACGACAGCTATGGCTGTACAGTCTCCCACTTACGACCGGATTCCGTTCCCATAGTCAGGTCGTACATTAAAAATGGATGTGTCAGAATAGGATAATTGCACTGACTTTGAGAATGAGACTGCAAGGCAAGGGCGGCCTTGCTGCCATACGGGATAATGCTGTGCTGCAGCTACGGTCACAGCACTAATTTATTGGAGCACCGCCCTAAATTCATTTTCTTACTTTAGTTGTATATGTGAGCCGTCATAAGTCGCAGAGGTTGTGAGTCGAGGACAGTCTGTATGAAGTCGCCGGCCTCCATTTACTGCATGCCCTCAAATCTTCTAGAGCTCTCTGAGGGCTATCCTCAGGTTAAAATCCGCAGCCAAGGCTTTAATTCTGATATGCAATGACGGCCTTAATAGCTTAAATTACTGGCATGAAAAATTGATGTGTGTGTGGTGGCAACAAATTAGTATGACAGACAGACCAAACTGTCTGTGCAAATGCCACATAGAAGTCTGACATTGTGATTTAGCCTCTGTTTCAAGCTTGCTGTTACAAACAAACTGGTTTAATACTTACCCAGTTCTATTTTCACAACAGGCTATACTGGGAGGCGGAACTCTGATGTTTCTGCACTGGGTGACAGGCCTGGCTTCATTCCAAAGGTGTACTGTACCGCCTCTTATATAGCAGTAAGTGTATGTAGGCATGGAGGTTTATGCCAACTCCCTGGTGAGCAAAGCACATCGGCGTGTGTCTGTATAACAGACTTCGCTACCCGTTTCCCTGGGGAGCCCTTAAATAGTCGGTTTTACTTGTCTTCCTGATTTAAGATAGTTAAAGCAGTTGCTTGTCATTGAGGATCACGGTGATACATGAGTGAGCACAGAAGTGGGCAAATTGCATGCAGAAGCCCCAGGGACATCTGGTCCTCGGCATCATCTGTTAACAACGAACACAATGCGGCGATGTAGTTAATACCGAGCCGTGAATTAAAGCGAGAGCCCAGCTGCGATGCATGGAGGAGTGATAACTCCAGCAAGGAAAGGCCAGTGAAAGACAAGCCCAGAGAAGGTGAGGGTGTCCTGGTCAGCACCATGCATTCAACCAGAAAGTCTGCATTTAAACCGACTACATGTATACAGTGCTTACATGTGTTACAGCATCCTTCTCATTTCTCTGTATTCTAGATTATAGTATGTATAGCAGAGGTCTCCAACTCCAGTCCTAGGGAGCTACTGTCAAGCAGGTTTTCTATCCCACCTGGCTTCTGATGAGCCACACCTGTTCTCAGGTACAGTACATAGAAGCCAGGCAGAATAGAAAACCTAATGGATAGTAGCTGTCCGGGACCAGAGTTGGAGACAGCTGATGTACAGACATTTTAAATGACTGTTTATCAATACGTGAAATAAGTTCAAAACTTATGAAAACTGCAAAACAGCATAAAGATAAAAAGAAAATAACTGCAAGGCTTTTGGGCGAAGTATCTAGTGAGTTTTCACACGTTTCACAGTGCCTGGCTCTCAGTAGGAGAAGTGTCAGGAGTGCTCAGCCACTCAAAGATATTTACGTTCTCCTTGTTAAGCTGCAACCTGAATTTTGTGCCCTTCTTGTGCCAAAGGATGAATTTTCAGCTGAGCTTTAGTACTTACAGTGTGTACACTGAAGCAGATCTTACCTATCCACAGTTCTTCCTATACCTATGCTATATATTTTATGGTATCATTATAATGTTTTGTTGAAGGTTTCTCAGAACAGCCCCGTTTTGTGGCCTGAATGGAATACTGCTGACTCACGCCCTGGTGTCATGGTAACTGTAGAATCCACCCGTTCCTTCTATTTGATTGGCCTGACCTACTGCATTGTCTTAGTGTTATCCAGCCAATGGCTCAGGAGAGACTTTGATATTGAGACTCGGGACACAACTTAACAATATAAAATCAAAGGACTATTTATAGGGGGTACATGTTCCCCCATCCCACCAGCTCCAGCACCCCTGTATCCAGCAGTATTTAGTTTATACTGAAATGTGCAGCTTTTGTGGTATACAGTCGATCTATGTAATAGCTTGCTCAATCAACAGTACGCAAAAGATCTTCCAAACATGACACTGAATGGGACATGTATAAAATCCACAGGATAGTGACTGTCCAGACTTGTACATGTGCAAGAAGACTAGGGGGGACAGTGCCATGCAGGAATGTGTACGCTGCGATCCATGTGACGACAGCAGGGCGAAGACAGGCAGATAATGCCACTCGCAGATTCGCTGAAGGCTCCTGTCTGCGGAAGCCCCTGGGAAAATATTCTCACACTTAAGACGGGCGAGTCTAAGAATAGCGTGTTTGCCAGAAGGCACGAGAGGAAGGCAGCAGTTTATTGGGAGTAAGTGCCAACATGGACTCTAAATTTAATGCTACCTTCAGTTTAATGGTGGAGCTACACAATGTTGTTACTTTGAGTATATTATAAAAAGGACAATGAAACTTAATTAAAGGTTAGCTTAGCTAAAGGTTAATACCAGCAAGGTACCACAAAATGGCTTCAAATAAGATGAATTATCTATAGAAAGTTATATTTTGACATATACCACTTCAGATTTGGCATTTGTTACTGTCATTATGCGATTTTTGTTATGCACCGATAGGTCATCTTACTTGACAGCTTGTTATTTATGAAATATGAGACCTACAAGTGTGTAAACAACAGTTTAAAATGCAGATTATTCATATATGTCACTAAGTGTCTTGAATGATTAATTGCACTTTGATAATTGATGTTGGTAACATAACGTTTAATCTTTCAGCAGGTTTCATTTATGCTATTTCTATTTCTCAGAAATACTGTGAAAAGATGCTTGGAAGAAGTACTGACAAATTCTCAGGCAACTCAGCCGTGTCAAGATGTCACAAAAACAAATTTTTAGACTATATAGGGCCAGTTTCCCAGACGAGGATTAAGCCTAGTCCTGGTCTAAACTGGAATTTTGTATGGGGATTCTACATGTTTAGTCCAGGACTAGGCTTAATCCTTGTCCGGGAAACCGGTCCATAATGTTTGTTTGCCGCAAATAGTTACAAAATGCACGCTAGCTAAGATAAAATAAATATGGTATGTTTTTATTATAACTTGCTTAATTAAAATACATATATTTAATTTATAAATGTTAGAATTGTATTATGTAACATACTTTGATAATCAAAATAAAAAATTAAAATGAATAAAATGTGAGTGACTTACTATGATCAGGTGATAAACAGATACACTTAGCATGTCATATTCCGATAAAGAATAGCGCAGTTTGTCATAACATTCTAACAGTGTGGTGTAAAGCTGCACTGAGCTTCGTATCCAGGTTGATCTTGGCAGTTGCTGGCTGTCTGCTTTCATTCCGGCACATTCCCCTGGTTTTCTTGGCCTAATTAGCAGTTCATTATCTGTACCGTTTTACGCAGACCTGCTGTCCCAAAAATACAAGACCGGGGAGCATGTTTATTTCCCGAACGCACGGTGAAACGGCGGCGGTCTTTAAATGTTATGTGTCTAATAACGTCAGATGCAGCGCAGATAATTGGGCAGGGGCGGAGGGAGGCGGCGGCTGGGGGGACGCCCGCAGACATCCGCGCCTCCGGGATGACGGGCGATTTAAACGCGCGTTCGCCTCAGAGAGCCGACCGACCGCGCGCACGCCGCGCACACGCCGCGTGCCTGTAGCGCTCAGACTGTGGCCACTCTCATATCTGACTGCGCCATGACATCAGAGACCATGATTCCACTCCGTTGCTTATTTGGTCCACCTGCCTAAGGGCAAATGAAACGCCACGGGCGAACTCATTTTTACTGAAGATCCAATGAAGTCAATGCAATTTAAAAAAGACAAACTGGCTTTTTACCGCTACTTCATCCATATATCTCCCATTGATACATGCATTACACTTAGCAGATTCTTTTATGCATTAGCGGCACATATTGTTTAAGTTGGGGGTTAGGGGCCCAACAGCAAAATCACTCTGCTGACCTTGTGATTTGAATCAGCAACCTTCAGGTCACAGGTCACAGGGCCTAACCCACTGAGCCTAATACCACCCCCACTCCATTTGTTATTTTCATTATATAATATTATATAACATTATTGTGATATACACTCTCCGGCCACTTTATTAGGCAAACCTGTCCAACTGCTCGTTGACGCAAATTACTGATCAGCCAATCACATGGTGGCAAC
>JAODKL010000009.1:12388219-12401606 GCA_026780765.1 Petrocephalus schoutedeni
GCAGTTCTGAAGGCAAAAGGGGGTCCAACCCGGTACTAGCAAGGTTTACCTAATAAAGTGGCCGGTGAGTGTATAAAATCAATATAACTACAGACTGCCACAAAGACAAGGGCGTAGACAGTTTAAAGTCAAATGGCAAAAGCCACCAGCCCACTCACCGGATAGGCGAGATTTCCCCGCATAAAGATTGCGGGGTGCTCCTGCAAAAATACCAGCTTGGCATTTACACTACATGCAATTTAAATGATCTCAAATGGCCATAAATATGATTTCTTAGAGGCCTTTAGTTTTGGATTCATTGTGTTTTAAAATGTAAATATAAGCACATACAAGATAGATAGGCATGATACAGTCAGAAAAAAAGTCATTAAAAATTAATATAAATAGACTTCTGACATCCTCTTGGATCCATACAAGATTAGAAATCTTCAATATTTGTGCAGGAGAATCATTTTTTTTTGTCTGAGTGTAAAAATAGACTTTCATTATTGCTCTGCCTGACGAAATTAATCTTTTCAGGTGCATGGAGGGGGATTTCGGTGCACTCCGGACTGAGCAGACAGTCCTTGGATTCCTAGCAGCTGTTCATTTCTTAGGAGAGTGAAAAGCAAACAGATGCTCGCAATACCGCAGCTTGCAGGTAAGTGGCTAGATCAGTGACAAGGAGCCCAGCGGAAGTGAACAACAGCCCACTATTTCACAGGGCGTCCATATCCACACAACACCCACTATCTGCCCAAAAAAACTCCAGGTCTTTGTTTACAGTTTCCTCAAATGCCACGCCAGGCCCACGCCGTTATGTTTGGCGTAGAATAAGGAAGGAGAGACTGACAGACACAACGTGCCTGATAAATAAGTTGGAGTTGGTAAAAGCTTCATGTTCTGAATCATTTTTCACTTGAGATTCAGAATAACAAAGTGGTTCAAAACATGACAATCCAGATGGTAATGATTTCAAATTCAGCTCAGAGATCTGTCATTTCATTCACTGAGTATTTCAATTTGTAACTTAAGTTTCACCTCTTCTAAGTGATAGATTTATAAAATCTCGCGGCACACTTTTTTTGTCCTTTTCTTCAGCTTCTGACAGGTAACAGAGGGGGACCGGGCTGTATTTACCGCAGCCATAATGACGCTCTACTATTTACCGCCTTGCAGGAGCTACGATGCGGCACTGATTAATCGACGATCGCTGAGAGGGCGGTCACTCGAGCCTGGAAGAGTTCTCTGTGCATTATTCACGGACTTCGTAATTAGTCTGTAAGCGCTTGGGAAGGCCAGGGCACATGCTGGGGCCACCTCCAAATAGCCAGAAATTTACAACCGGGGTTATTTTCCCGTCGATGTGATCGGAGTCGCCAGTGGTCCAGTCTCTAAAAGACCAGCAGGGTGTATACCCATCTGAATGCAGACGAGGGTTCGGGGTATAGGCTGGTGCCAGCGATGGCCAGGCCCTCGGAGCAGTCCGCAGAGGACAGGCAGCAGCTTTCCGGCTCCAGCAATGGGGTGACCTTCAGTACAATGTCCGATCTAAGTTACAAAAGGGAACTCAGCAATGTAGGACTTAGGTTGGTCGTTCAAGCCTGGAGGAATCTTGAAAATGGTTAGAGGGATGTTAGGCACAATGAGAACATGAGGATTTAACAAGTAAGGAGCTTTTCCACATTGTTCAGTCCATTAATCACAGCAATGAAGGTCTTGTCAGAAGGGCAGGGAAGGCCTCATGTATGGCTGTACATAATGCTGTATTCCTGCTTAAACCTTTGTTACGCTGTTTAGGGCCTCAGTGCTGGATAAGGCACCATATAAAAATATATGGAATGGAACAGAGCTGAGCTTCTGCTTAATGTTTTCAGACGGGCTGCACCCTAACCCTAATCAGTGGTGAAGCCCCCCTACCCCCAGACCGACTGCTGCTGAGGGAGTGTTATCCCGTTGCATTTCTTCGATAATTATGTGTTTCTTTAATGATAGCTGACGAGAGCCATCATCAAAGGATTTTCACTAGCTCGCTGACGTCTGCCTGGCTATCAGGTCAGCCTCTTCTGTGTGGCCATTAGTTCGTCTTTTTTTATTTAAATGACAGAAGTGCATTTTAATAATGTTATACAGCAACGCAATTTTCCTTTTGAAGTTTAATTTTAGAAAATGAGCAGGAGTTGAGCAAGACTTTTCTGCGTCGCATGCATAAAAAGTAATCTTACGCTGCAAGGGCGCAACCAGCATGACTTAAATGCATCAGAATCAGTTTATTCACCAAATGCACAGAGTACACTGGAATTTGACCTGGTCATACAGCGCAGTAGAACTTTTAATAAGAATTAGAAGGGTAAAAATAGGACGTCAAAAAAGTTAAAAAACATTAACATATATGCATGTGCAAAGTGAAAAGAGTTTAAAGTGTTGGTCTTTTAGTAAGTTTAGCAGTTAATAAGATTTTGAAGTCTGAAGTTTATTAAAAAAGTCATGATTACAAAACCAAATCAAAAACAAGTAATCTTTAGCGGGAGGTCAGGGGCATTGTTGAGCCTCAGACTTTAAAGTGTCTGGTGTGATCTTTTTCCAGGCAGTCTACTCCAGGCTGACATTGCTATTAAGGTTTGGGAAAATGTGATATGAGCCGAGTGCCAGACAATATTGCGGTTCTGTTTGTAAACGGGATCCTGCCCTCAGGACTTATTCATTGGCCTTCCTTCACGAGATTTGCACATTGTCACACGCGCCGAGGGCTAAGAAGGTCTAGCATGCGCCCACACAGAGGCCCTCACACACCTCTTCCTCATTAAAGCCCAATTTTGACACAGATAAAACAATACACAGTTTCCCCTATGTTAAAAAGTCACCTATATATACAGGGGGCGTTATTTGGACAAACATCATCTGATGTTCCTTCCTTAACCACTGAGACCACATGGTTGCAGCTCCAGTATCTTAAGCTTAAATTCATCCTGCAACTGAACTTACATCTCAAGCCACATGTAAACCGCTCAAAGAGTCCATCAATTTACCCTGTTTATTATGAGAATACTAAAACTCAACAGGTGTAAACCTTCCCACACCCTCACTTAAAGACAAATACTCACAGTACTCACCAAGTACCCGCCAAGTACGCATTAGGTAAGTCTAGGCCTGAGTACTGTATAGTGAATTTCACAAAATCCATTATGACTGGACCATTTCCACCAACTCTGAGATATATTTTTAATATTTAATATTAATATTTTTTCATTAATTACAGTGACATACTTTTTTAGAACAGCACCCAGTCTTTTGCTCTCTCAGTACTTAATCTTAATTGGGCAATATTTGGGGGGAAATGTGTGACATCACTTCCTTTCTGTGTCCAGAAGGGCGTGTTAGCATTAGCCTGCACTGTGCCACTGCAGGTTGTCATCGCGTGGGGCCTGGGGCTTGGCGTCTTGCACCCAGTGACAGGCGCATGAGGCTGCATTCCAAAATCAAAACCGACACCCCCACACACCGACAGCCCAGGGCCCGTAATTATTGCCTGGCCACGTCCCCCCCCACTTCCCCTGGCAGAAGGACTGACACACAATTGATGGGGCTGTCTTCCAAGCAGCCATCACCACTCTGGCCACGGAAACAGACACCGGCTTACATATAATGAGCTGCAGCTCCAGGTCTGGGCCTGCTGGCATGGTAGGAGTCGTTTTGGGGGGGGGGGGGGCAGTTGACAGACAGTGCTGTGGCTTCACGTGCTGCGTTCCTCGGGGAAAGGCCCCTACCTCGTCTGGATTAACGCCCACTAGTGGCGGGGTGCAGTCCCGGCTCTGGTGCGATCGTGTGGAGTCACCCTGTTATTCGTAATAAAGAAAAGCCTCACGGGCATCATAAAACAATGATATTCCAGTTAGAGAGATCATTTGAAAATGATCTAGGAAACAATCTATCAGAGCATCAGAAGGTCCAGAACAGCTGGAAGCTGGCCTGAAGACAAAGAGGGGCCATACTTAGAGGAAGGGATTCTCCTCTGCCAGGCACTGAAGGGTGTGTACAAGGATGGGGCCACAGGGGCACCGGGCTCAGCTGATTGGCCCTCAGAGAGCCCCCTCCACCTATTCCACGCATATCTGTGGCTAATACACACACACACGCACACACACACACAGCCGGCACCTAAACTGTACACACACATACACACACACAGCCGCCACCTATACACTTACTGTATGTACACACACACACACACACACACACAGCCGCCACCTATACACGCACACAAGTATATACAGACACACACAGCCGCCACCTATACACGCACACACAGCCGCCATCTATACACACACACAGCCGCCATCTACAGTATGCACACACACAGCTGCTGCGAATGCATGATGTTTTAAATTCTGAAGACAATAAACAAAAACCAGACTGGCTGTAGTCGTTTAGCTGTAGTTTCTCTGTATGTCTTTCAGGGAGGGATTTATGCGTTGGACTGTTGTCATCAAGACAAGCACCCCAATCTGTACGGTGGGGCTGTGCGAGTTTCCAAGCCTTTCTGCAAAGCAGACGGACTCTCCTTAAATGAGGACCATCAGTCTCCCTGACAATAGCAGCCTGCGTTCCCACCCCCCTTGTTGCCGAATATCAATTAATTGAGACCAGGCAGAAGCAATCTGAGACGCCTACGTGTGTGTTGGTGCGTCTATGTGTGTGTGTGCGTGTGTGTGTTGAATAAAGTACAACTCATATGTTCTGCTCTAGCTAAATATCTGTCAGGTTTTGTTTTGGGCTCTTAGGTTGAAAATTCCATTTGCCTCCACGAGGCAGGAAAAGAAAAACTGGAGCAGAATTCTTCTGTTTACTCCGATTCTATTGGGTGAATTACAATCGTATGTGGATCCACCTCTACCAAAGCAGCATAGTCCACAGGAATCAATCCGGGAGGGCCTTTCTCTGGGAAGACAGGAACCTGTGGACATGTCACTTAAAGCAGTGTTACACACAGCTGACTAATGAAGCCGTAAAAGCCGCTCAAACATCATTACGAATTTACGAGGGACTGCTGTCAGGCACATATTGTCGCGCATATCGAAATCCAGAGAAATATACATCGGAGGGTAAGAAACGGGCTGGCAGGCTCGAGACCAGCGGCAGACGTCAGTGCTGCCCAGCTGTGGGTGAATGCTGTGGAGCAGCGGCCGCGTCACAGAAGGCGGTCTGCCGGAGCCGGGGTAGGAGGTAATTGGTGTGCAGCATATGTGTGCTAATTGCACCGATGCACCTGAATGAGCTCTGCTAGGTGATGCTGGCTGCTTCCATTCTGCCAGGGAGTGGCGGGTGGGAGGAAGCTGACCTGTCTCCTGTGTGAGCAGTGACCATATGTACCACCCCAGCCATATGGGTTACCTTCACACCGACCCCCCTCCCACACACGTGCGCTTGACACCAAACCCACCAGTCACCTTCTCCTTGCCAGCCTGGCCCCGCCCCTTGCCAGTATGGCTCCGCCCCTTGCCAGTACCTCCTCCAACGTTCCAGGTCAAACGAACAGAGCCGGCCACATCCATTTCCCTAACAAGGGCCCGAGAAGCCCAGATGTACATCTCCCTCTGTAATCACCTCCTCCTTGCTCCCCGACAGACTGCTTTCGGTGGAGCAAATGAACCGAAGAGTCCCAACCCACCCAGCGACGGATGACGCGGGACGCGAAAAATCGAATAAACACAGTCGTCATAATTGCCACCTTAACCGACAACAAACAATGCTGGTCCTTCTTAACCAACAGAAACGCACCAGTGAACTGGAGGCACACAGCATGATTAATTTATTATATAAACTCAGTCAGCTGCAGCTGAGTGAAGTATCATTTATGTAATTGGTAAATTACAGCCCACTTACTCTAAATGCTTCACATCTCAATGAGGATCAGATACACGGCACTGTCAGAGGGACCCGGAAAAAACGGAAACCAACTGCAGCTACCACGAGCGCATTAATGCACATTTTAATTGCATTTAATTGCATTTTAGTGCACATGCAATTTTCCAAAGCTGCTTAAATTGTAGGTTTACCCAACTCAGAGGAAATGACATAAATGAGTCTTTAAATAATCTCACGTTGCAATAAAGTGAAGAGCAATTCAGAAATAGTGCAGTGATTTTATCCATGAATGAACACCACACACAGGGTGCAATTTTGGGAATTTTGCTGCAGATTGTGGAAAAAACACCACGCCAAACATCTAAAGAGTTTCAGGCTGACCAGGACCAATCTCGAGTGGTGGTCTCTGCCCATACCATTTGCTGCACGCTCACTGTGCGAAGGCCAAGGAGGACACCACTGTGGAAAGACCAGCACTGAAAGGCAAGACTTGTGTTCTCTTTGATAAGTCACAGTCTATCTGGGATAATGTTCTATGGAAAAACCAATGTAGAGTTCTTCGGGAATGTATTGCAGTAGCTTGTTTATAGGTGACAGAATGAAGCCCATAAGGCAAAGAACACATGGCGGAGATTCTGTCATGTTTTGGGCTACTTTGCTGCCTCTGCTTCTGGAGGCATTAAATGTATGAAAGCAATCAGAAGATTAACAAGGCAATTTAGAGAGAAATTATCATGTTATCCAGTGTCCAAAAAACTAGGTTTGTGGCAAAAGTCCTGGGCCTTCTTGCAGGACAACGACCCAAAGCACACAGGCAACAGTACAAGAGAATGGTGGAAATGAAAAGATGGACTGTTTTAAACTGGCCAGAGATGAGTCCTGACTGAAGTCCCATTGAAAACATCTGCAGAGAACTGAAATCTGCCATTGCAAATGTCAGCATCGCGATGGAAGAGCGGCAGATACTATCAGCGGACAGATGCAAGAAGCATATAGATGGCTACAAGAAATTTTCAGAAGCTGTCTAGAAGCAGTGGTTCTGCAACCAATAACTGTGTCCAGCATACATTTTATATTTCACTATATGACAGCTTAATTTTGTTGTTGCTGGTGTTCAATAACTTCGGACATTCTATTAAATATTCTGATATATTCTATTAAAAAATTGTTCATTTGTGTGTATTTCTGAAGACATTCTACATTCTCTCCTTACAATTGTGGGGTGCCAATAATTCTGCACTGGGCTGTACATCACTGGAGTATGAGACTGTACCATTTTCAAAATATATAAGAATAAAATAGGAGAAATCTACCAACCGCTGTTTTAATGTTAGCTGTAATGACTGAAAAAGAGGAGGCACAGAATTTTGAAATGCGTTATTATTATTACGTTATTTGTGTTTCCCTTCTTTTGAGCATGAGCCCACGCTACAGGCGATGCTGTGATGCTGATCACAGTGGCTGCCCGCAGGTCTGTGTTATTGATTCCCTTGTTGCTTTATTTATCAGCCATCTGCTGGAGAACATGCCGGAACAATGGGCCGCCCGGCCGGGACAATGCCGGGCTTTTCAGAGGCAGGTGTTTGGTTTGTGTTGACATCACCATAGCTAAGGATTTCATTATGCATTCGAGTACCGGGAGTTTAAGAACCAATTAAGGGATCTCGAGTCACTATTTAAAACCAAGTCTGAAAATGGAAGATATATAAAACTGGGGTTTCGTAGCTCATGATGTGTCAAACGTGTGCTGTGTTCACTCGTAGATATATCTGCAATCCGCTCAGATCTTGCCTAGTTTTATTCCCATATGCGTTTATTTAGGAAAGATTGGCATATGTTAATTTAAATGTACAATCCGAAGCACTATCTGTTTGCTCAATGACAGTCATTTATACTCATTACCGTTTTGAACATAAATTATTAATACCCATCTACCCATCTCCCAACTGCTTATTTAGTATGGGTTCAAATGAGTCTGTCCCAGGGAGGACAGGGTAGAAGACAGGGGAATCCCCTGTACAGAATTATACTACTACAATGGTGCTAATACGGCTACAAATGGGTACTAGTCCATTGCAGCACATGATTAATATAATTACTTTCCCATTAAAGTCTGTGTTCTGTGTTGCTGTTAAGATTCTGCTTCAGTTTCTCAGGCTTTTGTCTGTTCAAGCCAAGCTTTCCATATTCTCGCTCAGAATTAAATATGGCAAGAGCGGTAATTCATACTATTATTGAAATAGGTTTGATGCCATTATATTGGATTGTATTCCAAAAACGATTTGCCAGTTTTTCCCAAACAGGTTTTGGACTTGTTTTTCCTCTGTATTTTGATTCCATCTGAGATGTTCCATCAAGCCATCTATAACAACATATTCCAGCAAAAGCATTGACTTCATGTCATAACACTCTTCCATCTGATGGCAGCAAAGCTGACAGTAGGCTCCCCTTAGTCTCCAGTGGTACACCGAATATGCCAATGAAGATCTGGATCATGTCCCAACATCTACATATAGATATTGACACATTGGTCCCCCTCTGTGTCTCCGTCCACAAACACAAACAATACAACAATTCAGTCATATGCAGAAGCTCTGCTGGCCCTCTCTGTGTATGAGGAATGCACTTTGGTAGGGTGACCAGATAATCCATGTCATCCCGGACACTTTGAGCTATGACAGGATTTTGAAACTACCATTCCAATTAAAAGGACCTGGATTTCACTTAAGCGCTGCATTCTTGTTGCGTGTTGATTGGTCAGTCTCCTATAATCATATATCACTGATGTTAATGTGACACAGCTGGATGAATCAAGGAAACAAACCAGTAAAAAT
This sequence comes from Petrocephalus schoutedeni, assembly GCA_026780765.1. Lineage (NCBI taxonomy): Eukaryota > Metazoa > Chordata > Actinopteri > Osteoglossiformes > Mormyridae > Petrocephalus > Petrocephalus schoutedeni. The sequence goes on from JAODKL010000009.1 coordinate 12,396,898, forward strand.
GCAAGAATAACTGAACTGAATTGCCTTTCATCTCGGGACTGAAAGTCTTGTGTTTTGCAATGCAAAATAGTTGGTTTGTTGTTAATGTTTGCTTGTTCAATTTTCTACCTGACAACAAGAAATCCATGCTTCTGATCTTTGTTATTGACTTATAAAATAAAAAGCTAATGATTGCATTCCGATTCTGGTCCCTGGAACCTCGAAACACATCTGGTTACCAAGGATGGCCACATTTATTGTCAATAGAACAATTTCAAAAGCTGAATGGGTACTGAGAAAATGAAACATCTTATTTTCATTGGTAATAAATGACCAAACACAGCTGTACACCAAACACCTTGACACCTGGAGCCAAATAGCAGGCCTTCGTTTTCTTTGGACTTCCTGCAATCAGTCTTCAGAACCTGCAATATGTGGGGTTGTGCTGCATTTTCAGCACTGATTGTTTTAACCCACCTCCCACCGACTACTATATTGAGCAGATTTCTACAAGACAGTGCACCGTAATCTCACCCATTGCAGGCTCTGAAGCTTCAAAATCTCATTTCCTACCTTCTTCTTAACATCCTCCAGGACTGCTGTGAGCCTGAAGCCTATCCCAGGAAGTACAAGGCACAGAGCAAGGTACAGGATACAGAGCGCCGGTCCATCGTGGGCGCACAATTTTCATGTAAGTGCATATTTGAATGCTGGGAGGAAACCAGAGCGGCAAAACATACAAACACAGGGAGAGAATGCCAAGGATTCCACTCAGAGCTGGTGTGTGCTGCTTTACCAGAAATAGAGCAGTTAAGCTGGTGAATCATGTAGCGGTGTAAGAGCACGAGCTATGTTTTTGACACAAACACCAGACAGCTGAAGAAAGAGGTAACGCAAAGGTATCCATTTCAGACTTTATGGCTGATGCTGAGAAATCAATATGTCTAGTTCCTCCTGGGGGGTGGGGGAGGCCCATGAGAGAGCCGGGAACGTCCCCCGTCCAGGGTGAGGTGTCCTTGACTAACATCCTTGCCGCCACTGCTGCTGGGACCGTAAGTGGTTTCCCTTTGTGAGAACTGGAGAAATTTGATTTCTCACCTAACCCCCACACTGCACCCTGCGAAAGACCTCGCGGTAACGTTATTACACAATCAGAAGCGTATCGGCCGGCACCGAGCGCAGAGGTCACCGAAAGGCCACGTTTCAGGAGACTCGGTTAGGGGGATTCGGTGGAGTCTGCCAGCTAATGGCCGTCTCGTCTGTTTATGTTTGCTTTTCGGAAATTTTACGACATATTTGTCCTTGTGAGAGTTACCGTTCAGTGTTCAGGTTTTATCTATCCATTAAGTCACCTTGGGCATTTATTTTTTTTAAAGTCTCTCTAGAAGGTCTACCAGAAAACAATAACACAATTAGTATAATTGGAATACTGTTTTCTCAGAGGAGCAGAGGAGTATTTTATTTATTTATTCTGTTGCTCTGTCCCACACCGACTCCCGGAAGATAAAGAGCGGCCCTCTCGGGTGACACCAGCTCATCTTCCTGCAATCAGCAAATTGCACTTTCAGCTTGACCACCTGTTATCAGTTCCAGCAGCTGAGGGCCTTAAGTGGGCCGCTTATTTTACTCCCAGATAGAGTTGGGTGGATTGGAGGTCATAGCTACTCTTCTCCATTGCAGCAGGCACTTGGTCGCGAGATGTTATTCCCATGACCCGGGATCAGTTTCAGCACTTAGCCCATAATTATTAGGGTTATGTCTGGAGCACTGCCATCTGATTCAAAATCAGCTGCGAGCAGAACATGCTGTACTCGACACCACAGGTGGGAGTGAGGGTCTCACATGCAGAGTTGCATGACTTACACCAGTGCCTGAAACTGGGAGGACTATCAGCATATCTTTCCAGATCTCGCCGGTAAAATCTCTCGGTGAAACACCTACGTCTTTCCTTTATTAAATCTAACTCACTGTTACAATAAATGCTGAAAATACAAATCCATTTAGAGATCCCAAACTGCACAGAATTGAACTTAACATATAATTTGATTTACTTGTCGAATAATTATTTCCTATAAGAAATAATCTGCTCTTCACCCTGCATTAAATGGCAGAAGGATCACTAAGGCCAACACAATGCTAACCTTGTTAGCGATGGATTCCACAGTGCTGCCTTTGTGCTTGTATTATAACCTGAATTCTTAAGTAATTGCTCAAAAATTCCAGACGTGACAGCAAGCACAGTTAAATGCTGGGAGGTGGAGGTGCTGACACTATGGTGCTGTGTGGTGAAACGTGTGTCTGACATGTGGGGGAGGGGGGCGGGGACTCCCAGTCAGGTGACATGTGACCTCTTATCCAATCAGATTCAAGCCTTTATCATTTAATCCTTTTTGCTTCTACTCATAGACCGGAGACTGCTTCTGGCTATTGCTCTAAGACTTGCGCATTGTGTTTATGTCCCACTTACAGTCAAAATTGGCACCTATGTCATTTATTGGCATTTATGTCAGAAAACGCACCACTTCTTTGCCCAGGCCATTTTTGGATTTTGGAATTTGTTTTTTTTCCTCTGCTCTTTTGTATTCTTCCAGTGTCAACAAAATAAATAAACATGACAATACCAAAGCGTTTGTAATTACAACAATTTTCCGGGAGAACTAGTTTCTGACCTCAATGCAGGGGTGCCAATATTTGGCTATGACTGTATTTTTCTTAGTGCTTCATCCACCTTGTAACAAAAATAAAGTTTCTTCCACCAGCTTTTGGGGATTTATTCACTACCTGATCACAGGAGATCTTACCCAACTATGTCAGCTGTCTTTGCAGACATGCATCCCCATGCTAACCTTGTAAATATCCCTGCTGGTAAACTGATGATCGTCACTGACCTCAGGTGGGCCTTTGATCTACATGCCACCCGTGGTGCTGAGGTTGTTGAAACTTATCAATAGTATTGAATCCAGACAGGAGGGCAGGCCAAGGGGGTCCCCAGGCAGCGTCTGAAGGACTGCACTGCAGGGCAGACACCCAAGGCACGCACACAAAGGGAAACATTCGACAACAGGCGTGACAGCCAAGAGGTATCCATATAATCACTATGGCCACCCATGAATGTCTGTGAATAGATTACTCTGTTTCAAAATAATTCTTTTGGTTAAATAACGTGGTTTCTATGGAAGAAGATACAGCAATCATATGAATTAATGTCTCATCGCATCTGAGCTCTTCATTAGAAAATTCATTACAAAAACACAACATATTATGAGATCCAGAAGTTTTTTTTATATGTTTTTATGTGTAATTATTTGCACGTCTGTCTGTCTGTATATCTATTTATCTAACCTATTCTAACCTAAACTCTTCACCCAATTTCCAAAACTGCTAATTCCATTCAGGTTCACAGTGAGCTAGGAAGTCCCAGGAGGGAGGACCGACCTTAGACGGGATGTTAGTTATTTATAACCATACCTGAATTCATATATGTTTTATAACTTCTTCTCCCCGGGAGTGTAGGGAGAGTCTGGATGGGATGCCCGGCCCTCACAGGACACGCACAGACAATTGTACACTATGGGAAATACACAGGTACCGATTCACCTAACTAAAGGAGGGAAGCAGGGTACATGGAAGGAACTCTGAGAAAGAGGGAGAAGCACAACCCACGCTTACAGAGCGAGAGGCCGCAGTCTGGCCTCCAGCCCAGCGAGGTAGCAATGCTACCCACTGAGCCACCATGCTGGCTAGCATTTCCATACCAGTTCCTTAAATTATGATTTTAACTGTGCCAAATGATTTATGCCGAGACAAAAAAATCAAGTGCAAGAGGCTCCGTGAGGCTGCAGCACCAGTTAGTGAGCACACGGTGATGGAAATGCAGTCTGATCGCGCAACTCTCGCCGGTTGCGTGTAGCTGACGCGAGTTTACCTTGGTGGAGAATCTCATACCTGTGCTACATTTATCCCTTAATTTTCACATGCCATTTTTTTTTATCTCTGATGGCAAACTACTCCGATTGTGCTATCCGCTGCATCGGAGTGACTGCAAAACTCGCGCTGGCGTCCGTGCCGATCCCTCTATTTCTGGCATCCTGCGAAGGCAAACGTAAGATCAATAGAACTGAGAAGAAAGGCCAAATATCACAACAACTGGGGGCTCCATTTGCCCAGCTGACCTAATTCATTAGAATCAACTGAGTCTAATGAAGAAATATTGAACATTTCTATGAGGAATTGTCTAAGAAAGATCTTAATTCATATGGATTAAATATCTTTAGTTTCAGTACTTCAGGAGTACTATGATAGCATAGTTTGTTCATTTAAATGCTACTAATTAATTTTAATTGAAAAAAATAATTTCTCAATATGCTATAAGTGACTAAAGGGCTGAATGATTCATTGGACTTCAGTAGGTTTAATGATTTATATATTTATGATAAATTCATTTTCATTATCACATATAAAACACATAGGGTTATAGTGTTTATGTAAACATAGCCATACCTGCTGTTTTTAAAAAGGATCTTGTTATAAAAACATAATATAGCACAAACAGTAATTCTGAACATTACGAGCAAGACTGAAATGAAAACCGTGGAAATTCACGAGAACAAAGGTTACTAAAGTAACTGCGTCAGACAGATAACTTCTAACACACCGAGTAACCTCACTAGTGCAGGAACATCAGCTGATTCACTTGAGATCTGCTTACAAACGCATATGCATTTCAAATG
>JAODKL010000009.1:12411307-12425890 GCA_026780765.1 Petrocephalus schoutedeni
TTTTAACATTTTAACTACCTTATTTGACATTTCAGGCCCAAGACTTTTATCAGACATTCCGATGAGTCAAAGAAACAAATGTAACATTTTTTCAAATACGACGCACCTTATTGGTTGCATTTGAACTTTGAACAAGGATGTTTTACGCCCAATCACAGTACTGTGTTAACAAACAGATGAATATTAAGCCGTTGTGACAAGCACTGAGTTTTGATGAGTGGTCTTGAAATAAAACCTCAAGTCCTCTATGTTGAGACCAAGACAAGGCCGAGTCAAAATAAAGTCAATTCCAAGATGAGACCAAGAGCACATAAAGACTGGTCTTGAGAACTACAACACTAATCAGGGGTGTTGTGGTGGGCATAAGCAGGTATAGAGCATATACTGGATACAGTGTTCACCCACCTACAGTAGAAATTGTCAGTAATATGCATCAGTCAGACCAGAAGTACATACACACAATTATACGGTATAACAATATCCCCACCTACCAAGTCATCACTTCACCACTGGTATATATGTGCGTTGTGAGCACCACCTAGGATACCCTGATGTGTTCCCTAAGCCTCTAGTGCACTGGACATGCAGAAAAAATATACTAATATTAACAAACTAAAAAAACATATATTACTGTGCGCCGTCTATGATCCTTAATTCTTAGAAATGTTCTGACATGGCCAATAAATGAGAATTTCACAGTACGTGCTTTTTAAATTACTGCCAGCACCCACAGCAATGTTTGGATCCTCTGTGTCTCTTACAGATGTCTGCCTTTGTATGTTCAAAGCCAGTTTCCCTCACAAAAAAGCACTCACTTAAACTGGCCCCATTGTGTCCATTGAAATCAGCTGACAGGCTAACATGAATCAGCTTGGAACACCGGCCGGCTCGCTTTCAGCAGAATCATCATTCGCGCTCATCAAATCACCGTCGTCACGGCGAACCGGCGAACTTCACGGCCCCGAGAAGGAACTTGCCACTTAAGCGTCTGGCTGCAATCCGTGCCTGGCACCGCGTCGCCACGCTCGGCTGCTGCGTATGGAAGCGTGCAGCGCGACAGCCCACGTTTTACCGCCAGCCCACGACGCAGAAGAACCAATCATATTTTTAAACTCCTGATATTTGTGATGAGTTTTTAAACTGCTGATACTTTTGTCCCTTTTAAAACTGAACGTCGCTGTTGCTTTTTTATGCCTTATCAGAAAACGTCAGTAAAAAGGTTTTGATTAAGAAATCGCAGCTTTAAAAAACGGCCCTCGTTTGCTTTTTCCCAAAATGACTGGACTTAGTTTAGAATGGAGGGAGGCAGACATTTCGGACCGGGGAGCACCATCTCCCACCTGAAAGCGGCCCCATCCTGCACAACCCTGCAAGCCAGTATCAATCCCCGGCAAGCGGAAGCCTTCCTGCGCTGAACTAATCCGTTTGCTTCCCTTTTCTACAGCTTGAAATGGAGAATGTTGCCCCAGACATCCCATTTCCAGCCCAGTCCCGTGTCATGTGATTCCGCTTCGATCCCAACCACGAATTGTCACATACATTAAAATGCATTATGATACATATAACACAGCAAAATATATACTAATTACAACACAACGAATATACCCCCTGTTCTTCTGTTGGCTGACAGCCTTCTATAATTCTTCAGTAACTCAGAGTAGGAAACCATGTATCGTTCATTCATTCACTCCACAATCTCTACTGTTGTTTTAGCATGTAGCGCCCATCTGATTTATTCAGAAGGAATGCCTTCCACTTATCATCAGGGTATTATTATCCAAACAACAACAGAAGACGCAGCAGTGAAATGAGCTGCAATTTTCAAAAACAGGTGCTGTCGTATTGAACAACAAAAAAAAAAACAGTCACTGATGCTTGCTGCTTTGTTCTACAGGTGCTTCTGGACCAAAAAAAATACCTCTAGAATTGCTGAATAAAAAACCCAGCTGCCTCTGGGCTTGGCCGAGCGGACAGGTACACGCGGAAAAAAACAAGGAACCACGACCACTCTGGCAAGCCAGCGCGAGGCCCCGCCGGGGCGCCGGAATATAGCCCGGCCCAGCGGCACTGAGAGCTTGTCAGTCAGCGAAGTGTCAGTGCCTCAAGGGAGCCCCCTTTAGCGAGAGTGGGGCCCCCGCGGAAGGCCTGACATGCTCTCCGACACGGCCTGACACTGATGGCTGGCCTCGTCAATGCCGCTCCGTCAAAGCGTCCCGTCGCTTTTCAGAATGGAGGCCCTGTCGCGGAGTCTGTGCCCGTAAAGAAATCACCCTCGCAATCCAAGGAGAGCAAATGTAGTGTGAAATATACTGAATGCTAATGATGCACCCCTAATACAAAGTGTAATAAAAGCGATTTAAGGGCCTCTTACGCCCTGGGGAGTGAAGTATAAACACTTGTTAAAAAAAGGTGTCAAGCACTCCTCTCCAATTACACTTTGCACGTGTGCGTTTCTTAAGCTGGTGCTGAGAAAGAGGCCTACATCGAGATCGGCTCAGAGGACGCTTTAAGGTTTAATTAGCTGAACAGAAACACTTATTCACAGATAGGAATAGGCTATACTGAGGCATGCTCTGTGTGTAGACAGGAGACATGAACGGCTTTTGAACTGTCCTGTAGACTGCATATAGACAAGAATGCCAGATTAGGCTGGAAGGTACACTCACTAACAATGACGTTGGAAAGAGCTTGATATGGGAGGGGGCACAACTTAATAATTTAAATAAAATATTCAGAGGAGTGAAGAATGAAGCCAAATTAAATTTTGGGGGGTAGATATCCCCTCTGCTCCACCCCCAGTGCCTATGCCCCTAACCCACTGACGCGCCTAGATTCAGCCAGAAGATAAGGTAAATCTATAACTTTATCTGCTGTTTTACAACTCATATTTAGGTCCACTGCTGATTGACTGCCTCCAGAAAGCTAAAGACATGTATAGGAAGATCTGAGCATGCTCTTTGAAGATATAAGATGAGTGTCCATGTTTCCCTGCTACCTTCGGCGACTGGGCCGACTTTTGCACCCAACAATGTTAACTAAGACGTAGAAACCCCCTGTAAGTGGGTGTGAAGGGTGGTGACCGTCTCAGACGACTTTCAGGCATAGCAAGTCCACTAACCTGGAACTTGCTGCTGCACCATCTCAGAGAGATCCTGCAGGTGGATGAAGAGCACCAGGCCTCCAGCTCCGAACAGCAGGAGGAACCAGAAGGAGCAGGGGAGGTTCATGGCGACCAGGCGCAGTCTGCGTCTCCCGCAGCGCGGCTCCGCCCCTCTACGCTCCACCCAGGACATGTCTGGTCCGTCCTGGAGGAGGGACCTGGAATAGGTAGCGGAAGGGAATGACCACGGGTGAGCTGGTAGCAGGGGCAATTCTAGGATTCTAGGTGGGGGGGGGGTTAAAAAAGGGACCATAATTACTCATTAACATGGAACATTAACGAAGGAGGGCGGGGCACTCCAGGGACCAATCATCTTTCAGCTTAGGCCAGTGTCCCTGAGGCCCTGTCCCTGTATATGGCCCTGGCTAGAGAGTCATGTCAGGACGTCTGTTTGTTAGGATGCCATGAATTTTCATTGGACGCAGTATTTTTCTGGGCTAACGCATACATAGCTGTCATATGTACAGAACAGCCTTACTACTAAACATATAATAACATTAATCTGAAGATTTTTGGTTAATAGTAGTCTTTTCTATTTGTAAAAATGCTTCTGTATTCCATCAGCAACTAAGGAACAGTCAACATACATTTTAATCAAGTACACAATTGATTCATCTGCTGTTGAAACAGACAAACTGCAGCCATCTGGCCAAATGGAATCATTCTTATAATTCCAGCATAATTTAGTGTGGCTAGTCTGTTAGGCCTGGCTTATTAGGAATATAGTAGAATTTTATAGAATAATAATAAAGGACTCGCTTTCACTGATGCAGTGGCCTGCATGTGTGGGCTGTTAGTATGAATTGCTGAAGGATATTTTTTGTCTATGTTTCTGGCTGCCATGGTGACCGGGAAGCTGATCATTCTTGGTCCATGGTCTCACCTCCATCCTAGGGAATGGCACACTCTATTCCCACAGACATGCAAACACACGCTCTCTCTCTCTCACACACACATAAATACACAGACACACAGACTTCCACTGGTATTCATTTTGATGCAAATGACATTTGACCTCACTCACACAAAAACACGAAAACGGGGCTGAATTTTTAACGAATAGTTTGGGCACTTTGGTTCCTTTCGAAGAGCAGATAATGATTTTAGATGTTAGCCTGTTAAATCTGAACAAAAGATCATTTAGAATTTCTCAGCTTAAGAGAACTGATACAGATCCTTCATCCACAGATCCTGTCGCTGTGTTATAGCCTGATACAGCGCTATAGCAGGCTATAACACAGCGACAACACTGACTTCCAGCTGTAAGACTCACTGTAATGCAGGTGTTTGATGTGATAGACGCAACTGGAGTCTCGGTGATGTTATAATGACATAATAAGAGGCTATGGTTTGGTTGTACATTAGAAGGTATTATTAGGATTTCGCCTTGTCATTGGCTGAGGAGGTGACGAGGGCCAGTGGCCCATTTACACACACACGCTTTTCACACACAAATGTAGTAGCTTCTGTGTGTCCATGTGTGTATGTGTGCTAGAGCTCTTACCAGTCAGCTGATGCTCCACATTTAATACCTGAAGTACTGCTGTCAAACCGCAAGTGTTTTTCCCACAAAAATGTCATGCATCTACTGATTATTGGGCAAATGTAAAACCATAATAATAAAAGCAGTAAAATGTCACAATTATGAAACAGCAATATTACAGACACCCTTCAAATGATTTGTGTGAAATTAAAAGTAAAAATCAGTATTATAAATAAAAGATACAGATCAGGATTATAATCCTGTGAGGTTGTAACGCCACAGTTTTAAAAAAGGGGAACAGCGTTGTGCACACCAGGAAGCCAGCAGCAAGGTCTGCTGGGTAATACCGGGCGGCATGAGAGCAGTCAGCCTCCCACGCAGAGCTGTCTTTGCACACAGATCTAATATCTAATAACGGGGCCTGAGCAGGAGAGGCCAGAATCTGCTGCCAGTCTGATGACATGCCCCCCCCCCCCCCACCCACCCTCCCACGTAGAGAAACTTCTGCCATAGTTCTGGTTTGATCTCTCCCACAGTGCTCCACATCCATGCACGACCCCCCGCCACAACCACAATGGCGGTCGAGCTTGTGAAACCACAACAGGAGTGCGTGCGGGGGCTGTTACGGACCAGCGGAGCACCCCTTACTGGCACGCTGCCTGTCCACGTGTCCCCAGCATGGGGAAGCGGAAGAACAAGCTACCGGGCGGAGCAAGAGGCGATCACAGGCCCCGCCTCAATCGCTCTCTGCTGCCCCCTATGCTCCACTCACTATGGCGGCTCTCAATCCCGAGGCTGGCGGCGTAGAAGGTCCCAAATGAGCGTCTGGGACCCCGATCAAAGTAATTACTGTGCTAACTGGGTCGATCCAGCCTTCCTGCTTAACTGGGGGGCTCCTAGCTTTTTTAAAAAGGGCCCGACTGCACCCCACCCGTCCGCCTGGGCACGGGCCGAGAATCTGGGATGGAAGTGGGCAGCTTGTGTCTATCGGCGACGATCAGAACAGGTGGCAGGAAGCTGACAGACGGCCCGTGGTGTTTTAGCGGGGTCAGCGTCTGTGATTTGTCATTACTGGGTGGTCTCCCACATCGCGGCGCATCGCGGCGCAGGCCAGTCAAAGGGAGCGGCTGAAAGCAGCACCGCGGGCACTGGGGCGGCTGGCCGACGGCCCAGACCAGGGCCTGCCACCCCGTCCCATCACCGCCATCGATGGACCATCCGCGCTACTCTCCTCACTCCGCATTTTCCGCTTCGTACATCACAGGTTATGAAACAGCCGGCGCACAGACGCACGAAAAAAGTCAAGCGCGTGGTGCTATGCTACGGTAAACAATCCCTGTTATTCAGTAGATAAGCTGCGTTTTATCTCCTCACTGTAAAGTGCTGCTAATTTGTGATTCTTATTCTGCTGTGTATAATTTAAGAGAGATAAAGTTATAGTGACTTGCACTAAATCGGCCTCATTCTGACAGATGCAGTTACAGCAGCCTGAACCTCACTATCATTGCACTGAATCTGTGTACAATCTGTGTTTAAATTGCAATATCTTTGTCTGTTGCTGGCTAACATATGGCACGGTGCCTAGAGTCGTGCTGCTTCCTGAAAGACACTAGATCCAGGTCCATAATTTACACCAAAATGCTGTAAAATGTTTGTTTTATACTCTGAAATTCATACCACTGAAAAAATGAGATTTTTCTTATCTCAAATGTGAATGGCACTCTGTTTTTTTGAACTATGCTTGGTACACCTTGGTCTTCACTCCAACCTCAACTGTTCTGCACATAAGTACATTTTCTGTACTTTTCAAACCAAGAAGTTTCACCCCAGCACCTGAATAAGTGAAAGCAGGAAATATCAGCAATCCTTCATTCGTTATCTGCCAAAGTGTGAAAATTGCTAGGTTAATGAATTTAAAGGAGCAAAAATGCCACAACCAAACTCTGGTTTTAACAAACCCATATCTACTGTTAAAATATACATGCATTTGGCTCTGTTAATTATACATTTTACTGGCGAGGAATGTACCGGGATTCCTTTGAAGGACCGAGATTCCACGGCTGCTGGGAGTTCATTATACAGCGTGTCTCAGGCCGGCACCATCATTAACACATGAAACGGGGAGCGGGCCGGGAAGTGGGAGCGAATCGGGGACTTTAAAGGCGAAATGGCGGCCGCAGGCCTGATGGGAGCGGCCCGGGCGGCATACTAGCACGACGCCGCCACCTTACGAAAACACGACAGCCAATGGGAAGATGGCTGGGCCCTGAAACCTGCCAACGTGGGGGGTTTCGTATGCATCAGCTACACTGATCTCCATGCTCAGCGAATGAAAGCGGGATGTTATGGACTGAGACTCCCAAAGCCGTATGGGAACCTCCAGGGCTTGGTGTGTGAAGTCTTGCAAGGGGAGGAAGCAGCACTAAGCTGACCTGAGGGCATGTTCAACACACGGGCCGTACATACAGATCTGGCTGGATCACAGCATGCGTAAAACCTTTGGGGCGCTAATCCCGCTGAGAAGATTCTTAGTGACTCAAATGGCACTGAAATTACACTCTCGCCAAAAGATGTACCACCTAGCATGTTTCTACGGGTACCGCGGCTTGCTGTGCCTGCCGTTCGGCCTGATGCCATCTGCAAATCCCCGGAGGTTTTAGGACGCGACAGAATACCGTACACCTGCTCCCTCCTTGATCACACCGCCAGCTCCACCTAACATTTGTTTGACTGAGCAAATGTTTGTTCCTCGTCCATCCATTTCCAACATGCTTGTTTGCTCGGGGCGCCTGGGAATCAGCAAGCGGGATGGAGTCTGTCATTGCTTTCATTTGCAAAACAAATCGGAATGACTTTATAGGGGTCCTGCAAGCGTAGAGATGGATCTGCGGAATTGATTTTTCCATTGCTGGTGGTGTAGGGGCACTGTTTCATCCCGGTCGTATTAGATCCGGGCTTCCCTCGGTGCTGAAGCACTCCTTCGTGTCAGTCGGTCCCCACTGTGTCCCCTGTATTTTTAACTCTCTTGGGGCCAGATTCCGGAGCGATGGATGTGGTCTCCGAGGTCTTACGCATGGCTGCTAAATAACATCACCCGCTCTGCACCTGCCCCCCCGATGCCGGTGGCACTCCGAAAATCCTTTCATCCCCGGTGATTGCTTCCCCCCAAATTCATCAGCTTGGCTCACAGCATCAGTGACCTTTGACATGAGAAGGACTTGTAAAAAAAATAAAAATTCAGCTGCGGTTAAGAGAAGGAAATGGTGCTCCGGGTCGGGTGATGGAAAGGTGTGTAGGGGGGCTGCTTATAGCTGAGGGGGAGGAGGAAGGGAGCGTCTGAACCTGCAGGTGGACGCCAGCCCTCACACATACATCATGCGCGGCATATACCGCCCAGAGGACCGACCAGGGCTGATTTTAAATCCTGCCGTGATCTTTCATCACACGGTAAGAAAACCTCCCTGAAATTTCCTGGGTGCGAATTGTGGAATCATGGCACCGTGCCAGCCCATGCAGGAGAGACCTTACAGCCTCCATCGACGCTTTGCCCGTTTCAAACGGTCTAATTCCTGAGCTCCTTCTCATTTCCGGCGATCCGCATTCACGCCTCCTCTGAAGTCTGCCGGCCTGCCTGAAAGGAAGTCACTGAGCCACGGAGAGAGCCTCTTTGTCGGCCTCTGTGAGACCGCACCGCATTACTATGATAATGATACTGGAGGAAAACACAGGGAAACATTTTGACAGCCTGTTCTTCATCTTTTTTTTTTTCTAATAGCACACGGATATAACACTAAAGGGCAACGTAGCACAACTCTGTGGGTCACACTGTGATTCCTCACCCGGCTGTGTGTGCGTGCTGGATGCCTGTTCATCCTGTGTGTGCGTGGCTCGGTGATCCAGCCTACATCTCATGCTCCAAAGAAAGGCAATTCGTATAAATAGGAAACTCTACATTGCCTTTCATTTGTGGACTGAAATTGACTGTTATCCACTCCTCTGCCTCTTGGGATCTATACGTGGTAGAAGGTGGATGGATGGATGGATGGATAGCTCTGGTACTTGTAGTGTTTTCCAGAGGATATGCACAAACAGCCGTCGGTCTACGCGGCTGCATTTCCACCTCCCGTCCAAACTGAGGTGGCACTGATTCCAGCAGCGAGGACAAGCCTCATCAGGAAACACAGCGCATCCCAGCATGCCTTGGGGAGCGAAATCAGGCGACGGGAGATTCGCTGAATTATGCACGTTCATATTCAATAAAAATAAACAGCGGCCCTGAACAAAACACTAATTAGATTTTAATCGAATTGCGAGAAGCCTGTCTTTGGCTTGCCCGCTTTAATCAGCGTTCGCATTAAACCGAACTGCGCTGCTCTGTAAAGCCGAGCTACAGAGGCTAGGCCGGTGGTCCCCAACGTGCCGCCTGCGAGCCGCAAGTGGGGAACCAATGAGGTGCTTGCATAACACTTTTTCAAAATTGGATCAAAATCATGTTCATTTTGGTTTTGCAATTTTGTTTATACACATGTACATTAGGCACTGCACGGGATATCACTATGGCGCAGTTTGCGCCTGGTTTGTGAAATGCGTCTTGGGCGATCGGATTGCATTTGGACAGTGTTAAATAATGTAAACTACCACTACGACACACTGTGATCTGATCACTCAAACCACTTGCCAGGGTGGTCTGGGACATATTTGACTACATATGTTTTGTAGTGTAAACACTAATGTGACCTGATGACTGTGCACGGGGCCATTTGCCCTTCTAGCGGAAGCGGCGCAGGCAGTCGCATGGTAGACACCTCGTGCAAACGGCGATGTGTCTCCTCTGTCCACTTGTGACGCGATCGGCCAAGATGCACTTTCACACCAAGTGTAAACATGTTTCGGGTGATCACCGCCACCGTGTCATGGCGCGCCACAGAATGGAAATAAAAGGAGGATTAATCCGGACGTTCCCCCCCCCCCCCCCCCCCCAACTTTCACCACTGCCGCTAGTCCTTATATAATCTCGTATCAAACACATAGCTCCCCAGATTACTGTCTTTGTAGAAATTCAGTACTGTGCAAAAGTCTTAGAAAGTCAATGAAATGCTTCAAGCTATTTCTCTGGGGAGTATGTACAATTTAGCATTAGAACATATGCAAACTAAGAGTACTGCCATAAAAATGAGTAGGCATTCCTTCCGTTCTCCATACAGTTACTGCTGCCTTGCTGGAGGGCTAGATGAACACTGCTCCAGTCCCCAAACCTCTCCTCAGGGGCACCTCAGCCATTCCATGCAATTATAAAATTTCACCACCAGCTCACTTCATTAATTAATTTAATTAGTTAAAAAAGTTAATGAGATATTGATTAGCTATACAGTATGCAGTATGCTAGTGGTAGAATTAAAAAAAAGCATGAGTGTATTGGATGGTTCCTGCAGATACTGGGGAGATTTTAGCAGAGATTTTGGAAAGGCTAAGCTGACACACTTTGACAGGCATAATAGCAGTTTTACATGAAGACCATTTAAACGTCATTTTCTACGGCTGCCTAAGACTTCTGTACCGCAGTTCTCACTGTAAATAAGGGTTGCAGACCTGCAGTCTAGGTACTCTGGGACCTCACTTTCTTTTTTCCTTTTAACTGGGCTTTGTTTGCACCGAGAGACCCTGCCACCTTCAGTGAGTTAAAGAGCACGACTCTCCCCCTCCCGGCAAAGTCGCTGTGCGCAAACTCTTCCCGTACTCCAGTCACCCTACGACGAACCCTAAACCGGCAGTCGCTAAATGCCACACGCGGTACACGTGATCCAGAGCAATTTCGGCCGACCGCCAAAAACGACAAAGCACTTTTGCTACTGCCAGCCCACGCGGACCATTCTGGAGAGCGCCTGGGGGCGACGTGACAGCAGAGCGGCCCGCCAGTACGTTCCAGCGGTGCCTCGCCAGTGCCTCCGTGCTCGTCAGAGGTTGCACTGACACGGAGGGATCAGTCTGGCAGAGTATGTGACATTTTCCATTGTCCACTACATGCCCCCCCCCTGCCCCCCCCCATCACCCCTCCTCACCCTGTCTGCCAGGCATGCCAATAAGCCATCGGCGTTTTCCTCGAGTCCGCTGTCATGCGGCATGACCTTTTAATAGGACACGATTTCAAAGATGGAAAGAAGAAAAAAACACATTTCGGTAGGAGACAAAAAATAAATAAATAAATAACAAAAACCTTTGGATTTATGTAACACCTTTCCTCATGAATATTGCATGTGGATGCTGGTACCAGACGAATCCCCTCGCTGACTGCCGTGCCATCGGGTGCCCATGAGCCAAACACCTGCGTCGGGGTCCCTGCCTCTCAAGGCCCCTGCTACATGAGCGCTGCATGCAATTCAGCCCGCCTTATTTGCTCGTTTTTATAAAGCGCCCATCGGCACACGTCTGCCCCGAAGCGTTGCGGTGGCATCTCCGAGCGAGGCCTCTCGCTGACCTCGGCGGTGAGACATTTATTCAGTGCGGCTGACCCTCATCCACATCTCACAGGATACGGGCCGGCTCAGCGCCGACTCTGGCCTTGACAGATCTCCGATTGTGTACAAAACATGCACAGCGCAGGAAATATTAAGAACAAATGATGTAGGGGCTGCAGAGGGGCTGCGGGTTCGATTCCCACTGTCGGCTCAGTCTGTATTTACGTATTTTCCTGAAAATTTGCTCATGTAGGTTTTCTCCAGTGCGTATGATTATGCGTGATTATACTGGCACCACATCCATGGGTGTCCACTGCCTCATGCCATGTACTGGATATCTGGTTACAGAC
Source organism: Petrocephalus schoutedeni (assembly GCA_026780765.1). Classification (NCBI taxonomy): domain Eukaryota; kingdom Metazoa; phylum Chordata; class Actinopteri; order Osteoglossiformes; family Mormyridae; genus Petrocephalus; species Petrocephalus schoutedeni. The sequence continues at coordinate 12,422,756 of JAODKL010000009.1, forward strand.
AGTGGATGGATAGCAGTCTTTCGCAACCCAGTCCTTGGGGAGCCCTGAAGAGACCACATTTTTGCTCCCTCCCAGCTCCCAACACACCTGTACCAGGTATTTCTTGTTCTTGATTGGTTGGGAGCTGGGAGGGAGCAAAAATGTTTACCGTCTGGGGGGGTCCCCTGAGCACTGGCTTGGGAAACACTATACAATAGCATTATAATAGTTTAGAATCATTGCTTGTTCAAACTGTTTTTCCCTCTTGTATGTAAGATACTTCAAAGGAAAATGGACCCTAAAAAGGCAAGGCAGTAAGTAAGCCCCACTTAAACCCAGTAACCCTACATCCCCGGTAAAGCCGGCGGGGTAGGCATGCATGCACCATTCTCTAATTATTATGCTAGCAGATGTTTAATGTACTCCATTACTTTGCGCATTTACAGCCATGGCCCAGCCGCCCATAGCAATGCAGAATGCTAATACAATTTGAAGAGTTAATGGAGCGTTCCCTTGACCACCTTTGCTTCTTTTTCCATTTGGAGTCTGTCTTGTTTAGGCGGGACGGAGGTTGTAAACCAGCAAAAGCAGCCAGGGCGAGTGCGTCTGTTTGCCATGCACGTACACACCTCCCTGTGCTCACTGCACACGCACGAAAACAAACAAACACTTCTCAAAATGCGGCATGCGCTTTGTGTAAATGAGTTGTGTGCTGACTTTTGACTGAAAAAATAGATACACTATATCGACAAAAAAGTGTAAAAGTGCCAATGCTCTGTTGACTCAATAATTGCAGAGTTCCAAACTTCCTCTGGCATTAACTCCAGCACAGAAACTGTGTGCCAGGAGCTTCATGGAGTGGGCTTCCATGGCCGAGCAGCTGCATGCAGGCCTCACATCGCCAAGCACAATGCCAAGCGTCGGGTGGAGTGGTGTAAAGCATGCCACCACTGGACTCTGGAGCAGTGGAAACGTGTTCTGTGGAGTGACGAATCACGATTCTCTGTCTGGCAGTCTGATGGACGAGTCTGGGTTTGAAAGCCAGGAGAATGTTACCTGCCAGACTGCAGTGTGCCAACTGTAAAGTTTAGTGGGGGAGGGATAATGGTCTCGGGTTGTTTTTCAGGGGTTGGGCTTGGCCCCTTAATTCCAGGGAAGGGACCTTATAATGCTCTAGCATACTAAGACATTTTGGACAATTCTATGCTTCTAACTTTGTGGGAACAATTTGGGGAAGGCCCTTTTCTGTTCCAGCATGACTGTGCCGCAGTGCACAAAGCAAGGTCCATAAAGACATGGTTGGGTGGGTTTGGTGTTGAAGAACTTGACTGGCCTGCATAGAGCCCTGACCTCAACCCCATCTAACACCTTAGGGCTGAACTAGAGATTGTGAGCAAGGTCTTCACGCCCAACATCATTTGTGCCTGACCTCACGAATGCTCTCCTGGATAACTGGGCAAAGACACATAGATGCATCTCCATAATCCTTCCCAGAAGAGTGGCCACCCTTATAGCTGCAGAAGGGAGGCCAACTCCATACTGACTGGATTTAGAATGGGGTGTCATAAAAGTTCTGGTAGGTGTCATGGCTAGGTATCCCAATACTCTTGTCCATATAGTGTATTATAAGTTATTAAAAAAAAAGCTTTTTATTGAGGATGCAAAGATTTGTTATTGAGGAAACAATCATTTTATCACATGATGGAGAAACAGAATTATAATGAAGCAACACTGAACGAGGTAGCATTAAGCCAGGGTTTTGCTGCATAAATACCCTTCTGCTCATAAAAATCAGCCGTAAGATGTACTGTGTCTACAACACCAGGATTTACTATGTTAAAAACTGGATGGTGTTTTAGCAAGAACGCACTGTGGGAGTTTGCGCCTGCGCGATAATCTCAGCGTCACAGTGCGAGCTCCTGTCGAGACGCGGCCGAAATCAGTCTGGAATGTGGTGGAGAGATGGAGGATGGGCAGGAGCGAGGATTCTGAGATCTCCATGCACAGACGTTAATTAAAAGTCGCCTTCGGAAGCAAGCAAACTGTGCTGCAGACTCCACCCACGCCAAAAAGACACCCAGCTAACAGGGAAAGACAGTGTGAGCGTGTGCTTGTCCTACGGCCAGAGAAATCCCACCCCTCTCTTTCCCCTCCTGAGGACGCCCGCTGTCATACAGCCCACAAGCAGTGATATCACCGTAGCAACGTGATTCCGGCAACGTGAGCCTCGGTTCTAATGTGCAGCCGGAAAATGCGGAGATCGACAGGCCATCCTGAAACACAGCGGGTCAATCTGCCATCGGCTCCTTCTGCCTTTCTGGATGTGGGTCTGTCTGCTGCGATACCATGAGGGGGCTGGGCAAAGGCTTCAGGGCCCCCCGGTGGTCTCCTTCTGAGAGCTCATGGCGTGCCAGCGGGCCGGAGAGCGCCAGCTTGCAGTGACATCAAGATGTCATGAGACTGACGGGAGGTAGGGCTCATGTGGGGAGGAACAGACCCGCTGCTCTGGAGCAACACGCGGGAAGAAGCCAGCATGTGTCGAGCTGCACGCTGGATGCATCGAGGCTGAGATGCCTGTCTATGATCCTCAGTCATTTACTAGTGTCAGGGCTTAATAAGATTCAGTATCGAAGCTGTAGCCATGTTAGCTCAATACGTAGCACTGTTGTGTTTTGAGGGTTTGGGGGGTGGTTTGAGTCCCTCCCTCAGTTTGCATGGGTTTCCATTCAGGATGTGCCCGGCCTCGTGCCCTGTGCTTACCGGGGTAACCTCCAGGCTCCGGGTGAGATGGGTGGATGAAGTAGATTGCACATTAAGTTTAGGCATTCTTATATTTCAGGCTAAACCCTAATGGAGCAACTCAGATCTTACTTATTTATTTTTAAACAAGAAATACATTTCAGACTTGTATAAATTCTTTTCTATAAGATTTGCCCATAAAAAGTTAAGTCCTGGAATACTGCTAGTGGCCTTCAGATTCTGGCTGTCTAAAGACTCACCTGAATATGTGGGGCAATGCTGGTGACCTTGTGACCAGTGACGACAATTTATAGCCTGCGGAGCGGCTGTAATGTAAATGTAAACATATTTCCCCCCCGGAATAAACAGTATGAGCTTTAACAGATGTGTTCTCTTTTGGCAAATAGAGATATGGCT
>JAODKL010000009.1:12439502-12450430 GCA_026780765.1 Petrocephalus schoutedeni
CACTGGACTCTCTCAGTGCAAAGCCTACTGTTTCACAGCGGATAATCAGGTCAGATAGTCATGCCTGACAGTGAAGCTGTCTGCTTTCTGAACGTTGGCGACCTCTGGGCTGTGAGGTGTGAGGGTCCACTGGTGCAGCACAGGTTAACCGTACTCCACGACCCTGATCTATACTCCATGTTCAGACCAAATATGGCCTCCAAACTCTGCATTAACCCCAATCTGTTCCTGTGGTTACTCACGTCTCTCCCTGGATTGGCACTGGTCACTTTAACTTTTGTTATCAAAAGTTGTTAGCAATTTATTTGTTACCTTTTCAGCCACTTTATTTATTCCACGCTTTTCTGCTGCTAGAATATCTCATAGTTTCTGGTACTGTATGGTTAATTTATGCCTTGTTTACGGTCACCCTGCCCATGCCATGTTTATGTCGTGTTTTTCCTTTGTTCCTTGGCATCTCCAAATGTTGATAGCCCTCAGTGTTTATGTTTCCTAGGCTCTAGTGCCTGATCATTGTAATTTACCCCACCTGTTTCTGGTTGTCATGTGCGCATAGCGACTCTCACCTGTCCAGCGTCGTGTCTTGTTGGCAGTGTATTTAAATCCCTACCCTTCTTCTGCTCCTCAGTGGGTCATCGTGGCTGTTTTTCTATGTTTTTTTTGTTAAGAAAACCCTGGTTTATTGGAGCCACTATGTGGCTCGTCTGTCCTCCGCCCAGCCACACCATATCGATATACTACAATTATCCCTATTCATTATGCTTGGGTTTTGCAGGCAAACTTTTGACCACCTTGTGGAAAGCAGGGGGTACAGTTGCCAACCATGCTGTATATTATGGGCTCTCTCCCTATTGAGTCCTATATTGACTCATAGAAAGTCTCGAGAAACTGCTGTTTTACCATGAAAAAATGTTTTGGAATGAAAACTTCTCTGAAAACATCAAAAGGTTCAGAACTCATACTCAGGGCCAAAACCGGGGGGGGGGGGGGGGTGACTGAGGCAGCTGCCTCACTCGCCTGTGCCTAGATCTGACCCAGCTCCTGCTTTGTACTCCCATGTCTCCATGCTCTACTCCAGCTTTCTTCTGATCCCAAGCATTTGGTCACACATGATGTTCCATCATCCCGCTCACAAAACATTTTTTCCAGAAGTGACACTTCACCACAGCCACCAGAAACAGTTCCCCCTCTTTCCAGCCCAGCCCTTCTTCTGGATTGGTGGACTTCCCTTACACAGAGACTTCAAAGCTTTACATTCATTTATTCCCGGAAAAAGGCCTTCCTCAGGAGTCCATTTTCCTGAACCAATCACAACAAAATCCTACCAATGCAATATTCGAAGGTAAAAAGTGAAGTCTGTCATGAAAAGTCGTGAAAAGTTACTCTTCATCAGACATCTGAAGCTCCAGTCTATAAGCTAGGCTAAAGAAAGGGCTGGAAACTCCTTTTCACTTCTTTTTTTCTCCACAGAAACGGTCTTTTCTTGTAGATGTTTTCACAGCATACTGCAATGTTCATAACACTGTTGCCACGGGGAATTGCAGGGCAGTGATTGGTGATAATTAAACTATATAATTAAGCAAAGCCTGATTGAATACATCTCCATTTGCCTCAAGTTCCAGTTTAATTATCAAATGCAGAAAAATATATATTGAATCATGAATCCCATCCTGGGCTCACCCGGCCTTGCGTCCTTCCAGCCTTGCTCAAGGCTAGAAGTTGGAAAATGGAAGGATGAATGGACAGATATATTGAATTATAGATATATTGAATTAAGGTAGGAAGGTGGTGAAGTACATGCTATTTGATCAATAAAAAGCTTCTATGATATGTTACTATATTCTGTTACTCCTCAATGGTTGGGGGCTCAAATCCTACCTTTGTGGAGTCTGCATGATCTCCGTACATCACATGGGTTTCCTTCTACAGTCCAAAGACATGCAGGCTAATGAGTGTCTCTAAATTGCCCATAGTGTGTTAGACTGGCATCCCATCCAGCTTCATGGCCTTGGCTTCCACAGAGATCCTGACCAAGTGTCCGAAAGTAATTATGTATCCTGTTCATTACTGCAAAAGAATTTGCCTAATAAGCGTTGGGGGTATACTTGGATATCAGGGGAATTTCATATGTTGACACTTACTTTCTTTCTTACTTTCCAGCTTCCAGCTGGGGAACCTGTTATTTACTAAGCATGTGAGAAAATTGCGTCTCAAGGGAAACACAGGAGGAATAGCTCTAAGCCGTCATTACAGTCAGCAGGTGACCCATCATTAGGGTGAGGTGGTACCATGCAGGCATTACAGGAAATGGACTGGCGAGCAGATGTTGGAGGTTCGGAGCTGATGAGAGCTCCTGCCGTCCGTGTCCCATCAGCGAGGTACTTAACGTGGAAGAAAAAACTGCGTAAGTCAAAAGCCCAGCTGTACCAAGGTGGACTGGGTAAACATTAAATAACCAAGTAATAAAAAAATCTGTCTGTTACTCTCTCTGATCTTATCTCCTGTTGAACCACTCATCTAATAATGTGAAAAGGATAGTCTGTAGAACTGGAACAGTCCGCCTGTTCGAAATGAAGCCGTTGCTATAATAAGCCAGGACAACCTCTACGGTAATTCATACCCCTCCTCGAGCACTGTAACAACATCGGACAGGACGCACTCGCCTGTCGGGTCCCGGACTGACCCCACAGACCTGAGCGTGACACCCCGGTCCGAGGAATGACCCTGATTTCAGCAGCAGATTCATACAGTATGTTACCTGAGGACCTGCATTTCTCGCTTGGGTTTGATTTGAGAGATTTCCCCAGTTTGGTCCTTCTCCCCACTCCTATGTAGGTCCATGATCTATGAAATGAATCCGGCACATTTATCCTGGCTGCGTTATTCACCACTCATACATTCAGCGGCGGTAAAAATGGCGGCATCGCAGAGGGATAACTGGCCTGCAGCGGCACCCCCGCCCACCAGAGTGTCAGGCCGCCCGCAGTGATGGAGGGGCCTTCAGTCCAAGGCACAGCGGGAACTACAGAGTGCAAATGGAGAATCCGCATTAAGGACAATACAGGAGAAGACGGGGCCGAAGGTTTCTCTCGGATGAGAGTCTGCCTCCATTCGGATTCTGTCCATCCTTTTAAAATGAGACGGATTGAAAGAGGAAGACGAAGGTAGAGAAGCAAACAAAACACAGCAAATTTCACACAGAAATGTGTGGAATGCTGGAAAATTGATGGTGTTTCGGATGGCGTCTCGCTTTGAGAAACTGCAAGGAAGGCAAACAAACAAAGCAGAGAACAGAAGAATAAGAAAAAAATAAATGCCATTAGAAAAGCGAGGTGATGAGGTTCATCTCTAATGAGAGCATAAGGAACACTGAAAGGGCAGGGAACACACTGCACCTGTCACTCTGGGAATGCCCACTGGTAGGTCTGTTTGTACTCACTGGGAGAGACCTTGGAGAGAATGAATGATAATATACAGTTCCTATTCTGTTTAAACTCTGAAATTCATTGATAAGGACATGACAGAGACTGACGTTTCAATATGCAGTCCCGGTTGCTCTGCTTAAACTCTGAAACTCATTGATAAAGACATTACAGAAACCGGAATGATACTTAACACACCGTCCCTGTAGCTCTGCCCATGCCCTGACCTCACTGGTAATGCCTATTTATTACACCGTGTCTGACATGGCTGAAAAGGTTCCCAAGTAATTACCGACAGGCTCAGGTAAAAATAAATGGGTATAATTAACTCACAGTGCACCTCGGCAGCGCAATTGATCAACGTCCTTGAAGCCGGTCACTTCCTATGAAGAGAGCAACATGTCCGACACTCCTAGGCCTACAACAAAACCAACAGACCATGCACAGCACCACCTACTGACCCACAACTGCACCCTCCATAGACGCAAATACCGTTTGCCAGTGTAAAATAAGTGTAAAATATCCCAATGCTACCTAAAAACCCAAACACTACCTGGAACAGTGTCAGATGCAGACCCAAACACCATCTGGCACTAGGCCACCTACAGACCCAAACACCTCTCGTCACCATCCCCAGCTCAGCACGACTCCTAGACGGTCACCTTGTCTCCTCCTGTATGAGATGAGATCTACGAGGAGAGCTCCACTCCCCAGCACCATACAAACTCCCAGGTCAATCTGTCATCCACATCTTCCCTACAAGGGTATGACAAACAGCTACGAGTTCAGCGCAGCGGAAACTGACAGGACAAACACAGATAATACCGCGTCTGGCTCGAAACCCGGGACAAAGTGAAGGCCTGGATGGTCGAGCTCCCAAATTGCAGAGCTGTTAAATTGCAGTTTAGCCGCATCATGTTAATGTGAATCCTTTCCGTTTTTCCAGTATTTCACGATTTTACATTACACTTGTGACACGATGGCCCTGCAATTTCTCCCTGAAAGCCAGTTTGAACCTGGGCTCATTATGTAATTACAGCAATGCTTCAGGTAACTTCCTCTCCAACCCTTCAGTTGCACACGGAGGCCATCCTCGAAGCACTCGCGGTAATTGCTCGTTCATCCAGCCTTAGAGTGGGGAAGTGCAGACTCATCATCGCCAACGCTGCGTCATTACTCCAGGCCGCGGGGGCTTGCCGGCCGCTTGTTTGTATCCATAGGTTCATGGTCCCCTGTTACTGAACCCTTAATTACATAATTTAGAGGCCCATGGAGCCTGACACAGGGGCCCAGTCTCTCAGGAACCCCACACCTCCAGCTGGCTGTTTAAAATTTCATGAATCAATCGTATCGATAGCTTCCTCTAGCCGGCAGCAACCAAGGCCAGACTCAATCGATGCCGTAGCCTGGTGCTCGCCAAGCGCCCCAGTGCTGCCTCCCCGCAGACAGTTATTTTTGTTTGTTTTCATTATACTTTGCGAGCAGTGAAGTGCTATTAAACATGGGGGCATGAAGAATGAGCCAGTCATCTGCAGGTTTGGGCCACGTTTCAGACAAGGGCGGTCAAAGACTCATCTGATTACGGACTGCAAGCCACAAGCAACAAGAAAACCGTTCTCTCCAGTTTTTAAAGATCTTTATTTTTAAATAACCAAAAATCTGCACTTTAGCCCCAGAAAAATAAGCTGATTTTAATGCTTCATGTTCAATATGGTTACTTCGAAGTTTGGACTCAGTTTATGGATTGTTGCCAAGGTTTGTTGCTGACATACAGGATATATATATATATATATATCTATATATCTATATAGATCTATCAGAATATATATATATACATATATATATATATATACACACATAGATATAGATCTATATATATATTAATACACAGGGGTTGCCATAAGTGGTACACGAGTACGCATGGGCTGGATCAATAGTAAAATGCCTTCACGGCGCAAAAGCGTACCTAATTTGAGCAACTTTATACTGGAGCTCTAATAATTTTTACTATTGATTTTACTATTGATCCCGCCCATGCGAGTAAAACTGCCATATATTTTACTGTTGATCCCGCCCATGCGTACTTGCATACCACTTATGTGGACCCCTGTGTATATATATATATATATATATATATTTTTTTTTTTTTTTTTTACAGCAGTGTTTCCCGACCTAATCCTCGTGTGGTCTGCATTGGGAAACACTGATTTAAGGTTATTATATCCCTTTTCTGTTAGGAGCGTCATGAGGAACTTGGAGCCCAACCTGTAAGTAGCAGGGACACACCCCGGGTGGGATGTCAGTCCGTCACAGAACCCACGCATACACTGTGAGCACCTGAATGGCACCCCCCCCCCCCACTCCCCCCGGGTGAATGGTGAACATGCCCTATTAGAGGATCTAATGAAGTAATTGATGATCCCCTTCAGCTAAGGTACTGGTGTGTCTAAACCCATAACTGTGTCCAAAATATGGGAAATTGCCAACATGCCCTCATCCTCACCTGTACATGCAGCTACAGCCTCATTTCCCACCTGCCCCCCTGCCCCTCCCATCCCACCACTCAGGCTGCAGAGTCCACAGACAGGCACATCCTCTCAGCTGAAGCAGCTCGCCGGCAAACAGCCTTGGGGTGTACTGTCTGGAGTGCACTGGCTAGGTGGCCATTATGTCCGTGAGATATTTCTCCAGCTGGATAGGAGCACATTGGTGTTCTGGGGGGACTCTGTTCTACTATGCACAACCCTGCCCCCAAGTGCCCCTTTTATCATTTTATCTCGTCCACCTCAAATTAAGAGCCCTGCCCACTGCTCTGAGTCTTCTACAGCGACATGTCTTATGAGTGAGGTGTTTTGTGACGACACAAATGATTCACCCAGCTGTAGCCTATTCAAAAGGTCAGTAGATAGCTGTGGGTACCCCCCCCCCCCCCCCCATTATACCCGATTCATACTTTTCTTCACCTTGATGCCATTAACATCTCCTCCTGCCTCGTGATTGAAAATGAATGCATTCCCATTTACGGAGGCTTGTTTTTCCTAAATGGAGGCAGCCGGCCAAGCAGAACAGATAACGGAAGCTGGACTACAATAATAATTCCTACTGAATGAACAAATGGACGTTTTAATACGCCGTCGCTCCTCCGGCTCCATGCAAATGGTAAACATGCATTAGCATAACTGTAAAAAATGTATGAACGCTCCCGGAAGGCTCATTCCTGCAGAATTAAAGGGGCGGATAGAGGCACGCGCACGTGCTCGGGCCCAGATCTACCTCCTGTGCGTGACAGCAGAGGTCAGCTTATTAAACAACGTCGAGAAGAGGCGGAGCGGGGAGCACACGACCTAAAAAGCAAGGCGCCCCCCACTATAGACGAAAGGGAAACCTGCTCATATATTATTCACACAACTTGCCCTTTAAATAACTGTCTTTTAAGGACTGTTTGACATCCCTGGATTAATAATTAAGGTCCGACCTTTCCCTCATTATGGAGGATGGACAAACAGCGCTGAATAGATGAAGCGATCGATACGGCCACTTACGCCTGATTTGTAAAGCCCAAATGCGGGCACAGTGCACGCCGGGACGTTCCGGATTGATCCGCCCTTGGATGAATTGAGCCCCGGCGCCTGTTTGAGTGAAGTCATGGCGGACGGGGCATAAAAGAAGCCGCAGGAACATGGTGCCTTTGGTGGAAAGGTCTCCAGATTCCAGATCCTGCTGGGCATTTGGAAGTGACCAGTTTCCTCTCCGTTCCATGGCACAAGTTAGAGATGATCCGTGTTTACTGAGATGTGCCCATCCGTCAGAGGCGGAAGCAGGGAACGTGGTTTGAGGACGGCTTGGAGTGAACACCATGGAGGAGTGGGGGGTGATTGTGAGATCTCCTGGGCGAGGCACCCGCCTCTCTGCATTTGGAAGCTTTGGCTGACAGAGGACAGTGGTTCATCTTCAGCTCCGCAAAATGGGGGGGGGGGGGCTTTTAGAGGCAGTGTGGGAATCAACAAGGGCGTGACCTTTCCATGTGGAGAGCAATGGACTATGGGTAACAGAGCATCCATTGTACCCGTTGCTGGTGTCCAGATGCAGCCACATCTGAAAGTTCACCACAGATGCTGGGTAGAATTCTACATATGAAACTTGTTTTTGGCCGTAGATACCATTCTGAGTAAGAGAGCTGGCAAAGTGAGTGAAATATCTTGTTTAAAGTTCATTCCATATAAATGATCTTGCTCGGCAAAACGCCCTCGCGCCTTTTGTGAAATGTTTTTGCTTGTAATCCATCTGCCCAGAAAGTGTGCAGCTTCACAGTAATGGACCTGATGGCATTTCTGAGCAAATGTTAATGTACCACATCGTCACTCCCTTCTGATTTATGTAGGGCCACGATATCACCCGAATGAATCTCACAAACGTGAGTCCTCGGCAGAGCCTAATTTCAGGGGCTGCCCACCTTTGGCTGTGAATTATTCGAGGTGGGGGTTAAAATTCCCGCGATCAGTGTTTGCAGCTAGAATGCAGTAGGCCCAGTGGAAATTGTCACGTCTTTGACTTTGCTCAGTAAACCAGGTTCTCCTTCTCTGACAGACTAAAAAGTCAGCAAATCGAATATGATTGAGCAACTGTGGCAGACACACTGAGGGATGATATTTTGTGGTCCATCACATAGCTGAAATTATGCTTCTTTGGTCAAAACTGACAAATTATATGCAACACGATCATCGATCAAACTGTCTTAAGATTACTCCAGGCTCCAGTTACAACAGATACAGAACATAATATACCCAAGGTTTATTGCTGTTTTGTGCAATAACAGTTTCTTACGGTGACTTATGATTCAGGAGACTAAATCGATGCTCACAGCATGGATCATTGCTGAATTGGGGCACCGGGTGGCGTAATTCTTAGAAACTGAACTTGTGACCTCAGGCAAAAGAACTTGGTTTGGTGCAAGATGCTGGCACTTAAACTGAACTGCTTTGGTAAATCCCAGCTGTGTAAATAGAGTACACAAAGTGCTAAATAGCCACCTAGGAACGGTCCAGCCAGCAGAACCACAGAGCGGGCAGGAGAGAAGGCGTGAAGTAGGGTTGGGACAGCGCTCCCAACAGAGGGCAAGTGCAGCATTATGGGATACGGACTGAATGACCGGTCACAGTGAAGGAGGTCACTGGCCATACATACAGTACACTCAGTGGCCGGTTTATTTGGTTTATTTATGTGTGACTGCAATGAATAAACAGAGCATAGAAGGTCACGATGTTTACTTATTATTTGGCTAAGTAGTAAAATGGGTAATTTTTAATGAAGTGTAATTGCTGATGGTAGATGTTATGGTTTCAGGATCTTGGAAACAAGTCTCCTACCGGTGAAATTCACACACTACAGTGTCTAGAGCTTACATAAAATTCTCTTGCTGAAAACACCTTGTTAATGAGACAGATCAGAGGAGATTGGTTAAAGTTAACAGGAAGGACACAAGTGCAAAAAGACCAGGTACCCGGAGGCTAAGACGGGTCCTACCCAGGTCTAGGTGGGTACACCTAATAAGCTGGGCACTGGGTGTAACTACCCACCAATACTCTTTGATGATGATTTAATCGTGATTCTTTTTTAATTCATCCAAATTTCATCTCACCAATGAGGTCCTTCACAGGCCCATACAAATAGCTGGCTGATAATGGAACAGTCCATGTTGGGAGCTGTCCAATAAAGAGCAAGCTCTGGAAGAATGTGAATCTGTCTGAACCATCTGTCTGAAGACTAGATGCTCTGCATATATTGCATGTGTCACATGACCTCTTAGCATTTTTCCCCCACACCAAGTTCTATAAGAACATGAGGTATAAGAAAGTATAGCAGCGTTATGACTAATATGTCAAACTCAGGGTATCTACCGGGAACAAATCCAGTGTTAGCTGCCCGTTCATCTTCTCCCAGAGTACAGATCTTTGGTTGCTGAGAGCTGTCTGGTGTGGGATGACTGTAGTACCCATAATGCCCTCCTTCACAGTCCAGATTGACACAATAAATCCTTAATTTGCCATTTGCAGTAGAACGAGTGCAGGCACATCGGAATTCTTCTATTCAGCTGCCCCATCTTGCTCTCCATAGTGTGGGGGTCACAGCCCAGGGTCAGCCAACATGCGGCACCCCTGGAGCAGGGGGGTAACAGCCTTACTCTAGGCCCCACAGACACGTGACGGCCAAGGCCAGGGCCCGAACCGGCACAGAGGATTAGCTTGCGGAGCTAGTATGGCTGGTCTGCCTCTCATTCCCACCATCCCTGGCACCTTGGCCAGTCTGTCTCCATCTACTGCATTGACTTGGTCTGTACTTTCAGGAACCCCCCCCCCCCCCCCCCCCCCACCATGATCCTGACACTGAGAGTCTGCACACTGGGCGTACGGCCAAACAACACCTCTCTCAAGCAAGGAAGAGATGCTTTAAGATTGTTTAATATCATTCCAGATGAACCGAACTGTCCACTGACAGACCTGCACATTAGAAAGGGATACAATCAAGCACCACTGTCTCGTTAACGGAACTCATTGCAATGACATTCCAGTATTCCATCAGATATTTTCTAGGCATTCCCAGCATTCCCAGAATCCTGCACCCCCAAAAATGTTTAACGCATCCGTCATTCCATTATGGAAAACACTTTAAAGTTTATAACGTCAAAACGTTGCGCCATTTCACTCCCAGGGGTGTTCAGTATTTCAGCTGAAGCTCACATACACCTCTGGGAATTAAAAAAAAAAAAAATGTTCTGTCATACATAACTAAAGAAACCTATATGAGTCTGCTCTCTTCCCTTAAGGGCACAACATAGAGTAACATCTGAAATCCTAAGTTCCCGCACAAAAATAGACGGGTGGGTCGCTTGGGGGAATATCATTCACAGAGAAAGTGGCTTGGTATAACCATGCGACTTTTAGTGAATCGTGAAGCATGGAGATACATGAATGGATACAGTGGGCACTTCTGACATAATCAAACCACGAGCTAAGCTGCCAAATGCTAATGACGATGGTACTATTCACCAGACTGCCAGCTACATTCACCACTCCCCGTATATCTCGAAGCTCAGAACCATCAGGCCAATGTAAAAGACATCTCCGTCGACCAGGCAGAATGAGAGTCTGTAAAAGTACATGTTTAATACTACAGACTGCATGTAAAAATAAGGACTTGAAGAGGCAGGCCTGGCCGTTGCAGATCCCGCCTTTTACGGCGGGGCCCCCCGGTGCTTTTGGCACTCTACCGAACGCCACCGAGACAGACGCCGCGTGTGCCTGGTTTTGCTCATGCTGGGACACATGGCTCGGCTCCAACAACCGCGGTGACACCACGAGGGATAAGAAAAAGAGTGTGTGTGTGTGTGTGTGTGTGCGCGCAGGTGGGGGGAGTTGGAGGGGGCTCTGCCATCCAGAGACGATTCACGGCCACGCGGCGGCTTTTCGCATCGCATACAGCTCCCCGACTATTCCCCCCCCCCCTCCC
>JAODKL010000009.1:12457872-12475504 GCA_026780765.1 Petrocephalus schoutedeni
GCAGTTCTGAAGGCAAAAGGGGGTCCAACCCGGTACTAGCAAGGTGTACCTAATAAAGTGGCCGGTGAGTGTATATGTGTGTGTGTGTGTGTATATATATATATATATATATACACACCCATGCTAAATGCACTCAGCAGCCCGCCACACTGATCTCCTTATGATGCAGAAATGCCCTTTCACTTCTCAAGATCATTGTTTTCCCGGAGGCCTGCTTGCTGTAGTGCACTTCTGATAAGAGGCTTGTTCTTTGATAATGTCATGTTCATGATAACCGAGTCGGTTCTATCTCATTTAATAACTACGGAGCCTTTCATCAGCAGCCATCTTCTCCGGCAGGCTTGTCAGCGAAGAGCTTCAGAGGTTCCAGATCATCGTTACGGTCGATCGACGTCTAGGTGCCGATTGGACGTTTCAGGCCTGCATATGAATGCGGAGCAGTCTCTGGCCAGAAGGTGAACTAGATCACATGACCCAGGGCCAATCGGGGAACGGGATCATTATTTTGGGGAATTAGGTTAGTTTCCAAGGGCAACAGGCATTTTGTGACAGGGATAGAAAAGAGAAGAAAAGTGACAGCAAGGGGTCAGGGACACACCTACAGGCAGTGTCAGTGCTTAGGTCCAGGTTATTAGGGGCCAAACAAACACACTTTTATCCAAGCTAAGCTAAGATATTGCTGCTTCATCATATTTTACTTAAAGGTCAACGGTTATCATAAGACTAATGCTGTCTTGACTAAAGTACAACAATCATGCAACCTGCTCAAACCAAACCCAGCAGTGCTGTGCTTGTATATATTGGTCATTAACCCATTTCTAATTACGCTTAGAAATTACGGGACGCTTTTCCAATGGCATACAGGACCCCAGCCGTACAGCAAACAGTGATTAGTTACAGTGTGGTTCCAGCTCACTTTGATTTTCCACTAGAGACGGGTCTGCTTGGTAAAGGCATTGCCGGATTTTGACAATGCCATAAAGCTCAAGATGCTTATTTACTGTTCATATGGTGCAAGTCATGATTTACTATTTGCTCATTTCCGCTAGCACGTCTGTGACAAACACCATGTTATGTTAGCATCAGACGCTAGTGGAATTAGCATTAGCTAATCGGGAGTGCATCAATACATCACGTTGTGTCATTTTTACTAATTATGATTTGTGTATGTAATATGCCCTTTTCATTCAGATAATTCATAAATATAGACACAGATCAATGGTTTCTCCATGCATTTTGACAAATCAGATGTGCGTCCTTCTTTTGCCATGGCGCAAAGGATCCACTCGATCCACTCAAACAGATCCCAAGATTCATTGAAGAAAGGTAAAGTAGGTGTGTGGATAGGAGCGGTGCTTTGTGACTCAAGGATAAGGGCAGGAACAGCTGGTGATGCAAATAGGAAATTAGAAATGTATTCAACATATGTACATTAAAATAGTGTTAATAAAGTTGTTTACCGAATACGTAACCTGATCCTTACAGCTAGCCACCGAAGAGGCTGGCTTGCATCCCTTCCTTTAATTCTGTGTTTGCTCCCATACAGAGTTCACTCCAAAAATTCCCCAGCTGGCAACATTCTGGTTTAAAGTTCTCGAGCAAAGGCCACCTCGTTGCCACTCAAAGAATGCCATGACAGAAATAATGGGTGTGGCAGGAATGTTAATGATCCAATCAGCACGAGACTGTAATACCAACCTGCAGAAGAACAGAGAATAGATAAAGATGCAAACTTAATAATATGGCTTGCACAAAAAATGTACTTGGATCAGAAACCATTTAAGAGGGGGAAAAGGAAATAATGAAATGCTAATAAAATTGATTTAGAATTTCCCAACATGCCTAGTGTTAAATCAAAACCCCAAGGCTTTCAATTCCGTTTCTTCATAAATGAAACCAGTAGCAAATACCACGTGTGATGGTGAACTAGACTGAAATGAAACAAGGACAAATGCATTGTAACAAACATTCTACAGCATTCATGAGCATTTTATGAGGGTGGCTACAACAATTACCTTCTCCCTCGCTCTGCTGTGCCCTTCCTTATCGTACGGGACGCTGTCCCATTAGAATAATTGATACAAAACCCTGGCCTGTCACAAAAAATAAAAATACACAAAAATGGACCATTCAATTCTAACCATTCAGCTGTGAACCAAAACTGTTTGGAAAATGCACCACAACAAGTGAATTCATGTGTACACAAATAGGCGACAGAAAAATGTGAAAATCAAATTGAACACTGAGCAAAATATCTCTCTGATGGTGATGCATTAAGCCAACTTCTTTTCAGTTAGTTGTTAGTTAGAATAAACCTGTTGGTCTTCTTGAATCAATTAGTCTTTCAGTGTCATTGAGCCACTCATAAATGTAACAGAATCCACTTTTGCTGTAATATCTTTTCATATGGGTCCTTCTCTCCCCTGTGATCACTGAATCATGTTCAGGGATCTTACTGACTCAGCAATGACATAACTCTAGCCCCTGTCCAATCATGGACCATCTGTCAGGCACGACATACGGGCAAGACCTGACCCCTAATGAATTATGTTTGTCGGGAGCAAATCAACATTTTCTATCTGGGCCATCTGACATCCCCATAGATTATTACAGCTGACCTCACCAAAGGTAAGACCATTTTTAGCTTCCTTACAAATATGGGACAGGGCTTTCAGCCCAGTTAGGCTTGTACTTTGAACTGGGAGAAATGGGCCTGAAAACCTGAAGGTTACAGATGTTCAGAGGCCGGACGTGGGACACAGAGATTGCTCAGTAGCCAGGTACTACACCGTTAAGAGTGAAACTCTGGTAAACCGGGCTAACTGTTGTGTTCTTTGGCATCAAACATCTCACAGTTAAACGACTCGAACGTTTAATTAGTTCTGCCAGCCAACAAAGCTATGCTGTAACCAAACAGTTGGCCTGGGGGAGTTTTCACCGAGAGCATACCCTGCCAACAGAAAAAGCTTATGAAGAGAGAGGTCTAGAGGGCGCCCTCAATGCACTCCACAGCCAGTGCATGCTGATCTGGATCCAGCCTGCTGGATCAGCCCAGAAGCCCCGATCCATAAAACCCAGGGGCAAACTGTACGTGGGCTTCGAGAGCCAAAATATTCCACAGCCTCCACATAGAAAACCCGCCCATGGAGGAGGGGCGGCTCTTTCAGCCGGGGATCAAAGTCACCACAACCAGACAGTGGAGCGCTTTATCACTTATAATCTGTAAATTGGCCCTTTTTTTTGCTCAGGTAGGACAAAGGCTGTTTTGCCAAGGGGCAAGCAAATACTTACTTTGTACATAAATCGGCACATATGTGGACATTTACATTGAAAAGAGCAATCAAACCCAAACTTTTCTGCTTGTATTTTAGCTAGATTCATGATGCACTAAAACTTAAAAAAGCTACAGATATATTTAGCAATATCGGACGAGATGTGTGGTCCACAATTCTGGCATTCCCACCTTTAAAGGGGCTGGCTGCTTGGGTACATTGCTGATGCTTGCAGTAAACTGAGATACCTCAGTGCCGAACTTCCCTTAGAATTGTGCATTGTCATGTCTGAAGTCAGTTAAAGCACTTAAAGAGCTACTCACCCAAATAATACTAGTAATGGTAAGCAATCCATTTGCTTTAATTGGTTAGTTTTTTTTAGCATTTCCAGTCCTGCTATGTTCAATTCAAGGATTAAGATGTTGTTTTCTATCAAACATTTATTTTAATTAATCAATTTATGTGCAGGAACCCCAGAACTTATGGTATAAATTACCGATGCTGTTTGTATTCAAAGACATTCCCTCATACATTCCATAGATTTATGAACATTCTGCTTATACAACATGCAACAAAAGGTTATTTCTGTCTTTTTCACCAGACCTTGACTATTTAGAATCTGCTCGCCTACAGAGGATGACTGTTTCAGTTTTTGTCAAAGGAACAACACAATTTGTTTCTCCTGCAGAGGTACCAGGTGATAAATTGTGACTTTGCCGGTCCTGAAGCCATATATTCAGCCTCGGTATCTGCGGGATTTAGCCAGGTGCAAAGTACTAGGCCTCTAAATTTCAGGAGACAGGCTCAGCAATAGATATTGATTTCGGGATATGTCTCCTGCAGAAATGTCTTTTCAGTCCTTCAAAGATTTTTTCAATTTGCAGACCTCCATTCTTATTCCATAGCACTTTGTGATGTACAAATAAAAGCCCTGGCTTCATCACCTGTGGTCATATAATTTTAAGTCAGTAACCTAAACCACAGATTGACCGCTATCAGGAACAGTAAGTAGTTGTCACTGCTGGCAGGGAAATACAAATGTAAGTTAGCTGCGCTTTTAAATTCACCGGAACAATTTGTCTACAAGCTCAAATACACAAAACTAGAACAAAGGAACCAATTAAGTGAGCCTGGCGTTTCAGTGAAAAGAGACGGAGCATTTGAGTTTACGTCCCCCATCAAACGTAATGAAGATTCCTGCTAATGCCACTCCCGGTGCACGATTTGCAACGAGGGAGGGAATTAAAACGGATGGCTGAGATCATTGGCCTTTTCTGTGCACCGCACTTTGTTTTCACAGCTCAAGCAGCGTTGGCCAAGTATTTGTGGTGGCAGTGGGCCATTGTCAACATTTTAAAAAGATCTGTTTGGCATTTATGGATCTTTTGGGTTGGAAGCAAGGTAGCAGGCTTATCAGCAACAAAAACGGCCCCCCAGTTATGATTTCTCCCCATCTTCTTCGGCCTGGTTTTTTTTCCTCGCTGGCCTGTCTGCCTTTCCCTGAATTCGCTCCTAGTCGAGTTCTGTATCTGGCTCTGTACTGGACCGCACAGCCTTTCCTTACCCTCGTAGTCAACAAAGCCTCATGGGAAGTGTGTGGCGGCAAAGCACTACTAAGCTATTCGTCATTGGCCACCCATGTGCCTCACATTCTTTTATATAGTGAAGAATAATTTGTCTGTATAGCTGGCACTGTTTATATAGACCTGTATAAACTAATGGAAAGAAAACCAAAAATTAAAAAAAAAATGTATCTAGTACTCTACAAGCAACATTTATATATATAAAGAAACCAAATAATTAAAAAATAGACAATACCTTATGATAATGGAGGACGAAAAGCAGCATGAAATATATTTCCAGATTGATTTCTCTAAAGCAACTCCCAACCTGGAGAACTACAGTACTATCCAGGAGGATTTCTGTCCTACCTGGCTTCTGATGAGCCACAGCTGTTACTAAGGTAAATCCCAGGAACAGGTGTGGCTCATCAGAAGCCAAGTAGGGCAGAAAACCTCCTGGGTAGTAGTTCTCCAGAACCAGAGTTGGAGACTCTTGCTCTAAAGCATCTGTTTGAAATGGAAGCTACAGTCCGTGCAGGCGGTCTGAGACATGACAGTGTGCAGGCATGAAAACACGGAGGATGTTTCCAAATGCTTTCGGAAATGTGAAGCAGTTTTTTTAAGAGCGCCAAGAAGCAAAGGCTGTTCACTTCAATTACCCAGAATCCTCTGTCTTGCAAATCCCTCTCCTAAAGGCAGTTGGCTGAATTTACCTTTTCTGTCCTGATTTTTAGTTCATAGCCCAACTGTATTGAGACAGCCCCATGCCAGGAGTAACAGCATACAGCTTGGCCTCTGGTCAGCTGAGCTCTTTCAACGGGGCTCAAAAATAATGCATAACAATGCACATCAACAAAAGAACATTTCTGTTTGCAGCCATATCAGATCTGATGTCTTTATTACGTCTGCAAGTTTTATTGAGCAATGCCTCTGTGTTAGACTTCTGATGTGTATAGTACTGTGCTTAAATGCAGTCAACCAATGTTGGAAGCTATTTGTCAGGATAGTAAGTGTATATTTGTTCAGGAAAAAGAAACAATTTCACTTTGGAGCATATGGAAATTAACCATGGCACAATAAAAACCAATGAGACTGTATCCTATTCTCCCAAAAGTTACTGATATCTTATTATTGGCTATTATTGGAAAGCTCAATTAATTAATTAAATTAGTTAAATGACAAACATGACATGTTCTAATGGTCTAGTCAAAAAATACTTGGGCACTTTAGATGGTTACTAAATGGTTTGAAATGGCTAAGCTGACACACTTTGACAATCATTTTTTACACGAACAGGAAGATCATTTACACGTGTAAGACCTTTGCACAGTATTTTATTTCCACATTTATATCACTCTTTCAAGGGAGAAGAGATAAGAAGAAATGAATGAAATGGATTACCAGCATGGGGTTTTAAAACTACTCTCACCTGATTTCCGAGGGTCTCTGTTTGTAATTAGCCAGCTATGAAGAGAGACACAGGGAAATGGCAAGGAATGCATGCAAAGCATGAGCAGTATCATTTCTGTGTTAAATATACATGGCCATACACCTGATAGTAATGATGAGGCATGAGCAGGAATCATTGGCAAGGGATGCTGTCAATCAAGGTCACCCTGTGGGCTGAACCACACACACAAGGCAACCAACCACACGTCTTTTTCCAGTATCCTACTTGAAAAGAAAGCTTGCCTTCTCTACTTTAAAACAAAAATTAGACCACTTCCTGCAATGGGATGGCACCATCCCATTGCATGCCTTCCATGCCTTTGGCTTGTAGCTTCTGGAATAGGCTCCAGAGCTTCATTACCCTGTATAGGGCAAGCAGGAGTATAGAAACTGGATGGATGGATGGATGGATGGATAAAATCACATCTCACACAATGACCAGTCTAAGCATCCTGACATTGAGTTGGTTAAAAATAATCTGGAAACATCTCACTTATTACAAAATGCCTTTTCTTGAAAGAGTCACATGAATATTAATCACTTCACTTAATGTAATCTTATTAGAAAGAATCAGCATGGTTTGATTTTACACTGTTTAACATAATTATATTTTGGGTAATTGCTATCACAGGAAACACACTGCAGGGGATACCCTAGATGGGGTGCCAGTCCCGTACAGAGCACATACACACTCATGTGCTGTGTGTTTCTCTTTGGGATACCAGCTTGCATCACTGCACATTATGGGATGGCAGGAAGAATTCCCTGTGAAATACGAGGTCCAGGCACTCAGAGCCAGGAAGAGGAATCAAACACACAATCCAGGCAGTGTGAGGCGGCAGTGATCCCCACTGGGTCACCGCGCTACCCTAGAAGAGTGTGTGTACACACAAGCATGTCACTGATGTCCGCTGTAAATTACCGCCACCAGTTTGGATTTGATTATTGCTTTATAGGTCAATCTTGCATCAATTCTTTATTACATCAATCTTGTGTCTGAATATATGTGATCCATGCCAAAAATGAACTAACTAATTTCCCAGTCGTAAAAGAAAGTCATATCTTTACCCCTGAATTACTTCATTTGTATGGAATTTTCCTGTGCATTGAGAGTATTTGTCCGAACATGGTTGTGCAAATGCGTTCAGGTGTGCAAACATGGATCCCGGCAAGCCTAAGGACATTTCTGGCACGTGAATTTATGCTTGTTTCCTGATATGTGAAAAAAAGTGACAGCAATCAGCAGGCAGAGATGAGGGACTGACGGTTTTGTTACCACACTGTGTCTCAGTGCCATAGGTCTCAGAGCAGTGTCAATTTCAGCAGTAAGCGGGTGGTTCTCAGCCGGATCAGGAATTGAGTTATGTCAGTCCCCACAGCCGGAGCCTTTGTGTGACAGTGTTCATTTCTGGCTCTTCATCGCAGCGAGTTACGGCTGTCTAGCTAACCCTGGAGCGCCCAACCAGTCTGATGCCAGCCTGTCTTCAAAAGAGAAGTTTCCGGTCTAACTTTTCAAAGTGTCTCTCCAAGAGACGCAGCTCCGAGGGACCTGCTACAGGGGAACAAGCGCTGGTGTCGACATGTCAGCCACCCCCCGGGTACGGCAGCGAATGTTTTCGAGTGGCGATGCGAAGGAGTCAGGAGGGCACACTGCGAGACGAGGTTTCATGTCCTCAGCTCTTACAGCGCGAGCCAGAATTAAGCCAGAGAGTCACGTTGTCGTCAGGATGACAGGGTAACTTACGCCGGCTGAACGTGACGTGTCTGTGGTAGATGATTGTGATCGGGCCACAGTGGATTCATGACTGGGGGGGGGGGGGGGCAGGCAAGATGGAATTAAAAAGGACAAAAGCTCACTGAGAGTTCACAAGAAAGTAGATCCTAAATCAGAGCTTAACTCCCAATGACATGGCACGGCAGCAGACTATAGTACTAGACTCTGAAGCTGTATTGGATGGAAATTTTCACCAAGACCCCCGAACAACATGTCAGCACCGAAAATCCAGCATTTGCGTACATATTCAATTTATATTGTGCTTAAACACGCTGCACACTTGTAGTGTTGGGGTTCTGAATACTATCCCAGCAGTGTGTGTGGAATTCTTCCCATGTGGCAGGGGGCTCCCACAGCCCAAAAACATAATGTCATAATGTGTGAGTGCATTTGTGTGCTTGTTTTCCGTACTGGACTCGCATCCTGTCAGAGGTATCTAGGTGTCAGCCACAAACGATCTACAGTGATGATCTATAGCGCTCATTTGTAAATTAGACATACCAGTACAGTTATACATTACACCGTCATAATATAGCACACTTACTTTTTAAGGGTCCCTAAAAACCACAATATGCCTTCTCCTGTCCTTTATCTTTATACACCATTTCCTTTGGTGACAAATACATTATCCAGTTTTCTGTCTTTACAGAAAAACAGCCAGTGGTTCAATCTTTCGACTCCCAAATTCTCTTTATAACTAATTTCTCCCCCTTGTACTCATGCTGGTTACAATTCTAACAAACTGACCTAGAGCCGCCTACCAAGAGACGTAAGAAAATCAGTGCAATGACACTTGTGTCAATAAGTGTAGTTATTCACGCCTAAGTATAATCCCCTTAAAAGTTCTTTTTCACTCAATTCCTTTTCTATCTTTAGAAAAATAACTGACCTCAGTGCCATTGTCAGTTTAAGTGAGCACATATCCCATACTGCACAACTTGAAGGGACGGCATGACCCAAAGGCAGGCTACAGTGCAGATCAAAACCTCAGACTGGGGACTTTATTAAAGGCAGCAGGAGGGTACAGGAATGGACAGGCAACAATGGCAGAACTGGGAAGCACAGAACTGGGAAGCACTTCAATACAAGACTTACGAAGGAGCAAACGAGAGGCAGCTGTAAATGATTACCAGGAGGGCAAGAACAAGAGGCAAGACAAACGAGCATCTGGCATGGCTTGTTTAGAGCCACGCTCAAGGGAAACACAGGGATTGCACATGTTGGGCAGGGCTGGACATGACAGGCACAGGTTCCCACCAACCTTCTCAGTACCAGTACAGGAGTGAACTTTGTACCACTGAGTACATCCCACCAATCTTCTCGAGAGACAAAGGGGCCTCAAAGAACAACACACTTGGCTCAAAAGATCTGAACCTTGTGTTTTTACCCTTTTGGAAAGTAAGAATTCCATTGTACCAGTACATGTACAGGTTATATATCAGATGCAGCTCTTCCAAAACACCCAGCCTTGCTATAAATCTCCCACAAGTAAATGCAGAATAAAGAAAACTGTTCATAGTGGTGAGAGGACAATGTTTCGTTGAAATGCACTGGAGCAGGCACTGTGTAGAGAGCACAGAGTGGAAGAGTGTGAGGCAGAGCTGCGTGCGAGGCAGTGGGAGGGTAGGCAGTGCACAAGGGAGGGCGATCTGGTGGGAGAAGCAGAGGAAGGAAGCCGGGGGTGCCGAGGGGATGCAAGGCAGCAGTCAGACCTTTGACATGACCCTTGACGACCCAACCTATTTGATGACGGTGAAGGGGCGGGTGACACCCCAGCAGGAGCTGCTGCTCCACAAACAGGAGCTGTCAGCACAGCTAGGGCACATCTCCGCCGGCTATAGATAGCAGCAGCCCGTATAACACGGGTCAGACCCATGGCCCGGGACTGCGGAGCCCAATTATGTCACAGTGATGAAAGTCTGGCTACGGGCCAGGAGCATGGGATAGAGAATGGGATTAAAGTTTAAATCAGGAACACCACGAGGATGCAGTAGGTTGTAGTTCAAGCGCTGACTGTCTTTGTGTGAGGAGTGAGGGGTACAAGCAAAAGCCCAGGACATTTACTAGGGTATTACGGTAACCCTGGACAATGACAACCTTTATTTATGGTCGTGATCGATTTTCTTGAAAATTACTATTGCGATCACTGTAATCAGGTTTATTTATATGTCAGATGCATGGATCGTTTTTTTTTCTTTTTTTCAATTTTTATGGAAGAACCAGCTTCATAATCCACCCTGGCCTTTTCAACTGCTGCGCAGACAGAGAGGGATGAGCATTAGGACAGCGTAATGTATGGTGCCAGCCCAGTACTTTGGATCCAGCACCGTGCCGCTGTTATTGATAACCCTGGCAGAACTTGAGAGGAATGTTACTGACACACAGACAGTGGCCGATGAAGATGATTGGCTGCTGCTGAGAGACGCCCACCTCTCCAACATGAAGGTCCGTATTCTACTAATGAACTCACCTCCATCTTTCTGCCCGTGACACTATGCCTTTTAAAAAAACAATCAATGTACTATGGTAAAGCTATGTAAAATTAGGCTGGCAGGTTGTCTGTTGAACTGTTGATTTGTTACTCAGTGACATCATCATCGTGTA
Source organism: Petrocephalus schoutedeni (assembly GCA_026780765.1). Classification (NCBI taxonomy): domain Eukaryota; kingdom Metazoa; phylum Chordata; class Actinopteri; order Osteoglossiformes; family Mormyridae; genus Petrocephalus; species Petrocephalus schoutedeni. Next base: position 12,468,534 of record JAODKL010000009.1, read on the forward strand.
CCATAGTCAGAGGGGAATCACTGAGGCCACGTGATGAAGACGCCACTGAGCTATTTTGGGCTTTGCTTCAGCGTGGATCCCCGCGATACGTCATCACTCTTCTTCTCTTCCTCGCGTAGCCTCAGAAGCTGGGTGTCGACAGTTTGAGGCAAGTGGAGGGACAGGTTGTGCTGGAGTAATTGGAGCGTGGAAATAGGGTTAATACACTTTTAAAGCTAACAAGAAGAGGCTGTGGACCCATGGTCTGGTTTGCCCTCCTGAGGCCTGCTGCATGGAGAGAGAGAACATTCCGGAAGGTGATGGCCTGTGGTTGTTCATCCTTTTGCCCAGATCTGAGTGGACAAAGCCAGCTACAGGCAAACCAACCCAGGACTCTGGGGAGAGGCTCATCAATGATGGAAGTGTGTGAGAGAGATTTTAACTCCAGAGCCTGCTCTCGAGCACTGAAGCAATTTCCTTACAGCTTTGCCGTCCCATTGGCTGTCTAATTCACTAGGGGCAGGAGTCATCTGCATCTTCGGACCATTTCCAGGGCTGCAAAATGACTATATTAGTGGTATTCTGACCCACTGCACGAAGGTTATCAAACTGCAGAGGCCATCAGACGGCTTCCGAAATAAGTCGGCTGGTTAGTTAAGATGGGAACCCAACTACAGGAGAGAGATCTGTGCTAATCAGTCTCAGGGGCCCTAGACAGTGAAAAGCATTGCGAAACAGGATTCCCCACAGCAAGAATGATCCTCTCTTCCTTTCCCTGCCATTCCAGTTGGAGTAAATCTGCTGTCATTGTTGTCTCATGTGAATGACAATCCCAAATCAATAGAAGTGTCATAAGATTTCTCCTATTCCAATTAAATAGATTGTATGTTTGCAATATGTTTAAAGCTGTTAAGCCTTTTTTAATCTTATTTAAAGCTTCAGGTCTTCAGAGAGAGCGTACTTTTTGGATCCCAAGGTGAAATTATTCTAAAATGTGTTTTAGCGTGATGCTTGAAAGTTGGCTGGTGCTATGTCTGAAAACGATGTGGCTAAACGTAATGCTGTTCACTGAGCAGTATTCATTTTGGGGATCCTTTGTTCTTTGCCAGCAACAGTCTGACAGCTCAGACCTCTCCTGATAAAAGCCAGCTTTTTCCTACATTTTCACTGAATTTTTTTCCCTGACACTTTTCCTTACTTAACTGCCACTGTAGGTCTCTGAAAAAAAATGTCAATGAGTCTCGTCCTCCATGCGAGAATGACCTTGAGCCAAAGTCTTTTCTAAATACAGACAATCGCAACAGAATTGCGGCAAGATATGATGTTATATGCTCAGAACCTCATCTGATGGTTTGTAATTAGACATACAGGTAATTCACACCACTAAATGATTAATATGAATTTGCCATTTTCATGGGTGTTAGCACAATATTGGTCTGACCTGGATAAGAGAGCCTTTCTCTCTAACTACAAACCCTCTTCCGATGGCTGTGCTACCATCTCTAAGGACCCTTGTCTCCCACCCATTACTGTATAATACGATTTGCCTGTGTATTAGAGTGATTACGGTGCACTCAGTCAGAGGCAGCTTTCCTCTTCACAGTGGAAAGTTAGTGCTCACATCCTATTGTCTCCCCATAACTCGGTCTTACATTAGCTGAATCTTTCTGCCTCTTCCCTGCGTTTCCATATCTCTCTCGGTACATTTCCCTTCTATGCTTTGCCACAGAACATCCCAATTGTCAACTGCTGTCAATGTCTTGTTTATTTCCTCGATCATGGGCAGGGGTGTGGCTTACTGCTTCGCAGTCGACTCGAGTGGAACAGGAGGGCATAAGACGTGCGGCGCCAGGCAAATAGAATCAGACCCCACCCCTGTCCTTTTTGGTGGGTGGGGAGGGGATTTAGAGCGTGCTGTGGCTTGTCAGCATTTATAAATGAGATTAAATGGAGCCAGAACCTCGATCTGACCAAGGATGTAACGCAAATTGAAATTAAATAGCGTGACATGATTTTCAGGTCACGTTAAGCCATTTAGTTCCACTTAACATCAGCCCGATGCCGCTTCTGTGATGTGCATTCGCGGCAGACTTAATTAACCAATTAAACCTCCCGCCATAAAAATGGACCAGGCAGCACGTGCAAAGCCAGAGCAGGAGCAGATTGCGGCTTTAGTACTATGATCCTGCTTTATAGCTTGGATACTATATACGAGTGTCCACACATCCATCTTCCATTCTGCCTACCCAGTATGTTTTCACAGTGTATAAGACAATCTTCTGCTAACAGTAATTAAACAATACAGTACTCTGTAGATTATTTGATATCAGAGAGTGATGCATTTCGGCACTCAGTTATTGTAGCACGTGATGCTGCAAGGTTATGATTCCAGGGACTGTGAATAACAGAGGGGTGTCTTTCCCCCGCTGTGTGGTGCTGGCAAAATTAAAGCCCGCGGACACAGATCCTGCTGCCCTCGGTCGTCCCTGAGTCACATGTGAGTAATAAAGCCGCAGATTGTTCTGAGGCCACGCTCGCCGTCATTTGTACGGGGGAAAAAAACAAAATAAGCTGTATTTTTTTTTATTATGAAAAGCCCTCCTGAGCTCTCTTTTGTGGTGTTTACGCCGTCATTCTGTCATGTTCAGGAGAGTTATGGCATAATAAAGGAAGAGACCTAATTTCGTTTAAACGTCTGTATGTAGTTAACGGCAAAGGAGTGGTTTAGTTGGGTTCTAAAAAAGAAACACAAGAGAATCGATCCACCTAAAGAATTTGCTGGAAAGGAAGGCAGATTTCCCACTGTAAGGCCTTGCCTTATCCACGGACAGATGGATCTGAGACAACAGCTTTTATCAAATAGAACTATTGTTTCAAATGAGGTAATGCGCATCTATTGGACCATCCCTTCCTGTTGCATATAAAGGTTAGAGGATTAATCCGATTATCTCCCTGTACGGTCTGCTGTGCTGAGCTACATTGATGTGAGTAAGAAGATACTGTAAAAGCTGAGGAGGCTGGCATCACTGGGGTTGAAAATGCATTTTATTTTTTCCTGAAGCTGGTCTTTCATAGGTTCTTGAAGCTACAGTGAACCCTCAAGTAAGAAACTTCAATCAATTTTTATTCGCTTAACATCATGCTACACCTGTTGCTCAAAATGTTATCTTCACAGCAACTGGAGCCAAGCCTCCATAGGCAAAACTTGCAATGAAAGGGGATTAGTTTGCAAAACCAGTGGTGGGGAGCCGAGGTCCATCACCGGGGTGCCAACTCTTAGGCAACTCTCTGGCATGACACTCATGCTTTCTGACTCTCACAGTCATGCAAGAAAACTTACGGCAAATCTATATTATTCCATCATAAACCTAAAATTGGCTATATAAATAGGGCTGCGGTAGTTTTCAAACCCTACAGACTAATTACGAGGTAAAAAAAAAACCTGTTGCATACATATAAATGCGCGTGCAGACTTGAAAATCTCATGCCAGTCTGCTGCCCAAAGATAGCAAACTTGCCACAGTGCTATAAGGCCTTGCCTTACATTAGCAGTAATAGAGGTATAAGTCTGGTTATCGGTTCATGTGAGAAAGTTCACCCAAAAGGTAGCCCAAGTGCAGAGTCAGTGTATATCACTGTGCTAACTAACCGGAACTCCAAGGAGGTGACCTCATTGTCTTTGTGGGATCCAACAGAGCCACAGACTCCATCTCTAAAGAATCAATTCAATTCAATTCAGTTTATTTTTACATAGCGCCCTTCACAACAGAGTTGTCCCAGAGCACTTTACATGGGTGTGTTGGAATACATTGCTATATGCAAGACAAAACAGAGTGGAACAGAGAAAATGAAATGCATAGAAAGAAAGAAAGAAAAGAAAAAGCCAATTGACAATGGAGGAGAGGAACCAAAAACTCCCAAGCAGGGAGAAAAAAAACCTCTGGGGGTCAACTGGCTGCCCAACCCCCCTGGGAATGCTAACATTACAGAAAACAAAAGAGTGAGCTTGCTTGCTCAAAGTGAGAACTGCTGTTGGGAGCAAGCCAAAGTCCGTCAATGACTTAATCAGCCCTCCATGCCGGCCCTTGAAGTCTGCCCCAGCAATGTTTTAGGTCGTAGGCCATATCCACGACGCCACCCCATTCTTGGGACTGGACCAGGACTCCAGCTCAGATGGTGCCCACCCCGGGCACCATCCGGACATGTGGGAAGGCAAATGGCATGGATGGTTAGAACATGCATTGACACACTAATGGCCAGGCGTAATTGGCAAGACATGGCATGTACAACAACACCAGCGGCCATAGTTACTTTGTATGTGTTCGGTTGCAGGTAAGCTAAACTGAAGTAATAGGTCTTCAGACGAGATTTAAAGACTGAGACAAATTTGGCATCCTGAACAAAAGCTGGCAAACTATTCCACAATATGGGGGCCCTGTAGCAGAATGCTCTACCGCCAACTGTCACTTTATTTATATGTGGCACAACGAGGAGACCTGAATTTTGTGACCTAAGTGTACGATAGAATCACACTGATATCAGCAAATAGAGAAGCAGCCCAATAGACCAATAGCAAGCCTACTATGGTAGGAGAGGTGCAACACAATAGGAAGACAGAAATACAAATGGCATAGGTTTGTGGACTATTCTGCAAATTGCAAGGAACCAATCAAAATCTTGCCACAACCCCAAAGGGTTTACATCATCTTTGTAATGTAATCATTGTATGCTTAATGAGCTCAGTTACATATAAAAAATGTGAAAATTATACTCTGTTTTGGATTTCTGAATTAAAACAGATTTAATGACAATGCAAGAAGAAAAAGCTAAACTGCTTTTTTACAAGCCACTCTAGAGAATATTTTCCATGTGATTACTGGCCTTGTACAATTTTCCTTGATTGTGGGAAAGTTTGTGAAATTTTAAGTGTTTTTGCTTTGTTTGTGTAGGTTTACAATGGGTATTGAGTTATTTAAAGTTAGAGACTTTTCTACTGGGGACTTGTTAATATTCATTCTTCCTGTACACCCAGTTTAATTAGCGTTTGAAAATGACTTTTCCTTTTAATTTATTCAAATGTATTTAATGAATTCAGATGAAATCAGATGAAGTCCCGAGCCTCAAGCATATTGCAGTTTTTTTTTAATCTAGTGTTATTCAACACTGAACCGGAAGGTGATTATATAACATTAGGACTGCTGTGAAATTCCTTTTTGAAAAGTGACTGAAGTTAATACTTTTGTATAATATCTTCTGAGAACAAAGAAATAGGTCATTAATCCCAGACATCTCCTATTTGATGTTTGTGTACATCAGGGATACAGCAATTACTCCCTAACATTTTTTGCATTGCATTATATCAGTGCTTTAAGAATTTCCACATCCCAAGATAAATCTTACATCGGGTGACCAAAGGGGAGGGGGTGCACATGAGTGAATGCTCTTCATAGCGGATGAATAGCCATGGTAGGTGTCCGTAGCACAAAGTCTGCCACATCTCATGCTCTCCTGACATAAACAACAACGTCCACTGAGCAAATGACAACAGTCACATGTGCTTCTCCTTCAGTCTACATCCTTCTAATTGCCAAGTCTCAAAAAAAAAAGAAATGCTGGACTTGTTCATTCAGCAGCCATGGGGATGTATTTCAGCGGCAGAGTACATGCTTTTCCTGTATGAGGCATTGAATTCAAGCACATACTGTACATTTCCACTCTGACCTGTTCTGAGTTCACTTGGTCTGTTGATTCCCTAAAGAGCTTCAAGAAATGGTTTAAGACTCAATCTTTTTGGGGACACACCAACATTAGTCCCCTGAACTAGCACAGTCCCTTACTTTATCTTCGTCTAGGTTCACTGTGGGGCCACAAAGTTGTGCATTGATCATGTGTCGTATGTGAGTATGCATACCTACCGACACATTTATAGCATTTCTAAGGCAAAGCTTTTTAACCCACAGCTACATTTGTTTCTAGCCAAACATTGGAGACTTAGCCTTGTAGCACTTGTAGCTAAGCGGGTTCCTTGACAAATGTTTGCTTGTTATATATTTGATCTGTATGTCACTTTGGACAATCACACTTACCAAATAAATAAATGGACATGCAAATTCATATCTGAATGATAAAGCTCAGAATTGTATTCATTGCATCTGTTGGTTTCAAATGGATGTGCACTCAAACAACTGAGGTGAACAATCTTGAGGGTGTATGAACTTATGACCATTAAGTCACAAGCACACTTCCTTAAACACATGCACAAACATACACATGGGTTTATACATATACACTTTTCCCTGAAATTAAGCATACAAAATGCAGAACTTACAAAATGCTAACCAAACTGAAACCGAATACTGAAGTTAAACCAAAAAGACACGCTGAACAAAAAGCACTAACGCTAAAAAGATTCCTCTTTTAAGGAGTTGATTCTCCATATTTATCCACATCTAGCTCTTATTAAAATGTTATTGCTCCACATGGGGCCATTAATAAAGGCAGTCTGCAAATCTTTGACAAGTATGGATTATCTATGACTGCAATCTAATAATACAAGAGGACAAAAGGCGTTTCAATAACTGTCACTCTTCTCCCTTCACTCAATAATCTGCAATAACTCTGAGATTAAATTCGTTTAGATTGTTCATACGAGTTTTCTCAGTACAACGTAGCTCAATCAAACACTCACTCTCCACCACCTTCTTTCAACGGAGGTTTAGCATAGACTCCCTAACAGCAATGGCTATTCCCAGAAATCTACAGATCACGCGTACAACCACAACGATCCTAAAACTGAATATTTTTGCACTTCCGATTGGGGTCCTAAAACCCGAAGCCTGCTCGTTTACACCTGGCATTTGACATAAGGATTAATTTAAGGCTACTGTGGTCGCGGCGATAGTCTCGGTTGTAAGGTAAGATGAGTGATGGTCGGTGATTTTTAAATGGTTACTGGTAGGGTGAATATATTTTGGATTTCGAAAAAGAGGACA
>JAODKL010000009.1:12475604-12488288 GCA_026780765.1 Petrocephalus schoutedeni
TAAGATGAGTGATGGTCGGTGATTTTTAAATGGTTACTGGTAGGGTGAATATATTTTGGATTTCGAAAAAGAGGACACTGGGGCACGTCGTAAAGGAAGGAGTCAGGGAATCGCACATGTATGCACCTACAAACGACTCCGACTATAGAAAGCAAACGTCAACATGAAGCAAAATCCCGGATACTTCAGGCAATTTTTGGTCCCAAAACCCTGTCGTGGAGTTAAAAATGATCATATATTAGTCGGGAAAATAAATTAGTCTAAACAATAAAAAAATATAGACGGACGAAGAGGTAAAGTAAAGGTTAATCTGCGCCACCGAATGTTAGCGCGCGTTCCTATTGGCTGTTGCTGGGCTACCGAAACGCCGACGGCTTCGCCCCGGAAGTCAGGAGGAGCCCTACAAATCAGCTGACCGAGCAACCTCAGGTCACATGACTCTGGAAGATCTCGTGAGCAGCATGTCTACTCGTCCGGAGTAAGTTTCTACCTGTCGCATGTTTTTATACACTTTAATGAGTTTGAGCAAATATCACGAATGTGGCTTTGTTTTAAAATGATGTCTTCGTAGCTCAAGAGCGCGCAAAATCAATGCTTTTGATTTCAAAACGTCAACAAATTATGTTTTTTTTACATGATCAGATTGCTTGCGTTACACGTACCTGAACATCTAGTTTCACGTAACAATACAGTGTTGTCGTATTTGCAGAGTTAAAGTGTTTTGGAAATGTTGTTGAATGTAAATAAAATCTGGGCTTTCCGGGGTATGAATGTGTTTTCAATAACCCTGTGATGTTTCTGTCGTGCTTGTGCTTTCGTTTTTAGATGATAACTAATTAACTATTAACTAATTAACTATTAAGTAATATTTAAATCAATTCACCAAGCAAGTAACTTCACGATCACAAAGCCGATGAAAGTTCCGTTTTGGGGAGACAGCTTGGGGTGTAAATTACAGTATGTACACACTGTAGCGAGATTGTATAGTTATTAACTTTTATACATCGTTTTTATCTGTTAATTTATAACAACGGTGCATTATTTTTGAGCTTTGCGTTTTGTGTTTTTGTTATAAAAGGAGTTACTTTTTGGTATAATATATGATGTGATCTTTGATCACATAAATGTAGGTAGTTATGTAACTATTGATAAAGTGCTTCATGGCCATTATAAATGTAGATTATCGCTTAGAATAAAGCATTTAATGCAGGCCTGCAGTTTTTTCGCACTTTGTCATAGGGAGGGTTCAAATATCATCCGCGATTGTGCTAGATTGTGCTTCCTTAACTGGCTTATGTGGTAAAAGCATAACTGCGAATCTCAGCTACTTTTTGGGTCTGTGGTTAAAGTTAAACTTTGAACTTTTTTGAAGGAAAAATATGTAACGTAATATGAGCTGAATTGTGCGTTTTATTAGGCCTTTTGGGGGTTTGACAGCCCCAATTTTAAGGCTGAAAAATGTTTTGTTTTATTTATTTATTTTTTTTTGTGAATCTTGTTTGCCAATATATCGATGTACTGCCCAACCCTAAATATGTGGGAGGCCGAGTAGGAAGTCTGTCTTGGCTTGTCTGTTTGATTTATCAGACTGCTCGCTAGTATTCAAAGCCGATGTCTGCCTGCACAGACTCCTGTCCTCCCTCTCTCTGCAGACCCGTGTACTGGCTGGGGAAGAAGACGCTGAAGGTATCAGCGGCACTGTTTGCCGAAAATCGGCGCCGCCTGTGCCAGGCACTGAAGGCCAAGGAAGAGCTGCTCCCCAAGTCAGTGGTGCTCCTTCATGGGGGTGAGCAGACCCAGAGGTACTGCACGGACACGGACGTCCTCTTCAGACAGGTAAGGCTGCTGTGCTCTGATCATTTATTCCCGTCTTTAACGTCACACTCGGCTATTAATAGATATTCTCACTTGCTTAGTTGCGGCGTCCAGTAAGTAAGGTTAAAAATAATGTTGTGTGTTTGAAATCCAAGATCGGGTGAAATCCAATAACCACATGAGGCCCCTCCGGTAGTACCCAGCTGTATAAATATGCCCCCCCCCCTTTGCTGGGTAACATTTCCTTCCACTTTGCTGTCCAGTAGGATCCAGTTCAAAAAGCTTTAATTAAAGCTTCTCTGTGCTTTGGTCTTCAGTAATTAGTTCCTGCAGTTCCTGTGTGTTTGCTGTGTAGCTCTGTTGGCATCGGAAACAATGACTGCTGTGCTGGGGATGTCTGTGTCCCACAGGAGTCCTTCTTCCACTGGGCTTTTGGAGTGACTGAAGCTGACTGCTATGGAGCCATTAATGTCGACACGGGGAGGTCCGTCCTCTTTGTCCCCAAGCTGCCAGAGAGCTATGCCACCTGGATGGGAAAGTATGTCCCTTTGAGCAGTCCCATGTAGAAACATGACCTGGGACCAGGTCTTTGACTCGTGTCCCATAATTTGCAGTAGGGAGAAATGTAACACGTGTTTCCTCATGAGTGAGACTTTCTAATGCATCTTCCATCTTTGTTTGGACTCTGCAGTTGACAGTACTGCAGATCTCGGCAGTATTTGCTGATTCGGGCTGTAATTCTAATCTTGAGTGCTGGTTTGGCCAGAGTCTTTGACAGGATCTGGATTTGTTTTACAAAATCAATGTGCCAAATTATAGTTGGTTATGGGGTATTTTTAGTTAAGATGTCACATTTTTTAAGAGGGAGGTTTCGAGAATTTTATAGATGGGCCTAGGTTATTCATATGCTAAAAATCTTTCCGATTTCTTAATCACTGAGGCTCTTGTGCCTTGTACACAAGGATTCATTCTTTTACATTGGCTGTGTATTTTGTAAGTAAATGATTACAGTTACACACTCGCATGCAATGAATGCAGCTTTAAAAGAAGAACAATGAACACAATCTACACTTCCACGCATATTTATTTACTTCCTGGGCTTTGCAGAAGACAAGTGTCTATCCCAAAGCTGTGAATTTTGTGTATGTGTCATCCCGTGTACAGTGGGGGGGAATACAAAGTGAAAGAACATTTTCTTAACATACATGACAAAATCACAGTGATAAGTTCTCCTCTTGTAGTTGTGGGCTTTCCTCCGCATTCTCCAGTTTCCCCCACAGTCCAAGGTGAATTGGAATTGCCAGGCCATCTGTAGGTGTGACTGGTGTGTGTGTGTGTCCTATGATTGGCTGGTGACCCATCCTGGGTTATTCCCTGCCTCGCACCAATAGCTTCTGGAATAGGCTCTGGACCCCCCTGCGACCCTATATAGAACGAGGAGTTATGGAAAATAGAGGAGTGAAAAGATAACAAGGTTGATTGCCTTTCGAATGACCATGGATACGTGAATGCGTACCCACTGTCCCATTTCTGCCTGAGGAATGACTATTGCCTCTGGGTTTAAATCCAGGCAAGCTGCTGGTCTTTTCAAAGCTGGGATTGAGTAGCATGGCTAACCTTAAGGAGCTGCTGAAGAGCCTTTTGTCTGTCTTGTTGACAGGATCCATCCTCCAGAGCACTTCAAGGAGAAGTATGGGGTGGATGAAGTGCAGTACACCAGTGATGTAAGTGTGTGTTTCCTTTGCCATTCAGATGATGATCGCTCTTTAACCAAATTGAACTGAATGTCAGCCATTACCTGAGTAAAATCAGTGAGAGCAGTTAAGGCCTCGTTTTACTAATCTCTTTTTCAGTGCCCTTAAAGACAAATTTTTCCAGTGTAGTATTAACAGGACATCCAATTAAAAACGACAGAAGATGAAACACAATTTGGGCGTAAAGTTTTGGCTACATTAATGTGGATTAGCTATTGATTTTTCTTTTTCTTGCAGTTTATAACGGTAACTATGAAAGCATAGAAAATTTAAAGGCCAAGTCTCAACTACTTCATTTTGGAATGACTAGGTATCACTGGACAAATATCTCCAGTGAAAAGCTATTGGCTTTCCTTACTTAAATTTTAACTTTAAATCTCTGTTTTAAAGATGGGAGGCTGTGCAGAATCTTGCTCTATTAGGTTTTTGTCGGCTCGGTTATGGCGGAATTGACTTGATCTTGGATGGTGATGCCTGAGCTGTCCTCAGAAGGCTCTGATCTCTCTTGGCGGCTTCTGCTTGCTCTCTGTTTGGAGCAGAGCCAAACCCTTCAGCCTCGTGGTTTGTCCTGTAAACGACGGCAATAGCAATACCGCTCCCTCGTGGGGCTAAAATCGGTTGTTTAGTCCTTCTGCTCCTGGCAGTGATTTCAGGATTATTGGCTTCCTTGCATTTGCTAATGTCTTGGTTTTCGTTCAGTAAAATGCGGTCAGTTGTGGAATTATGTATTTTGAAATTTGCACCTTTTCATTTTAATGTCATCTTGCCCAGGGTTTACGGCAGCCCTGTGGGACCTGGGATTAGGTGCAGGTCTCCCTGCTACTGTGGTGGATGGATGGATGGATGGATACGTGGGTTTTGTATTGTGAGCCACTGAGCAGGTGCCAAAGGGGTCAGGGCTTCTTACTGACACCAGGCTTCTTCTGCTGAAACACTTTGATTTTAATATAATCCGTTTGGGTAAGAAGCCAAGGCTTTGTTGGGGAATGTTGAGTAATGAAAGTGATTCATTTATTGTTGACCCACCACAGTACACAACAACGAAATGTCTCCTCTGTATTGAACCCATATATGACTTGGCAGTGGGCAGCTATTTCAGTTCCCAGGGAGCAGTGCTTGGGGGCGGCACTTTGCTGGTCAGGGATTTAAACCAGCAACCTTAAAATCACAAATGTGCCTCCCTAACCATTAGGCCACCACTGCCCCATTAGATGCCCATTTCCAAGTCTTCAGGTAGATGACTAGGGAAGGGTGTCCCATGTATCGCGTCTATATGTTTGTTCTTGTTCATGCGCTTTTCAGTGTATTTATTGCTGGTTTCTCAGTGTTTTCGGTAGGTCTACAGTCCTTGAATTGGGTTTTAAAGGGCCACGTCTTTGCTATTTTTGGGTCTGGTTTTGCTCATAAATGGCTCAGTTCACGCTTGTCCTGTCACTTCTGTGCTGGTTTTATAGAGATCTCTTCCCCGCAAGCCTAGATTGTGTCATGGCAGGAAGTCTAATGTGTGGTGTTCAGATTCAATAAAGCTACTGTGCGCTGTGGGTCTTGGGGGCATTGGACTCTTTCCTGAAGAGCACGTGGCACTCGCTCCGAAAGACAAAGCAAACACAGGCGGGATAAGCTAAGGTTCCTCATCTCTGTACTCATAACTCGTAAAGCTGCCTATTTTAGGAAAATCAATCGCAGCCAAGGGCAGAATTCATGACGTGAACTGATGGACAAAACTGTTTCTTGATAGAATACTGGGCACTTTCTGATATATTATGGCGATGGCAGAAGAGGAGCGTGGCCATCTGTTCATAAGCCTATCATTTTTATTTTATTATTAAATGGCTTTTTTTTTTTTTTTAATATTTATTTAAGACCTAAGATCAAGATTCCTTTAAAAAAAAATAAAGGATTTATTCAGCGGTGTCAGAATCTGTGGTATTCTTGACAAGGATCATCAAATTTAGCTTGACAAAGCTGACCTCTAACCCCCAGGTAGCTCTGTAACTGGCAGTGAGTGATTATGAATGTGTAACTGACATGGTCTCTTATCTGTGACTGGATACTGATGCTGACACCTGGCATTCTTTCTGATGGGTGGGAAAAGTCATACCGGGACAGGTTGCTTAACCCAGAATTACCCCAGTGAAATGTATGGTTCCAATCATGGGTAGCAGTGAAGATTATTTGATATTTTTTTTTTTGTTTTTTAAAGAGATGAGCGACTCTTTACTAAGGAAATAGTGGGTGTTGGCAAGGCATAGAGCTGTGGGCTGATGTGTGGCGATGCATGAAGTATTGCAAAATGGTATAGTTGCTTTAGTGTTTATATGTTAGTACATGCTTGTTTGAGGGTGACACAGCTGCCCGGGTGGAGCAGTAACTGAGCAGCACAAAGTGGGATTGTTGGAGGACACAGCTTGGGTATCTATAAACCTTTGCTTGACTGCTGCTCTTGGTTATTACTGGTATGTTAACAAAGTGTCAGTGCACCCATGTGGGCGTGGCGTTAGTCACTCTCTGGCACAATAAAGCACTGAAGAAGGTACACCGTCACCCGTTTTTTTTACCATGGTAATAGCCACTATCCTGCCAGACCTGTGGAGGATTCATGGCTAGGCTGAAATATGTCACGCAGACCGTTTGCATACTGCCTTTGCTTAATATCGTCTCCACAAAATACAGAATATTTCCATACAGCTGAAGCTGAATGTTTTTTCGTGACTAGCTCTCGTGCGCTTTCCACCTCTTTGCTCAGGTGGTTCAATTTTTCACAAATGCGCTGCACGGTCCATGAATGATTGTGATGGTGCCCGAGAGCGCATGTAGAGCTCATGCAAAAGCAGTGTACTTTTAACTGATTCTTTTTTTGACATATACTAGGTGATTTTAAAGGGGGTCCATCGTTAGAACTGCAGAGCTTGCTAATATGAAGTTTGCATGTTCACCCCAGTGTGTGTGTGGCTTTTTGGCACTTTGCTTCCACTGTCCAGAATAGTACAACTTAAATGCCTTATATTGACCATATGTATAACCCTGCAGTGGCTTGTTGGTTCTGGTCCTACGCCAAATGCAATGGATCCGCTACATTAATTAATTACATTATACACAATTACTCGATGAATCCTCAGATTAATCGGTGAATTACTCTATTGATGTAATCAACGATAGGCCTAGTTTTATTACTGGGTGCTGTATGAGAACTGTAATATTCTAAATGTGGGTAAATATAAGTTATTGTTTTAATATAATATGTTATTGTGGTGATGTTGCCTTGCCCCTGTAGTGTTTCTGTTTGAATCCCAGCCCTGTTCATTGTGTATTTTGCGCGTTCTCTCTGTGTGTGTGTGTGTGTGTGTGTGTGTGTGTGTGTGTATGTATGTATATATGTATGTATGTGTATATATATATATATACACTACACACGCACAGACAGACACAGACAGTTGGGGGGAATTGTTACTAACTCCTCTTCACTGTACCGCTAGTTTAAAAGTACTAACTGTCCAACAGGGGTCCCTATGAAGCTACCGTGAAAAGTCTCTCTAGGAGCACTTATGCTTCTTTCCATTTCTAAGGCCAGTCCAAAAAGAAAAAAAAAATTCAAAACAAACAAACAAAAGTCCAGCCAAAGGTACTGGCAAAAACGGTCCATGCAGCCCAACAGCAACACTCCCACTATTTGCTCGCATATTGATTAATATTAGTGATTGATTAATAATTAATATGCATGGCAATAGCCAGGAAGGAAAACCATTGCCCCCTAGTGGAGGGAGTGGGATTTTTGCTGTCTGTGCTGCAGTGAACTTCTAAATTCTACCTTCCAGTGTCTGTCAGAGGTGCCCAATCCTGCTCCAGGAGAGCTACCACCCTGCAGAGCTTAGGTGCAGCCCTAATTTAACACGCCTGATACTGATAATCAGGCCCTTCAGAAGCATCTCAATTAGTCAGCTTTGCTTCAACGTACTGGACTTCAACATACCGGACACCTTTAGTCTAAATGTTTGTTCTTTGTGCAGTTAGCTGGAATCTTACCTAGGGTGATTCCCCGTGGTATTCCCTATGCTGCCTGTGATAGGCTGCAAACCCTGAGATTTGATTTTTTTTATTTTATTTTTTTTCCTCTTTTTGCACAGTTTAGTCATTGGTGAAATACGCACAGTACTCCCCATGGGCGACCTTCTCAGGGTCACTAGCCGGTGTCTGACTGGACAAGGTGACCTTGCACCTTGGTGGTATGAGATGCTGCAGCACATTTGCAGCGATCCCCTCGGAATCCGGTGGAAGGCAAATGCGCTTGGCACACCGGGCCGCAAAGGTGCTCGCGCCATCATAAGTCCCCCACCTTTGAGCCTGACAGAACTGGGTTAGGAATACTGCAGTGGGCAGACCCCTTTCAGCAGCATTTAAGGAGCCTCCCGTGGTCCTCATAAGGCTGGATTTTGTCCGGATGGTGTGTCTCTCCTGTCCCACTGAAGAGGGTCCTAAATCGGAACTACCTCAGAGAAGTGTCTGGCGATATAATTTCATGAAGTGTAAAATGGTTAAGTGCTGAGTGCTCGTTTCTTTGGCAGAGTTGTGCTGCCTGTCAGTGTGGGAATGGTGGTTGTTGATAAAATGACCGTAATCAAGCACTGTGGTAGAAACTGTGCCCAAAAAAAAGAACCTTTCATTACACTTTTCACCATAAAATTTTCACTCCGTCTTAAACATTTTTTTCCCCTACTGTTTTCATAGTGACCTGAAAAGAATTTCTTTTTACCTTGTTATATCAAAATAATTCCAAATATAAATTGTGTGCTTGGTGCAGTAGAAATTTTCTTCAGGACAAAATGTATTTAAGGAGGAGGCTTTGTACCCATGAGGCTGCCGCCTGTGTCGACCTGTGAGTGATCGTATCACATTTACTCAAACCCCAGGCTGCATATTTCCCAGGCCTCGTGCAATAATGCATTCAGTCAGATATAATATTATATTTCCAAGGTGTTAACACCATGACAGCATATGGCTCTTTGTCGTCTTGGAGCCTTGGCTGCGGCAGGGAAATCTGTTTAGCTTTTCTGATGGTATTCCTAGTGATGCGGAGGTGAGACATGGATTTGGGGGGGGGGCGCGTCTTCATTTTGGATTCCCACCCCCCCTGTAGGGTGTGAAGCTCCAGTCCTAGGTTGGTGTCTGTGAGTCGAGTACTCCTGCTGGGAGATCCCAGCATAGCTAAGGAGCTGTCTGTCTCGATTACCATTTCTGAAGAGTTGACATTCATGGCATATCGATCCCCCATTCCTCCCCAAACACTTTTTTTTTTTTTTTTTTTTTAATAAGTCTATAAATCGTTTTAAAAGTTTTATAAATCGTTGTTTTGCACGGCTGACCTGGGTGTTTCTGCAGAGTTCCTGAACTACAATGGCAGGAAATCGTTTTTCTGTTTATTTTCGGGAGAGGCTGTTTACATTTCCTTGCGTGTTCTGGGGTTACGAGTTGTATGTTGTATGTAGATGAGCAGGTGAGCCAGTCTGTGAGCTCTCCTGGTGACGGGATCCTCTCTGTGCGATTAGAATGCCATTAAAAATTAATCAGTGTGTTTGTTGCACGACTGATTGGTGTTAATCTCCTATAGGCCCTGATCACTGACCCCCCCCCCCCCCCCGGCTGCCCGTCTTCCCACTCAGCATTTGTTCTGTTTGTGTTCTGTTTGTTTGTGGTGAAGCTGCTTATTTATATGACGGATAGGTTGGACATCTTCAGCAGAAGCTTTCTTCTTCAGGTTGTCATTAAACGTAAGAATTCTTCCTATTACCTTGACATTTTATATAAATATACTGTACTAAAATGGTTTAATTAAAAAGAGAGATTCTTCTCTGCGTTTCTGTGAAATCCTTGGCAAGCTAGTAGCTTTATCAGTAAGGCCAAGATATCAGTAGTAGATAAACACTAGATAATTCATGATCCTGCAGCCAGTCTCTCGATGGCTTTATCGCAATCCTGCCTCTCGTTAATCCAGCTTAATTGACAGCGAGCTGGGAAAACGTGCTCTGTCCTTAATGTGGCTGATCCGTTAGGGCGATGCGGACTGCCATCTCCAAGTGCGCGGCGGCTCCAGGCTCCCAGCCCGCCTTCTGCTCGTTCCTGAAACTACACTCACAATAACGGCAATGCAGTCATTTCGTTGGACATCTGGATGACTGCATAGCCAACTTCTAACCAGAAATAGTAACTGGTTTTAGATGTATGTGAGTAATCCCGATGCACCTGCATGAAGTGTATCTGCTCAGATCCTCCTTCCTTTGGATACCTGACCTTTCACACGTGTGCTAACCTGCTACAGGATGACATGAGGCCCAGACTCCCTCGGCCTTCCTCCCATGAGCTCTTTCTGTGGTTTGGACGGACGGACAGACAGATTTTTCCTGGGTCATTACCCCTCGCACTCTGCACTTCACCTCTGGACACTTTTGGTTGACGAGCCTCCCTCTGTAACTGCTTGGTGGAATGGACAGCACCCCCTTCCTGGAGAGAGGGGGGGATCTCCACCATGCTCTTTTAAGTGGGAGAGCTGAGATGGTTCTTGCAGACGGCAGGGTTTGTGAATTTGTCAGGGTTTTTCTTTTTTTTTTGAGCTGTCAGAAAAAGAGATGTAAATAGTGCAGATGGTGCTTTAATTAGTTAGCTACACAAATAAGAAATGGCTCATTTTTGCATTAATGCCTCAGCATATCCTCTGTGCTGGATTGAAAAGGCAGCTTCTCAGATAGAGGAACCTTAACAATAAGGCAGCAGTGTTATATATTTTTTTTTTTCCATGTGAGATGGGGAAGGACAAACTGTGCAATACTAGTTCAATCTTTCTTTCTTAAATCTGCTGGCAGAAGTTTGAGTGTTAGATCTGTTCTACAGCTTACATCTAATTGGATCATTTGTTTGTACCCAACTGTGTTTTTCAAGATGTCCGATTGCATTTCGCAAGAAACGTGGGAGAGTTTCTGACGAACTAACTGACCAGAGCACCTGACGGCACGTCTGACACGTTCACAGGTTCAAAGAATGCTGCAGTTGTATCGTTAGAGATTTATATTACTCGCATGGGCCAAAAAAGAATCTCGCTATGGCCAATCGAGTCCTGTCTCAGAATCAGATTGTTTGTCTATTTGACATTGGTGTTTTTCGCTCTGACCCTCTCTCTCTTTTCAGGTTAATTTTTAGGTGTCTTGGGACACATGAGTGGTTCAAAGGTTTCTAGTTGAATACTTCTGGCTCCTATGGTCCAAAGACCTTGTTTAGATAAATTCAAATAGATCTGTTTTTTCCATAATATTTAATTGTGTGTGTGTGTGCGCTCTGTTATGGACGAGCATCCTGACCTGCATTGCTCTACATTTCCTGAGCCATTGATGAGCGGTTATGGAGAATGGATGAATGGTTTCAGATGAATGTTCAGTGGCTCGCTGGACCTGATGCGTTCGCTGTTCACTGAGAGAAGATGCTCTCTCACTCCACAGACTCGTGGGTTAGTTCTACTGGGTGAATTAAGCTATTTTATGATGGAGATTAACTGAACCTCTGCTGTTACGGAACATTGTGTGATTACGGTGAGTGCAGGGTCTTTCAGAAGCACTGCTTGATACTGTACCTACGCCTCCGTTTAGCACTGCGCCTCCCCTTTGCTGGCTGCCCCCATCTGGCCACCAGCTGGCCACTGCCCGCAGTGCACGATGTTCCATCAGCCGGAACCCTGCCTGGAATCTCACTTATCGCGGGCCCCGCCATGGCTCCGCCATACGCGGTAATACCACCGGGGCCCCGGCGAGCGACGCGCCTCGTCCCCGAGCAGAGAGCGCTACGGCACTGCCAGCCAGGGAGAGCCGCTTGCTGGTATCGCAGCCAGTGAATTTTACCATGTGCGAGCTGCCTGCTTCTCCCCCATGATAACCGTCTGTGTTTTGTTCCTGCGCGTGGACTGATGCGTCCCTCCCCTTCCTCTGCCCCCGCAGATCGCTGCCTTCCTGTCTGCCATGACACCAGCAGTGCTCCTGACCCTGGTACGTATCTTGCCAGTCACACTGGTATACACCCCCTCCCCCCAACGCCGGCCTCACAGCTTTTCGAATAAACCATGTGCATGTATGCTGGTGTGCATATATACACACATACCCACAGTGATATGAAATTCACACGTGAAGAAGGACGTAACGTAACCGTTACGATGTAACTTGGGAAGTCCGTCGTATTAGGCTGAGTGCCAGTTAGCGGCTATAAAAACAGTGCGATAGTCGGCGTTTTTCGAGAGATTTCAGAGCTAAGAAGAGGCCAAGTATTTGTTGCCGGGAATTCTGGTGCATCGCTCACAGAATCTGCAGAATTATTTGATCTGTCCTGGGGAAGGAATGAGGCCAAAATGCCAAACGCGGGTGATGCGCATCAGAAAAGCGGAGCAGGGGAAGCTTGTTCACTAAACGCAACAAAGCACGGCCCTGAAAACCACCCCAGGACTGAACCGGCAGCCCCGCGACCCAGCCTCGGCAATAACTGCGCGTTCTGGGCTTCAAAAGGCTGGATTTTATGGCAGGGCTGTCATTTGGCAACTGCTGGAATCCTGGGCCAATGCAGCACCCAGTAGCTGGTATAAGGATGCTTTGGATGGTGGCAGTATAATGTGACTCATCTCTCACCCTTCTCCATTCGTCTGGAGGGGTTTTTGTTTAGAGCCTCAATCCTTTCAGACCGCAGTGTCTGCTGGCAGCCACAGAGCATGGTGGGGAGTCTGTTATGGTATGGCCGCCATCTCCTGGACGTGAAACGGCCAAAACGCGGAATGCGTTCCCTTGTGATGTTCCAGTGTTCCACGATGCCCCTATATAGACTGCTAAATGAAACTGGGAGGCTTCATGAGCACCAGGATTAAGCGAAAGGGCCTCTGTGACCTCCCCAGGCACTAGGGGAATGACACTGAACTTCATTGGGAGGCTCTTAGCTAGCAGATTTCCACTTTCATCTCTCAAAGAAGAACTTTTCTTGAATGGTACTATGTGAGTACATACTGTTTAGGACTTTGACAAATGTTCTGAAGGTAAAAATGATTAGGCCCTTGACATTATAATGGAAACACTGAATAGCATATTTTTGTGTGTGT
>JAODKL010000009.1:12500705-12513408 GCA_026780765.1 Petrocephalus schoutedeni
GGGGGGGGGGGGGGGGGGGGGGGGGGGTTCTCGATCTGATTTAGTGAGGTGACATTTTCGCCTTCCTGCTGAGGGGATTCTGGGTGCGTGTGAGGGTGCACTTCCTATTCCTGCTCTGTAGTCTCTGGGGCACTTCCTGTTTGGGGAGGGAAACTGGGGCCTTAGGGGTGTGGGGGGGGGTGATTTAAAGACCCCATAAAGGAGGCAGATCCATTCCCTTTCAGCAGTGTGTACTGAGGCTGGCGTGCAGTCTCAGGGCTGAAGGAGCTGCTGACCACAGGTGTCGTGTTACTTGAGAAACACAAGGCATGACCCTAATGACTCGATAATCCTGTAATAATGACTTCACTTCGAGCGAAATGTCTAAGAGCATCAGAAGCCCTCGAGGGACAGCAGCGTCGCCACAGTAAGCCTTATATAGACAGTTCATTTTAAAACCTTTCTTTACAAGTACGCGGATAAATCTCGTAAGTCGTTTCATAACCGCATGAAATCGCTTGGGAATGAGCTGAAGGTAAAATGTGAAATACCGGATTCCCTGTTCTTAACTCCAGCTCTTTCTGTACTGAAAAACAAGCCCGTTGGTACGTTTGTAGGTGAGACGGTGATTTCATGCTTTCCTGTTAATGGATGCCCCATCTTGTGTTTTCTTTAAAATACACCTTTGGCCTGCTTGGTTTAATGACGCGGCCCAGCCTTCCCCTTGGGTTCTACTCCAGCTAAGCAGTCGGCCTTTTATTTGGGAGTTGCTCTAGTGAGGTACTTTGTGTGTTTTTATTAACTTTATTTCAATGGTGATTAGGAAAAAAAATGTGTATCATGATGCATCATGGGAAATTGATCTTGGCATGAATTCTCGCCTCCCACACGCAACCCCACCTCTGATGAGCAAAATGTGTAGCACAGAGATGAAGCACAGTGGCATGGTTTATTTTGAGCCTTATTTATTTTGTGTCTGCGGCCTCCTCGGCTTTGACGACTCCATTGAAAGGTCGGTAAAAGCACTACGTGGCTATATGTTCTTCTGGGATCAAACGATATTTTGACAGACACCGTCTCGGATTGCAGAGAGACCGGAGTAGCCGGGATGATCGCGTGTTTTAAATCGGAGTAGCTGGGCGGGCAGGGAGCAGAGGGATCTGGGAATGAAAGACGCCTGCGGACTCGTTTCCAGAAACCCTACAGTGAATGTGACTGAGAGGTCACTGGTTCCGGGCCCCAGAGCAATTGTTTTAGTTTTATACTCAATGCCATAGTGTTCTCAAAAATTCCACCACAGCACCTGAATGCGGTTCTGCTGTTCATCCACCTGTGCGATGTTGAATTGTAGTCGCGGTGAGTACCCTTGACGTACCCTACTAGAAGGCCTCATGTTTACCTTTCATACCGTTATTAATGGCACTTATTTACTGCCACTCTTTCCCGTTGCCAGCCCCATAATAAAGGCACTGTCTTCTTTGACAAAGGCACCTTGACCCTGTCCTGCATCAGTGGAATGGAATATTTCAAGGTGTTTATAATTAACATCCACACTCCTTAATCATTCCCTCCCTCAGTCCTTCCCTTGTGGTGTTTAGTATTTGTGTCATGTATGTTGGTCCTGAGCCCAGTGCCAGGTGCTGGGGAGTGGGGGGGGGGGTGGTGAAAACGGCCCCAATTAGGAGTCTTTCTCGGCCTTAATGAAGAGACTGGCTGCTGGACGGTGGAAGGCGCTTGAGATGTCGCCAAGGGCTGCGACTTCAAAGCCGCGGATTCCGCGTCCCAGCAAAGACCCGGTGCGGCTAAGGGGAGATAACGAGCCCTGGCTGCCTTTTCATCGATGTCCTGTGGGGGCGCTCTCGCTTCCGGCATCTGGGGACTGCAGGGGCCTGCAAGAGACCATGGGGGGCCTGCCGTTTTCTACTGTGGCAGCTGGGACGGGTGTGGGGGCGGGAAGGCATGCTGCCTTTTTGGGGGACGCGACGTGGGCAGGGAACAGGGGCGCTCTGTCAGAGGCCTGAAAAAGCCTGCAGGCTGGCATGCCTCTAAGCCCATGCCTGTAAACCGTGGAATGATTTTAATTGCACACGCTGGCTCGTTAATGCTGCACTTCCAAGGTACTGAGTATTCTGCTGCTACATTTAATTTATTGGTTTGCCTGCTTTACTATCTTGTCCCCCCTTTCAAAGTGGTCTAAAATGTTTATATATTTATACAGCAATAAAACTGAAGGCTAAGTAGTTTGCTGAGGGGTACTAGAGCAGGGTAGCAGCTAGCCTTCACGTCCTTGTTTTTGTGCCGTCTAAACGGGCTATAGCAGTGGCCCAAGCACCTTTTAGAAGGTTCAGGAAAGTGTTATATAAGAGAAAAGCTAAGTATTCTAGATCGATAAGCCACTGCTATTGAAGTGCTGTAGGGCCCTTATGAGGGGGAAAAAAAAAAACATTTAGTTGCACTTATGAGACGCTTATGTCTTATGAGACAGCTTTTGGTTCCAATTTCATATCTCGTTTCTTTGTAATCCCACATATAAAAGACTGAATCCTCGTTTTATTAATATTTTGTTCCCGATTTTTGCTTTCTGTATCCTTGTATATTTTATCATAGCCTTATGCTTAGTTAAGCGGCTTTACGGATTATGCACCAGTCACTTCTTTAAACCGCGAGGATGTCGGATTGGGTTGGGAAAAGTAGCTTAGCTTTCTGTGATTTAATGTGGGAAGGACGGGTCAATTGGACCAGTCGGTCAGGGCCGATCAGGTGTTTGTTGTCGGTCAGGATAAGGAGCAGCGGTTAAGTGAAAGTGTCCTGATCTTGTTCAGATACCAGCCTGTTAGAGGCTCTACGCCACAATAAGAACTAAGCAGCTCCGTGTTTCTGCTGTTAACATTTGTATGGAAGAAAAACGGGCTGCTGTACTCTGGTACTGCAGGCTGGAGTGGCTCCAGGGGTGTTGCTGTGCTTCAGTCACAGGTGCTGCTGTTTGCCTGTTGTTTTTGCAGCGAGGTGCTGTGAAGGCGACGCTGGGCAGGATGGAAAGGAGGCCATGTGAGCTGTGGGCAGATGTGGCTTCGTGCCAAGAAGGCATAAAAACCAAAAAGGCAGTGCCTAACAAATCCGTGCACAGAAGAGTGACTGCAGTCCAAAATCACCATGCTCTTCTGCAGTATTTTATACCTTTGCGTGCCAGGGAATGAGTTTTGTTGAACAAAGGTATAATGGGGTAGCCTGTGCTGTTGTTGGGTGTTTTTAAAAAAAAAAAAAAAAAAAGTACTTTCTTCATGAATTGTGCCTGGCTCCTGTGATCATCTATAACCAGGCCCTAGGGGACCCCCAGATGGTCTACATTTTTGCTCCCTGGGATTGAGGAATGCTGTTATACGAAATGCAGGCTTCCTTTCCTGCTGGGAGGGCATTCCCGATCTGTGTGTGTCTTAAGCAGCACAAGGACAAGGCCGTCCTGGTGGCCCAACCCCAAACTCAACCAGGGCCGCTAAGCTGGTGGTATCTGTGTCACCTTGGCTGCCAGGCATGTGGCTGCATGCCTCATTTTGTTCCTGTTCCCATTCCTTGTCCACTGTGTCTTCCTTAGTAACTGATGTCATTGTCCTCATTATAGCCCTTTGTGAGAGCTGGTCTCATTGTTTCATCACTGTGACATTCGAGTGGTTTGGCTGATTCTTTTACAGAAAATGTCATTAAAACTACACACGTTTATACAGACGGATATTATACTCGGGCATTTCAGGTTAGGCAGCTCCCTCAATGGAACCATATCATGGTCCTCCTGTGATCTACAACTGTAGCCTTCCAGTTATGGGTCCATTCACTTAGAAAGTTACCATTTGACTGGCTGAGCATAGTGTCTGATAGGATTTCCCACGAAAAGAAATGGATCTTGGCCAAGTTTAGCATTAGCATTGGCCCTTTTTTGCGAGTTTGTCAGAAAATATGGAAATCGGAGCTGAGAGAGGGGTTTTGCCAACATCTAAAACTGTCGTTGTTTACCAAACCAACCTTTTTTAGAGCTCTACATGGAATTTTGCAGGTTTGTCAAGCAGAATTTTGTCCACTGAGCAGACTTGAAGTGCCCCGTTTGGCAGCTGACTGTCATGCTGCTTCTAAATTCCACATTCTAGCTTTCTTTCTAACTTTCCTGCTACCACCCAGCATAACGGATGACATCATTATGAGGAGATGATCATGAAAAAAGGAATGAATTGGTGTGTCGCTCACAAATGAACCTAACGCCCCCTGTCGTGACACTCCCCCTGATAGCTTTGCCAGTGTCAGCCTGCCAAGTTGAAAATTAATTGCTGAAAATACCACTGCGAAAGTGTGTGTATAATATATAATTAATTAATTTTTTTGGTCTACTTCCAGGTTGCAAGATGTTCCCTCGTGTTGTTAAAATGACTCTGTTATTTGACATCAAGCCTCTCCTTTTTATTTTATAATTTTGGCAAGAAAAACCAGGAAACTGTGCTTATTTTAGTCACTGTAGGCTGTTAGGTCTCGCGTTTCGTTTATTTTTAAGGTGTTAGCCATATAACATTTTATCTGAAAGCGTCTTTATTATTACGCATGATTCAGAAGTGTTATTTTTATATATATATATATATATATATATATATATATATATATAATCTTTGTTGCTTTGCAAATTAATCTTGTCCTCAGTGATAATGTGAGTGTAAGTCTTTTTTTTTTTTTTTGTTTCCTTTCTGTGTCTCTTGTTAGCATAAATTGAGGCATCTCCAAATAATGGCCTTTTCAGCCGTGTGTAATTAAAGAGCAGAGTTGCCCTATGAGATGTGGATGATAGAGGATGGATAGCCTCCCAGCCTTTGGACCGCCATCCATGCGTGCTTTTGTCTCTCGCATCCTTAAAGGCTGGGAGCGGCTGGAGAAGGCGGCAGCCTGTAGCTTGGAACAGGCCAGGATGAGGGCCTGAGATCAAGGTGTCTTGAGGAGGAGCTGGCGTATGGTGAAAGCATCGTTTGATGGTGCAGAGAAGCAAGCTGTGGCTGCAGGGGTGTGAGACTGCTATGGCTAAACGTGAGCTGAAATTGAGGGCCAGAAGACGTTTGTTCTTCGTCTCGGTTATCTAAACATCAGGTTGTAGGGGATAGAAACCAACTTGTTGTTAAAGGAAAAGCAGAGCTTTGAAATCCACAGTGAGTGGTATCTACCGTGCACGCTCGCTAACTACTGGGATTAACCCAGGAGGAGCCAGAAAAATAACCAGTAAGAGGCGTTCTTAAGCCTGTTTCTGATAGCTGGCGAAAAAAAGTATACACGTCATGGGTTCAAAGTCATGCTCCTCCTACTCCCAGCTGCCAGTGCCGCCCATGTGTCATCACGACTACTTCGTAACATTCCCAATTCCTCATTTCTACTAAAGTCTTATGAATTTTAGGGCTCCAACAATGAATCGATAAAAATCGATTCAAAGTGTTGCCAACAAATGTATTCATCAATTTGTTGCCGTGTTATTAATGCGTCGCTTGCTATGTCGCGGAGAACTTAACTTCACCTGCAGACAGGCTGAACGGAGCATGGTCAAAGGCATGATGGAGGAAGAGCGCAGGCGGAATTTTCTAAATAAAATTAAACAAATGAAACATGACAGAGGTGGAGAAAAATGTTGCTTTGTATAGCACTTTTATATAGTCAGTTTGAGCTGTGTTTAAATGTGCTGCATAAATAAACTTACATATACATACAAACTGACATAAGGTCAGAGTGAAGACACTGCACTGTGACTGAGTAGCTCGTCAGGAGTGGCGGGCCTGTGCTCGGTCACACACACACACACACACACGCACGCGCTCAGAAGGTCACACACGCACACGATCGCACATGCACATGCTCCCATACATACGCGCACACCTCGTCTGCCAAAACGAAACCTATTCCCCAACCCATTCTCTATTTGCTATTTGATTTTGCATTTTTCTTTGTGCACTTTTTTTGCATAATGTTCCATTTCTGAATGAACGGGTGGAAATAAAAAAAAATTCAGATTTATCGATTGATCGAACAAATAATCGACAGATTACTCGATTATCAAAATAATCATTAGTTGTGGCCCTAATCAATTATAGATAACTGACACCTTATTGTAGTGTATTCCGCAGTATACAGTATGAGTGCTGTGATGGAGGCAAAACTCTTCACTTGAAAGATGGGACTGATTATAACGGCTTTAGAATCAGCACAGGAAAACCCCTCTGATCTCTGCTTGGAAGTTTGAACCAGACTGTGTCCCATTTTCTTTCTTTTTTTAAATTTTATTCAAGTAACAAGTAAAAATTCATATGAAATTTGAGTGATTGTCAGGATGATCCTGAAAATGGAATCCTCTCCTAAATCGACGGCTGTCCTGCGTTACCAATGTCACTGTCTGCCCCAAACGCGGGTGAGATCAGGATTTCACTTCCCGCAGAACGCACTGCTGTCATAATCCCTTTCTGCACCATCTGTCATATTTGCACTGCTTTTTTTTTTAAGGTTCACATCAATCTCAGTACCGTGTGAGATGGGCTGGCAGTTGCTTGTGCAGTTCTGACTGGGTATTTTTGGTCACACCTTAGTGGTACGTCCGTGTTCCCAAAAATGGTGTAAGCCTTATGGACCTCAAAAGCTTCTTCTCAAAGTGTCTCATTAAATTTAGACTAAGAACCACCCAGAGAAAAAATGACTCATTCTTTTTATTGACGAGGAAATTCTGGAATTTCTTTACCCACGTTCTTGCTCGCATGTTCTTCCGGAGAGTATTTCCTGGGAGTTGAACCAGCACCCTTTCTGGGGTACGACGAGGTGCCCTTGACCACTAGTCCGGCTGCTGTCCTTGCCTGGCTCTGCCTTTCCCATATGCCGGCAGGTGCTTAAGATGCTCTGACACGGCAGGGACTCCTCAGTCCGTTCTGCAATCCGCATGTTAGTGTTACCAGATGCGGGGGGCACTGTGGGACAGCTCGCACCAGTCAGCTGCAGCCTGTCTATTTAGCCCAGCAGCAGAACACAGCCTCACAGGGGGAGGTTCACTTTGCTCCAAAGGTCTCCTAGCTTTTTACAAATTAGTTTATCTTGTCCAGATCTCTAGAGTTAGCCCCAGACATGCCACCAATTGTGAGTGTGTGTGTGTGTGTGTGTGACTATTACAAAAGTAACGATAGAGAACAAAGAGTTCCAGTCTCTCCCATCTATCAAGATCAGTCCTTATGTGGCTAAAGTCCCTCGGCGCTCAGACTGCTGTTGTTTGGGCTCGAGTGCCTGTAGTAGGCTCTCTGAATGGGGAAGGTGGGTTAGTGCTTTTGGAAACTTGGCAGATTCACAGTAATCGGCCAAGCTGTTGTATTAGTGCGCATACAAATTATAGCTATGCCATTTGGGTCCTTGAAGTTATCATCTGGAAAGCATCAGTAAAGACAACAAGGCGTGCTTTTTCAGATAGAACTGTTTGCTGGGCCGTTGGGGGACTCGATTATCTGAAGGAAAGTTTATTGCAAGGCATAAGCAGTAGATGCCAGTGTGCATTGATCACATTCTGAGGGTAAATGAAAAGACTACTCATTATAGGAGATAATTGGTAATTAGTAATTTGATGTGGTAATTGCTTTACGTCTACAGCAAGAAATCTGAATGACAGGACTGTCGTGTTAGCAGATCACTTGCTGTGATCGTTTCGTTAGGCCTACTTCGCTTTCCTAAGGAGGTCTGTTTCTGACATGGCTATCTCCTTGTAACCTGGACCGCCTGTGTGACCCGCAGAGATGCTGATTTTGTTTCATTGTGTCTAAAGAACCCTTTATGTGTTAAAGAGGCTTATAAGTGCACAGCTTCACCTGTTGTGAGTGAAGGAGAAATGTGCAGAATACACGGTGGGATTGAATACAGCCATTATGATACAAACTTCTAGATCGTCATAATTCCGGCACAAGAAATCATAGCATGAATGAGCCCACAGCATATCACCTGGGTCAGTCCAATAACGATTCACTTGGTGACAAAATCTCACTACAGACTCGGCTGCATATGATTTTCTAAATGACCCGTGGCATTACTGTGCCCAGGCAGTTTGCCTCTGCGCAGCACTTTTCCACCCGTTGGTCTAACCACACATTCCTGCCAGACAATTGTTTTATGGGCCTGTATCACCTCGCTATGATAATGGGTGTAATGGGTGGGCCTGAGCTTCATCTGTGTGGGCCCAGGACCACCTAAGCCCACCCATGCTGTTGAGGTGGGATCATTGGGAGAGAAGCTGAAGATATACAGGCATTCTCCAGGTTAAGGTCTGACTTACGGATGATTCGTACTTATGAGCAGACTGCCGTAAAGCCTATAATATCAAAAATTTCATTTAAATACAATGAGTCATTATAACAAATGCAAACACTACTATGCGACAATGAAAACATTACGAGACTTTAGTGGGTCGTTGGCTCGAGGTACAGTACTGTATGTAGCTGTTTTTAGTATTACTGTATTATGTGCTGCTGCAGTATGTGTTGTGTTTAAGGGTTTATTCTGCATAGAAAGGTACCAAGATAGACATTTGACTGACATTAAATAAGAACCATGCATGCCTATTTTGACTTGCCGGCAAATTCAATTTAAAGGCAGACTTAGGCTACAAACGAGATCTGTTCCCTGTGGACTGCCTGTGCACATTTTACATGGACTCGATTTGCAGCTGGGGTGGCAGCTACTGTCCTAGAGATGCGCGGCTGTACTTGCTAAGCTGTGCCATCCTATTGGCTGAAAATCTTTGCGGGGGGGGGGGGGGACATTAAAGCAATTCCAAAATAGGTCTTTCAGGCTTGTTATAGTGACAAAAAGGCAATTTATGCAGTTCAGAGCCAGCAGTATGAAAATGTAATGTGTGGCAAGTGTTATATCTGACATCAGTGGAACAACATACTTTTACAATTGTTAGACAGCATTTACTGTCGGTTGATAAATATATTAGAGGATGTTAATGCTGTTCATTTTTGAGATCTGAAATTCCCTTTTCTTTTCACAGTAGGGTACATGAAAATGAGTATCCATAGTCATAATTTTCCTTACAGATGGCATGTGATCACAAGGAAATTGAAAAAGTCACTAATGGTCAAAATGGTCATGTGATCTAGTGGACCAAGGACCACAGTGTAGAAGTGATCAGATTTATAACTGGGGTTTTTTGTTTATACATCACTGATGCACCTGACACGTTACCATAGCAACTGTAGACATACTGTATTGAACTTAACTAACGTGGCATTTATTACAGACGTCTAAAAGTGGACAAAATATTTTTGCCCTTCCAGTTTGTCAAAACTCGATCCATCTTGCTCTGAATAAGAGCTTTTGAATCCAATAAAGGAGACTGAGCCTGTTTGTCTGGGGTACGCAGGATGGATGTACTTTTAAATCAAGTGTGCAAGACACAAACTCGAGCAATGCAGGTGCGCCCCATCTGGGGAGTGCTTTCACACGACAGGTCTGCTGATTCCGGATCAGCTTCAAGCTTCGCAGATTGTCATTATAAAATGATGAATGTGTTTTCACACGACAGGCCTGCTGATTCCGGATCAGCTTTGAGCTTCGCAGATCGTCATTATAAAATGATGAATGTGTTTTCTTCTCTTGCCGCACAAATCCTGGGTGTTGATCCTTGTAGCTGAGACCTGTTTATAAGCTCACTGCAGGGAGCCTCTTGCCAACATATCTTACTCACCTGGAGCTACATTGCCTTGCCAAGGGTTTGGGCATCGCTTATGGCCTCATATTAGAGGCCAGTCTTGTATTAGAAGCCAGCCTCTGCATCTTGGCCCTGCACTAATTGAACAAGACAAAGATTTTTTTTTTCTCCCAAGTTAAAGCATTTATACCATGTTTTGAGGCTGAAGATATTGTGTTGCTGGAACAGTGTTGCCATGGGTAACTGTTAGCTGTTGTGTATCATTGCGGTGATGGGCATCTGGTCTCATACTTGAGATGTTAGGCTAGAAGGCTTCTAGGATAGAAGGCTAAGCTGGGCCCAACCGTAGCTTCCAGCCGCCTTGTGGAACATGGACCCATCTGCGGGTGTCTCTCCTGAATGCAATGTGATGTGAGAGACTCATTGGTTATGGCTGGTTATGGACCAAGAGGTCACCAGTTCAAATCCTGATGTGTCCGACCACCAGCAGTGGGTCCCTGAGCAAGACCCTTAACGCCAAGTTGCTCCGGGGAGACTGTAATTCCCTGTAATTGGGCAATGTGAGCCCCTCTGGATAAGAGCATCAGCTCAATGCCATAAACGTAAATGGAGCCAGAGAAAGAGCCTTGGTGCCGAGCCCCTCTGTGGATACCTGCTATTTGTTAAACTAGAGTTAAGCTGGCGGTATCAGTATCACACCAGGGATGCCATTGTCACACCTGTGGTGTTGTTGATTTCTCCAATTAAGTTCAGTGTGTTGCCCTGAGGCAAGGCTGATGTACCCATTATTTGTAGATTTCACTGCCTTTTAACAAGTAAAATTTTATGCCTGGGTAGGAAAGAGGTGTGTTTGTACTTGTACAACGGCAGTTAAAACCACTGACAGGTGCAACAAATAACATTGAATATCTTGTTACAATGGCATTTGTGAAAGGTGCCGCTATATATTAGGAAAGTGAATTGAATTCTTCAAGTTGACGTGATGGAAGAAGGAAAATTGGGCATGTATAAGGAGCAACTTTGGCCAGTCATCTAACCATGACTACTGGCATCTCCAAAACGGCAGGGGTTGTGGGGTGTTCCTGCTATGCTGTGCTTGCTACCTACCAAAAGTGGTTCCAGAACAACCAGTCAGTAAATGGCTGACGGGATCATGGGTGCCCAAGGCTCATTGATGCCTTTGGGGAGTGAAGGCCAACCTGTCTGATCCGATCCCACAGGAGAGCTACTGTAGGACAAACTGCTGTAAAAAGTTAATTCTGGCCATGAAAGGTGTCAGAAAACACAGTGCATTTGTGGCTTGCCGCATATGGGGCTGTGTAGCGATAGACCAGTCAGAGCGCCCGTGCTGACCCCTGTCTACTGCTGAAAGCACCACGAATGAGCATGTGAGCATCAACTGGACCATGGAGCAATGAAGGAAGGTGGCCTGGTCCACTGGTTTGAGCAACATGGAAAAGAGTTCAAGGTGTTGAACTGGCCTCCAAATTCCCCAGATCTCAATCTGATCGAGCATTTGTGGGATGTACTGGACAAACAAGTGCAATCTATGGAGGCCCCACCACGCAACTTACAGAATGTAAAGGATCTTAAGATACCACAGGGTACTCTCAGAGAACTTCCGGACCATGCTTTGACTGGCTCTGAGCTGTTTTGACCGCACGAGGTGGTATTAAAGTTATAGCTGATCGGTTTATAGTTCTTATATACAAAATGTTCCTTTCCTCTTTGAAATGTTGCACTGTGCTTTGCTGCCAACCAGATGGTACTATTTCTTCTCTTCTCGTGCTATATATAGCTCCAGAGTTTTGATTGGTTGATGCTCCTTTCACATCTGAATGAACACCCCGGCCTGCGAATCTGAAGGCACAGGTGTTGTAGAGTGTGCATCGGTCAGGATTGCTTAGGTGGTCGTCACTGATGGGAAGACCGAGCTCCCACACTTATGTGGATCATCTGCTCTGTGCTACTGAATGTTACTGCTGTAACATGCTCTTGGAAATCCACTGAAAGGCTCGTATGAATTAATTTTACTCTACCACTCCTTGTAAACCCTACACCTGCAGAATGGGTCTATTTAATGGCAATAAACAGCAGCTGCCATAAGGGATGATGCGTGTTGGTACTGATGAATCCTTTATTGGCTCTGCAGAATATTAATAATTGATACTTTATTGATCCCCGTGGGGAAATTCTCTTCTCACCTCTCCCAACCTTGCTCGCCACATGAGAGTGAGCTTGGCTGTGAAGGGCAGCCAGCTCGTGCGGCGCCCAGGGAGCTGGGGGTTAAGGGCCTTGCTCAAGGGCCCACAGATGTGCAGAGGCTGGGCTTGAACCAGCAACCTTCCGATTACAGGCACAGAGGCTTAACCCACTGAGCCACACTCTGCCTGAAAGCATGAGTACAGGTGCTTGGAACTGGAATTTGTCAATTCGCCTACCCCATCTTGCTCTCCATAGCTTGAGGGTCACGGCCCGGGGTCAGTCAGCATGTGGCACACCTGGAGCAGGGGGGGTTTAAGGGCCTTGCTCAAGGGCCCATGGACATGTGACTGTCTTGCGGGGACCGGGACTCACACTGGTGATCTTCTGATCACGGCCGCAGAGACTTGGCCAGCTGAGCCACTCACTTCCGAGGAACCCGGGACCTTCACTCTAAAGTCACTCGAGACCAATTGGCTGTTCATTAAATCCAGGGAGATGAGTTTCTGGTATGAGAAGCACAGAATCTCATGTTGACCTGTACAGCAGCAATTCAGCAGGTCATGTGCATCTCATTCCCTTCTCCACCCAAGGTGACTGCCTCTGTTGCTGCTGTCTTTCAGCCTCTTCCAGCACTACTGCTACACCCAAGGAGGCATGAGGCACACATCTTACACCTGCATCTGTGGAACGTAAGTCCCGACCCTGCATTATAATGTATCCTCTGTAGGCCCCGACCCTGCGTTATAATGTGTCCTCTGTAGGCCCCGACCCTGCGTTATAATGTGTCCTCTGTAGGCCCCGACCCTGCGTTATAATGTGTCCTCTGTA
>JAODKL010000009.1:12541005-12584946 GCA_026780765.1 Petrocephalus schoutedeni
AGGGCGACTGGAGAGTTTTAGAAGGGACTGGGGTTCCACATGATGACAGAACCAAGAGCTGGCCAAATAAATAACCTTTTCAAATAATTTTTCTGAGTTCAAGCGTGCCTAGCCATTGAAAAGAAAGTTTATGCCACATCATCACACAGTCAAAACACACACATATGCCACCACTCCTCATACAGCGACAACTGTGGTTAGTGTCCATTCTCAAATATGACAGTAACAAAAAAAAATCATTTTCTGACCAATTCGTAGAATTAAAGAGCGCTCCGGAGTAGAATGTACGAAATATGTCTACTTCATGAAGGATAAGAGTTATTGCATATGGATGGCAGAAGTTGTAGGCACAGTCATGGTCATACCTATGCTACCGTGATGTTCACCTAGCTTAACGACTCAGTCGCTGGAATGGATCTTGGTGGCTAAACAAGGAGCACTTGCAATTACGTACACATTTACGTAAACATTTCCGCAAACATTTACGCAAACATTTACGCAAACGCAGCAAGACACACAAAGAGCAGGGCTGCAAAGCGCAGTGTGGAAACAAGCAATCAAAGCCTGGCCAAAAAGCATCCTTATCACTGTGCCGTGCCAGCACTGGCACCACCGTAACACTGATCCCCCCCGATTTCACGCCTTCTAGCCCCCCCCTGGGGTGATGGGGGAGGGGGTCACGGCAGCAGTCCAGTGTCAGCTTCAACCACTGCCTTATATGTCTAGAGCCCATAAAAATGTGACACGAGCACCTGTCTCCATGGCAAAGCCACGTTTCTGATGTAACACTAATTGCTACTTCCCATACTGGGTATTTTTTTAACTTTCCGTTGTACAGACTGGCAGCACGCACAACAAACATAAAAGCACAAACCATGGAGAGTCACACATCTGCCGTCTCTTTGAACTCCTCCACTCGCCACTGTGTGCTGAGGTCTTTATAGTTACCTCTGTGAATTCAAGAACAGATATAGAGCCCTCGTTGTTTCTAAGAAGGCTTCTGTATCTGTGTGGGGCAAACAGTCGCGGGACAGAAGTCACCCTTTAGGTCAGAGATCTCAGCCGATACATTCTCAGCTCTTAGCTCCTCACAATGGCATTTGTGTGTAATACCTGGAATATTTCTGCACTCAGACAATGACTATTCATGTCTGTTTGAGATTTAAAGCGAAATCGCTGGTGGCACAGATTACAGCATATACTGAGTAGTACACCCAGTAATGTGCACAGTCGTAAATCCTGCTCACTCTGATGGCTTGTGGGCCCTTATTCCTTCATCACTGCAGAAGGCGACGTCGCCAGAGCATTTAGACACAGCCAAGCTCGTTCACACAGCATTCATCTCCATATCTCTGAGATGTCGACGTACATGCTATGGGCAAGCTGATCATTTCCAGAGGATTCCATTCCAGCGGCCCCTTCCTGGAAGCAGCATCGGCGCTGTACTCCATCACCTTTAAGCAGGGCACTTTGGGGTGAGAGTCTTTTGCTGCATACATGTTTTTGGCATTTGGGACAAACTACCACGTATGCCCCCATCTGAATTGAATTGAATTCAATGAAATTGGGATAATCCAATGAGATAATCCAATTCAAAAGCCTGCCAGGCAGACTGTGTGCCCCTCTGATACACACCGCACCTCCAGGTCACTTTAAACATTCTGGGAGGGTGGGGAAGGTAAATAATGAAGACATCACTCAGCGACGGCAATTTCCAACCTGCAGGTGGTGACAGGAGATACAGAGCAGACAGCCATGTTGTTTAGGATTGCCACGTGTTTCTGTGGTTGCAAAGTAACCAATAGAAAACAAGATAAACCTGTCAGAGACTGAGAGGGCGTGGCAACCCATCAGGGAAATCTCCTGTCACGGCCTGTAGGCAGCTGACAGATCTATTAATGCTTCAAATCTTGTTACTATGTCAAAGGAGGACTCAGACTGAACATCCCACTATTCAGCCGTGTTGCTAGGGCTGTAATGTTCTTAGTGTATGTTTAAATGCACACTAATTAGTGTAGTTAATGCATTCTGATTCATTTTTATTAAAATCAAACCCCCTGGCAAAGGCTTAGCCCCCATTTTCATAAATCTCTAGTGATTTTATAAATCTCTAGTGACTAGAACGTGGCACACTGCTTTCGAGTCACTGTACCTTTTCATCCAAAGATATTCTATCCTGCTCAGGGATCCCACTACTCCATAGTTAGCATCAGGGCTTAGTGTAAGACACCCACCATTGAAAGCTCATTTAACATGACTGTTCAAACCATCCACACTGGACAACTTGACACAGAAGAATGGTGAGATGCTGTTGGGACGCAGCACGCATCACTGCTGTCTGCAGAGCATGTTCTACAAAGGCATGCCATTCCGCCTGTCCCAGCTTGTGCCGTGTTCAGCTGGGGCCATGTATCTCCAGAAAATAAAATTCCCATACGAGTTCCACCCCCCCCCCCCATCCCCAAACCTCCCAGCATTCAGAAATGCAGATTATAGGGAGTGAATCCATTCTGCAGAGTCAAGCCCGAAAAATAAAAGATTTTCTGCATTTTCTGGATCTGGGATATAAATTAGGTGGAGCAAAGCCAGACGCGCAAGTCCCTCGATTGTTTCCGCCAAGCTGCCCGCCTCGCTGAGGGAGGTATGGCAGGTCGATAATGAACAAAACAGGCTGGTGGGAGGTGGGGGTGGGGAGGGTTCATTGGAGAGTAGCTGCGTTTGTTTAAGTTCTTAAACCCAGCATTTCAAAGGAGCCCATTTCTGAGAGCAACAGACAAAAGACACGGTAATATCTGTCACCGTGGCTCTGGGAGAGGTAACGACCCTGAACAGAAGTCTCCGTGATTTTCGCGGCTCCCGTTAATGGCCCCCGGCAGCTCTGGATGTAACGTTTAACACACAGACCCTCTCAGATGCCACAACACGATTTCATTGACGCCCACCGGCAGTCGATAAAATGTGTTTCACCCGGGCCAACTCCTGGGGGCCACAGGCTGCAGTCACCTAAGAAGCACCGGGGGGCTGCAGCCCCAGAACAAGTATAAGTGATATTCACCCCCCCAATAAATCAGCCATCACATACCAGCCGGACTCGTAAGGGACATCAGCAGGTCAGAGCACGTCTCTGCCCCCTCGGAAGTGGAGCTGGACATGCAAAGCTTTTCTTATCTATGTGTCTTGATCATCAGGTACACTAAGAACCTGTTATTACAGGCCTCATAGAAACATATAAATCTGGGGTAGGCCAAACCCTGGAGTGCTACTATGCAGCACGGTTTCTGTCCCACCTGATGAATTACTACCTGCCTGAGATCAGGTGTGGTTCATCAGAGACCAGGTAGGTTAGAGAACCAGCTGGATGCTGGCACTCCAGGATCAGGGTAGCCTGATACACACAATGAAAGCCTAGTGAAGTTTCTCTTCATATCCTATCTATACGCAAGCGGCTTTCAGAATACCTGCAGAGACGCACGCAAAGGGGTGCCAACTCTCACGCATTCAGCATGACGCTCACACTTTCAGACTTTCACGCTCACACGAGAAATATTTACGGCAAATCTACGTTATTCCACTATAAACCTAAAATTAGCTGCACCAAAAGCATCGGGGTAGTCTGCAATCCCTACAGACCATTTGCAAGGTAATAAAACTGTTACATACATGTGAATGTGTGTGCAGACTTTCTCACGCCTAGCTGCTGTCCAAAGTGGGCACCAGTGCTTGCAAGTAGCCAAACTCCAGCCACAAAGTTTAGCACTCATAGGCCGGGAGACCCTAGAAGAGTTACGAGCAAAGCTCCAGCACAGCGAGCCGCCTTCAGCTGGTGCTGACACAGCAGTCACCCGTCGTTAACCTTCCCACAGCAGAATGATCCCAACAACGCTCCCCCACCACAGAACCTCTGGGCCCAGCCAGCGGCTGTGTCCTTATGAGTCAAAGTCCATCTCGCCAATCACAATAAAGAATAATGCATAATACACGCCTTCCATAACATCCCCATTTATCCTCATCCTGCTCTCCAGCACCGCCTTCTACATGCATGACAATGACAATGATAATGACAAGCGTGCCACTGTCTCACTGTCGTGCCAAAATACTGCTGACAATGACAACTTGGTTTCTCTTGCACCTGTCTAGTTAAGCTGTCCTCTCCCTTCCCGTTCTTTGGAATTACCAATATGCACTGGCTGGCATGTCTTAGGAGTCTCACTGACGACACATTTGGAGGACAGTAATACCACAAGTCAGTGCTTATTGACCCATAATCCATTGGCTGCCCAATATTTCGGCCAAGGCGGAGGCTTCTAAAATATCTGAAAAGGGGATGAGACTCTCAAGAAAAAGCTGAATCATTAGACTAAGGATTTTAGTGTTGCCTAGATTTTATGGGACAACTGCTTAGGCTCAGTGTAAATAAGGGGAGGTTATCTGAAGATAACTAAGTGTTCACGGTATGTGTGCACTTCCCTGCTACAGTCAGAGGCCACAGACTTCCGGGGAAGTGCTGTCAGGGTCAGACGCGCCACAGGATTCCGGACACCTTTTGCCTTCCCTGACATTTATATAGAGCAAAGACCTCTTGCATACAGTGGGTGTTATTCATTCCCCTAAGAATCCCATGATGTCCACTGTAGTACCAATAGCCTGGCAGGCGATAAAAAAGTCACCTCTTAGAGTACCCCCCCCCCCCGCAAGCCTGGTTCTGGATTCAGCACCAGTCACTAGAGACCCAGGGGTACTCCTCTTTAGGAACTAGCCGTGTCTGACAATATTTACCCAATACTGCGAGGACCCCCAGATGCCATAAAGGAAATCCTCTGTAACCTCCCACCAAGCTGGAAGCCAAACACAACCTCATTACTCAGAAGCAAGACTCTCCTATTGCTCAAGGCCAAATGCCACCCCGAATGCTCAGAAATGGGGCATAGGAGCCAACAGCTGTCTTAGAGGTCCAATGATGAGTGCTCTTAACCTAATTAACTATAAATTCCCATTAATACAGGTCGTTTAGCAGACTTGATGAATAGGGGAACTGTAGCCACTCAGTTTCACACATTTCAGATGCAGGACAGATGAACCGTGGTTTAGGACACTGGCCAGAATTACCTTGGAAAAAGGTAACAGGTCACTGCACTCTCATCAGCGAGGTCAGACCAGATGCTATTTGTGCAGGCCAACGTGATCAGGAGATAACATCTCCTCCACACCAGGACTAAGTGGTTATAACCACCCCTCCACATTTTCATGGAGACCGCCCCATAAAACGGTTACATCGATTTCACTTCTCTTAAAGCAGCACTCCCCAAAACTCCCTCTAGGTCAGATCCTAAACAAAGGGCAAATTGAGTTCCTGTTACCCAGGAAACGGAGTTGGGGATCAGGGAGTTAAGAGAGCTGTGGGAAATGTCGTTTCACTGATGGGCTAAGGATACCTTTCGCTAAAAATAACACCCACACACAATGAAATGCTTAGTATGGAATTAGCGTGCTTTGCGTGAATGTAGTCCTCCAACTGTTTTCTTAACCAACTGTGACCCGACTTCAATTCCGAGCGAAAACATGACTGGGAAAAGGCTGCAACCTTCGGGTTCAACTCAAAAGACATTTTTTCAGAGTCAAAATACTTCACTGTGACTGTTTCATCACCCTCCGGTGTATGCACCATTGGTGTTAAAGAGAAGGTAAAACACTCGTCCTGTTAAGGCCAAGGAATGAGGAGTAAAAGATTCTCTAGCCAAGTGTTTGTGTGCTTTGGGCTTCCTCCATAGTCTGCAGCTGAATCTGTATGACAAGCCCGGCCTCCCCAAGTTCACAAGTCCTTATTCGGGGTCATAAGAACAGTTTGCTCATGCAGGTTCTCGTGGCTACATGGCATAGAGGATCAGGGCTCTGCTGCTTAGGTTCAGCCTTGTCCAGGGCAGGGAGGCAGCCTACTCCAGAATGGGGAGGTGGGGCACGTCAGCCTGGTCCAGGGCAGGGAGGCTGGGTATATCAGCCTGGTCCAGGGCAGGGAGGGAGAGCATGACAGGCTGGATGTGGGCTGGGAGATGGGTTGGATGTGGGCTGGGAGATGGGCTGGATGTGGGCTGAGAGATGGGCTGGATGTGGGCTGGGAGATGGGCTGGATGTGGGCTGGGAGATGGGCTGGGAGATGGGCTGGATGTAGGCTGGGAGATGGGCTGGATGTGGGCTGGATGTGGGCTGGGAGATGGGCTGGATGTGGGCTGGGAGATGGGCTGGATGTGGGCTGGGAGATGGGATGTTCCCAGGGCCACTGAGATCCTGCCGAGTTAATTCAGAGCCAGTTCCATCCTCCCATCTCCCAACTACTTTCCCTGCACTTGGTCACGAGCCAAACCCAGCTTCACCATCACAAGCCGTCGTGTTACTTGTATCCCATCCTTGAATGCTTCTCTCGCGCTGATGAGTGGATTACACGGCTACATCAGGCAAGCGCATTTCTCAACAGCGGCTAGAAGCCTCATACCACATTTTTTTTCAAAGCTTGACAAAAATAGCTGATGATAAAGATGATAGGAGAACGGGATCAAAACGCGCAGAAAGCGACGGGCTGTGGCTGGCTCGCCGTACCTGACACGTTCCGTCGATGCAGACCGATGTTTCGTTCCTGCCACACGGCGTGCCGTCAATCACCTTCTCTGACTGACGCACGTAGAAGCGGAAGCCGATGGCGCGGCAATTGAGCTCACAGTGCTGGCCCCCCTGAACTGTAAGGGCAGAGAGACATGGGATGATCACGACATCCATTCTACAGCAACTGGGGGAAAAAAACACTTCTGAAAACCACCACCAGGGGGCAATATTTTACCAGCTCACTATTAAAAGTAATTTCTTAGAGACAACAAAATGACAGAACAGGATTTGAATGCTGGGATGTGCAAAATGTAACACAATCAATTACATATTATGAGTTAATATGTTTACTGCTTCACTGATAAAGTCAAATACAAAGATATTTTTCTCTTAATGTTTTAATGACTGTATTAGATATCACGATTTCTTAAATTCTTGTACTCATAAGACGCCTTAGAATTATAAAATGATTGTGAAAACACTACATCTGGTTTTGATCCCATTTTGTTTGTGCATCTGAGTGTTATAGGCAGAAAGGTAACAGATCTCAGCATCACACTGGGGATCTGCCCGCTCCTTCTGTGACTGCGAGCCGTTAATGAAAACATGGCACATTTTAACACGCTGTTACATTTCCCACAACCCGGGCCTCTTTGGCCCCGACCGCGCTCTGTCACAGCCGCCACTGCTGTCGCCCAACACCGCGAATAAAAGCTGCTGCTGCTGACACATGTTTCTGCCAGCGCGGCCGGGAACCGGTATACGAGGCGCACGTGGAATGGGGTGAAGTCCAGAGCCCTCCTCAGGGCCGACTCTGGCAGGCGCACTGCTGTACTGGACAAAAAAACTGGGCCTGTCCCTCAGAGGCCCGAGACGTGTCGTCTCGCCACCAACCGCAAAGTCATGTGGCAAAACTCCCATCATCCGCACTCAGACGCTAAATCCATCGGTTGACAGAATGACGCACTGTGTGCTTTATTTATTGTTGCACCGTTTATCCCAAGTGACTAAAATGACTTCTGGGGCTCTTTAAGCAGTCAAAGGCTCTTTTCTGAATCATCGCAGGTTAAGTGCCACATCCAACAGTTCAACAGGTGCTCTTTGTCACTGGAGAGGTTGGCATTTATCATTCAGATCATACCTCCTGCTAGTCACATGCTTGAAGCAGTGTGGCTGAAGTAGCCTAGCAGGTCAGGACAATCTAGGACTTTTAGCACTGTGCTCACAACACTTCAGGCTCCATCCAGCCGGCTGCTTAACCTGCCTTATATCACAGATACACATTCAATTAAATATCTGGCCAGATAGTGATGGTGGCCAAAAAGTAATTGTGTAGGTGAAACATTGGCTGGTGACATTAAACATTTTCACAGCTGAAATACATTTTCCAGTGACCTTCCCTTAAATAAGAAGACAGAAAGATACAGCATATTTCTGCATAAGTAGTTTTATCCTGAAGATATATGATAGTTGTAGATACACATGTGTGATATACACAGAAAGAAATTATATGGATCACTGACGTTTCTTGGCCTAGACTTTTATCCAAGGGGAGTCACATTTTCACCCGTCTCTACGTGAGTGTTTTAATGCAGTGATTTACTCTAACCACCACACTTAGGAGCACGACAGCAGGGGCACTTTGCAGCTCTTAAACCTTTACAACCGACGGCAGTTTTTTCCATTTTATCCCCCCCGGTCGCTGCTCAGACGTAACAGCCGCTTTACCGCGGCACTGGGCTCAGACAGAAGGTTCCAGGGAACGTTTAAGCCAGTTGATCAGTCGTCATATCGCCATCCATTCCTTGTCGTGCACACGCAGCTCGTTACCCTTATTTACCATTACCCGTGCCTCTGCCCCTGTGATGTTACACAGGATGGCTCGACTTCAAGGCCGGTCGGGGCTTGTGGAGCAGAGTCTTGCTGAAGGCGATGTATTTTTGGCATGGCAACAGCGACCAGATATTCCAGACACTGTTTAGTAAATCCTAATGATGAAGAACTCACAGAATACACAGTACTACAAGCAATTAGTCATCAGCTGCTGACCTTAGACCCAGCCAGCCCTGCTCACACTTGGATCTCGCACGCTAGGTTTCAGCACAAGCCAAGCACCTGCTCATTTAAGTCTGCAAGCTAATTATGATGATATTTATGGTGCCATTAATTATCAGCCTTGCGCTTGCTGGCCTGCTGCTGTCAGTAAGACCCGGTGGGATGCAAAAACTTTGGTGTAATTGGTAAATAACATGACTCAGTGCTGAGGTGTACTAAGAGTATTGGCAGACAGAGCCAATCGGGAGGCTTCAAAATTTGATCAAAACATTATTATCAGACAATTATTTATCGCTGAATGCATGTAGATATTTAGGTCACCATGTTCCTCATATTCATAAGGCATGGCGGTGATTCACAGCTGATGGCATGCAACCAGCATATATGTCCCACGCACATGTATGTTCAGGCCAAGAGGCATGAGCTGAACCACAAGCAGCCGTCACCTGCAGCTATGGTGCCTGTCGATGCCGTGGGGGGTCGGGGCTTCTGGGGGGCGAGGCTTCTTCACATACAGATCAGAATACACCCCCTTTTATGTGAGCTACAAAAACATGCACTTTTTGGGGCCCTGTAGAGGGCTGTCGGAAAAGAACCGTGTTACCACCGCTGTCTCCTGGATACTAGCTGACTGGATGTGGAAAGTGTTTGACAGCAGCTCAAAGACGTTAGCAGTGTTAGCATTCCATCGCGATACAGTGGAAGATGTTTTTTCGAGAGAGTAGGAGGAAGGATTAGGTTACAGGCAATGGCTCACTGCTGGCTCGTCTCCAGGTTTAACTCCAACAGCCGCATCTTACTAATTATTTAATTACATAATTATCATCATTGTATTGAGATTATTTGTGTATTAAAGAGCAAATTCCTTAAACTCACCCAGTCTACGGGATACGCTTTCAAGAAAATTTCTGTGGACTAAGTGAGTTTGGCAAATTAAATGAAAGCTCCTGGTAGGATTGCAGGGGCTGAGAGAGTTTTGGTTCCCGATCCTGTAACATATGATCAGGAAGCCTTGGTGGCCTGGCATTGGTGGTCTCAAAAACAACAAAAAACAGACTGAGTTTGGGATATATGCTCTTGAATGGTCAATTTCATTGACTTAAGCAATAAATGGTATAAACTTCATATTATTAAGTAAGACTAAGACTGTAAATCAGACCAATTGGGGATAGAGCCAGAAGAAGGCGGTATGGGGGAGGGGAAAGATGAGAGAGCTCTGACCGTCTATGAATGGCTCCCACTGGTAGAGGCGTCCCATGAAGGGCTGGCTGTTGTAGGAGGAACACTGCACCTCCCTGATGTGCTGGCTGGGTGGGGGGCAGGCCTGGGAACAGGCAGACAGACAGGCGAAAGAGACATGTGACCATCCACCGCTGACAGGATTTAGCAGAAGCGTTGGCTTTTAGCTTGCATGTCAACTCTAATCAAATAAATCACTTGTTTATAGTGGTATTTTGTTTTGCAGACTTCGGAGGAGTCCCAGGACATCACCATCACATGTACGTATCCATTTCTGTTTGCTTGTGACTTTTTGCTATCTTACCCCATTATATTGTTTCAGAAAATGCTAACTTTCGGGGCTCACAACCATTTGGTGTCAGTTTGTAAGCCAAGGCCCATATTTTGCCCATCAGTATAATCAGGGATGATGAGGTCCCCACTGCTTTAGTCACAGCAAGAGGTGGCCTGTTTTCCTGTGTGCTGGGGACTTAGTGTATTAATCCTCTCGTCTGATGAGCTGTGATAGTTAGTGCCAACCGAGCTTCAGTCCCTTGTCCGTGTTTTATGTTAAGTTTGCCCAAACAGCGTCTCTTTTAGCTACATTACGTTACAATAACTTAGCTACAAAGAGAGCATCTTCGATAAAAATCAGCAATATTCCAAAGCAGTGAGAAATGAAAGCTAAGTAACTGATTATCAAATGTAGGCCAGCTGTAGGCAGAGGAAATGAGTCGGAAAGGTATTTAGCACACAGGCTGCAGGGCTTACGTTGGTGTTACACATCCTGTGCCACTTCTGGCTCCCAGGACAGGAAACGGAAGGCGGCCCACTGCGGGTCGCCGATGGTCCATTGTCGAGGTGGGAGCCCAGCTGGGAGCTGGCTGGCTGGTACAGAGAGGTCCCTGGCGGCCCCACCTTGGACTGAGACCCGCTAGGCTGGCGCTGGGGGTGACTCTGGGTCTGCAGCGGGAATCCCGACGGCTGTCCTCGGTGCCGGGCCTTAGGCCGGTGTCCCACCGAGGGGCCCTGCCTGGTCCCGCGGTGGCGTGGACGGCTCAGCCTCTGGCCGGTGTCCGTCTGCAGCGGCATCACGTATGGCATCCTGCCGTAGCCGTAACTGCCCGGAACGATCCGCCCATGACCCTCCCTGCACAGGGAGCATCCCGTTATGTCAAGTAACACACCGTTGACTTACAGCCATTGGGGATGTTTCTACGAGTGTCTAATTCTCGGCAAACAAAGGAACTTGGCGTCCATTCTGCTTAGTGACTTTCGCTCACACAAGGCAACCAGACAGAATGTCATAAAGGTCAAGCCTGATTTACATTATAAAAAGACTTTTATATTTGACTGTGCAATTAGCCAAGT
Source organism: Petrocephalus schoutedeni (assembly GCA_026780765.1). Taxonomy (NCBI): domain Eukaryota; kingdom Metazoa; phylum Chordata; class Actinopteri; order Osteoglossiformes; family Mormyridae; genus Petrocephalus; species Petrocephalus schoutedeni. The sequence continues at coordinate 12,552,244 of JAODKL010000009.1, forward strand.
GTGACAAACAGCCCTTGAGCTGAATGGTGTATTCTGCACTGAAAGCAGTGGCTGCTGTTTTTCAGACCTTGCTTCCCCCAATTAAAATCCCATTAATCGGCTGTCACCGCTTTTTAAAAAGCGCCTCCTTTGAATGATCTCGCTCGGAGGAGGCGGCAGCATGGGCGCAGACAGAGACACTGAGGCTATTTATCAACGAGACTTTAAACTGGGAAGGAGTCCAAAAGTGTGCTCCTTCAGTCTGCTTGCCATTCGAGTCAGCCTGTGGCAGAAGCCGCACAAAACCGCCGCAGTTCCTCGCGTGAGCAGTAGGGGGCGCCATAATAAAAAAAGGGATTTTGTAACCTGTGTCGAGGACGGTGGTCTCTGGGGCCTTGTAGGTGGCTCCCCATTGGTCTCTGAGCACCAGGGCGCGTGCTGTTGTGTGAATGCCACACTCCGTCATGGTGTAAGGAGACAGGGGAATGTAACGCAGGCACCGCGCCGCCAGGCATCAAGGCGAGAGGGGCTCGTCCTGGAGGACGGTTGGCCGACGTGTCGTCAATCGGCAGGCATGAGCGAGTCTGTCCCTGCACCCCTCCCCCACAGGACCGAGAGCAGGCCTCCCATGGCCCCCAAGGACTCCAGGAGCCTGGAAACCCTCCCTCCCTGCTTCCATGGTCCTGCTGGTACTCTGGCCTCGTAGGAACCTGCGCAGAGAAGCAACTGCGAGTCAGTGCGAGTCCTAGTAGAGCCGACACGGCGCCGGTTGGAGCGTGAGCCGGCGTGAGTCAGAGCAAGACACTGCAATTCCTGCTGAGTGAATCAGGGCAGGTGAGCCAGATAAAGTCCAATACAAAAGAGAATCAAAATGCCGCGAGGCCATTCTGCAGAGAGCAGTCCCAGGGCTACACCTCAGCGGTCGAGCACAGTGCGACAGGGCAACGGGCCAGTCCCTCCGGTCATGGGGACTTTGATCTCCGCAGCGTTTCCTTTTCAGATCACCCTCCTCCAGAAGTGAAAAGAGACACCGCAGTGGATCTGATATCCAGCTGAGGACAAGCTGTCCATATCAGCAAGTGAGGATTCATCTCTGTGTTCTCTGCCTACTGAACAGACAAGTGTGTTGTTGGGTGACTGAAAAGGAATACTAGAGGAAGGGTGGATTACAGCTGTTGGGGAGATATCTGCTTGTTATAAAGAAATACCTAGATATTCATAGTGTGCTCAAACCCTGGGCCTTTGTAACCAGAGTCCTTAATCTCTTGGGTCAGATGTGGGTCAGACAGCCAGTTCAAGGACAGATTCCACTGCTTGTAAACAGTCACTCCGGCAGTAGAGGGGAAGCATCGAGCATCGTCGGGATTGGCCTTGGAGCAATCACCCCGCCTCCTTTCCTGTTCTAGCCTATCATGATCCTGGGAAAGTGGGAGAGGGGGAATGCCCCCTAACAGCTGGCAACACCTTTCTTTGCACGACTCAGCTCCTGACCAAACCCACCAGTGATTGGAAAGATTTAACCCTCAAGAACATTTTCACTTAGGAGCATAAACTCATAAAGCAGTTGTTTTGGGAATTGATTTTAACAAACCGATAACCCTACAGGCAATGGCAGAAAGTGAGAATTAAGTTCTGCAGCTGGATTTGCTCAGACTTGTTTGAGGGATGTTTTAACACCTCTGGGTGAATGTCAAGTTCGATGGTATCTCCGCACCAAGCCCTAAACCAGCTACCAGGTCATTGACTTGACAACCAGCTCAGTAGACCTAATGAATCAGTTCCATTAGGGAATATGTCAGCTCATAAGCTGGAGTACATTCCAGTGAGAATCCAACAACAACACAGGATACTCAAATTCACTGCAAAAGGCTTAATTATGTCACAGGGACTGACAACATAATCCTGCACCTTTTAATTCACCTCAGTTATTTCACAGCGAGAGAAAAAAGATCATGCTACACCTTTTATTATTCTTCAGTCAGGCCAGAATCACTGGAAACATGACAGTGTAGCAGTACATGTTGCACATACCTTCCGGTGAACTGTGATGTGCTGACACTCCAATAAGCCTGGCCACAGGAACACCAGGAGCATATCAGTTCTACGAAAGATACCACACTGATGAAGTCATGCACGGAGAATTATAGACGCATAACAATAACACCAATAACAGGACAAAGAAGAATTCCTGAATATGTTGTGGTAAACTTTGAAAGAAAAAAAAAGCATGCTAAATGCCAAAAATATTAAGCAGGGGCCCGGGGCCGTTGGTAGGAAGAACAGTAAAAACACTTAAAAAGCATGCAGATGCGAGTGCCTGAAGCCCATCCTCTCCTACCTCAGTGTCCACACCGAGATTCCGATCATTGCTTGAGGACAGCGGGTCCCAACACCTGCAAGCACGAGGATTCTGACTTAATACTGTAAGTGTTTCCTGGAATTCCAGAGAAATCACTATTGACTGAACTACTGTTTTTAGTACGTAGGAAAATCAACAGGGAAAAAGCACTTTCGTCACTTTCACTGTATTTCATGGTATTTGCATAACTACTGATTTATGTCACAGAAACAAAGGCAGGCAGTACTCAAAACGAGAAAGAGAACAAGACTTACACTTTTACACAAGTAGTAATTTAATCATTCTGAGTCTACTTTTCCCATTTATAATATCAGGGTTCATTTGACTGCTATAACCACATAAATATGGGAGAGTAATGTGATTTGTTTTCATTATGTCTTCATGCATTGTTAGTGTTCACTGTACCCTTTAAGATTGCATGCAGATATGTTAAAACTAAAGGGATGAGCTTAATAAGCTGTGTGACATTACTGTGTACAGAAACACTGTTAAAAGTAAACTTCTACAGTATCTTTTTATAAAAACAGAAGGTTTTGCAAAAAGAAACTCCCCTATTTTCTGAAAAGTGTGTTGCTGGATTGATTGCACACTTTAAAAAACAGAAAACAGATTCTGATGTAAGCAGGGGAATCAGATACAATGCAGAACAGTGAAATGTCAAGCCTTAAATGCGCCAAATGGTGTTGCTCCATTAACAAACACAAACAGGACGTCAAACGATTACATTGGATTAACCGACAGCTGTTGACTTGGAAAGTTGCCGCCATTTTTCTTGGGGGATAAAAGTGAACAAATCAGACTGAAATATGATCTTTAATCCAGACATTTTATAAAATATAATACAGAAGAGTGATACTTTATTGATCCCCATGTGGAAAAAAACTCTTCACCTATCCTGCATTGCTCCTAATGAGACTCCCACAGGAAGTTTGGGGGTCAGCCAGCATGCAGGGCCCCAGGAGCACATGGGAGGTAAGGGCCTTATTATTAAGAGCCTATTGGGATTTAAACTGGCAACATTCCGATTACAGGTTCTAACTCCCCACTATGTTTACCACGTTTACAGAGGGCTGTTCCTCTCGTACCTGCTTCTGTTTCCTAACATGCTATTTTGGCATCCCGTAACAGGCAAAATCTCAACTCTTTGCAGTTTGGGGGCAGTGTGTGGCTCAGCAGGTTAGGATGTTGAACCTGCAATCAGAAGGTTGCTGGTTTAAGTCCCCGGGTTAGCCAACTGACTTTTCCAGTGTGTCTTTGAGCAAGGACTGTAATTCCCAATGTCTCCAGGGACATTCTCAAAAATGAATGTTGTTTTGGATAAATGTGTCTTCTACATTAATGTAAATGCCCAAAGTCATATTTTGCTTAAATATTGCTAATGTATACTACATTATGGAAGGTGTAGGTATGAAAAAGAATGCATTTCACGTTTTCTCTTAACTATTCATCATACTTATTGTTAATTCCTTCATCCAGGGTTTACATTCTAGATGATATGCAATTTCTATGTGGTTTCTGCCACCTGATCTACAACTATCTTGACCTCATCAGATAACTGACAAATGGCACCCTCCTAGTACAGAAACTAGCTGACCCACAGTCAAGAGCCACACTAAAATTTCCTATATCAAATTCAAGACAGGATGGAAACACCTTTTACGTCTTAGCATTAACATGCAGATGGTAGGGATTATGAGAAATTGAACACGTTATAAATATATTCTGTTATACCACATTCCAATTCACCATTGATTTCACAGAGGTCTGTGATTTTAAGTTCAGGGAAGCTTTAGTCAGGTAACTTCAGAAAATGCGCGCTCACGTGATGCCATGCGCCATGTATCAGACTTTTCTGCAAAATGCACATGACGCTTTTTTGTTCCAAAGCCACTTGGTCTTACACTCTGAATACGAACAGCCCATCACAGTGCATGACATTCAGTCACACAGCTGCGCACCAAGGCCAATTTAATGACACAAGTTTAGCTGAACTGCATATCATTAGAATGTGGGAGGAAACCGCGGTAACCACAAAACACGCCAAGTGTTCGCGGTGCGGGGCCAAATATGCAAACAGCGCCCCATGGACGCGGGCAGCTGCCGCGCCGGACAGGTAATAACGCGTGAAAACGAAAGCCATGCAATTAAAGCCGCCGTCATTACCCACTTCAGCTCTCGGGAAATTGCAGATGCCGGTTTCCTTGGTACGTGGTATATGCATCATTCCAAATATGTATTTTGAATGTCGCTCGACAACTGAACTGTGAGTTTCAGAGATTCAGACAACTTCAGAAAACTTCAAACTCCAAAGTCAGTGCTGAAGCCGCGCTGTTCGCGCTTCCGTGGGATGGAGAGGAATGAGTGCGAGTGGGGAGAGAGGGAGACCAACCAGGGAAATATGTAAAGGACAACGGACACCGAGGTATCCTCACCTGTACCCAGAACATGCTATTATTTAGTACCAGCGTCTACCGACGGACTCGTAGGCCTAGGGGCTTATATGTTAGACTATAGTGTTCGTTCGTGTAAAATAGTTAGAGAATAATTACTTTCAGCATCGCGAATAATAATTAACATTCATTCACACCTTTTAAAATTATATATATATAATATTTCAATTAGTTAAGAAAGTCATGGAACAAAAAATAAAATAAAATAAATAATGATACTAACAATAAAAATAATCTAATGAACCTGACTATTATTACCGGGGGGAAAAATCAAAGTAACCAAAAACTAAAAAACCGCGATATGAAAATAAATAATAAAATAGCTATTTAAGTAGTTATATATAAAGTATCATAATTGCAGTACCTTCCTGCACTGTATAGGCAGTGTAGATGTCTTCTTCGAGCCCAAGTGGATAAAAGAAAATCGCACCAAGTCTTTCCAAGTGCAGGGCTAAATCCTCCGGAGCTGCGTGCGAACTTTGACGTTTGCGAACTTTTTCCAAAATGAAGTGTTAAAAGTGAAACTTGCCCACTGCGAAGTGCGCGCACGGCGCTGCTCCGGCAGCCTCGGTCGCTCGGCTTCAGAGGAGCGCTTCGCTCAGTACAGAAAGAGCATGGGAACCGCGGAAAGAAGCGCGCTTGCTGCGCCTCCCGTCTCCAAATCCGTTTCAGCCCCCTTGTGAGAGTAAGCGTGAGAAGGCCGCGGTTTCGAGTTTCTAAAGAAAATATCCAGGCTGAATCTTTGATATAATATCCCTTTCAGTTAATTTGTATACAGGTCTCTGTATTTCTGGTGCTACCAATCGACTAATTGTAATTGAATTAAATTTCGATACTCCGCCGGGATCTGGTATAAGTGCTTGGCAGATGGTTGGATAAATATCAGTAGACTTGCCCAGGCGTATTTTTTACTGCCCCGTTTCGGTCAAGAGTGTTAAATGGAGGCTTGCTGATCCCAGTGAACTCTCTCGGTTATTCCTGGAAGGGACTGGAAAATGGTGACTAGGTGAATGTGGTTTTGGAGCTAAATGCAAAGAAACATGTACCTTGGGTGGCCATCACCACAGGAAAATAAATAGGACCGGAATATGATATACCTTCAAGACAACAGAAGATATACACGTCACAACAGCAATCAAGGTCAATGCTCGTCTCTACCTAGTCACAAAATAACATCAAAGCAACTGGCAGTGTATGGTAGTTAAATCCATTTAAAAAATGCCTAAACATGAAAATCAGACACATTGCCTTAATCACAAAAGTACTAAAATCACTATGTTTGCAGTTTCCTCAACCCAACACAAGTTTCATATTTACTCCAATACAAAAGTATGTAATTCACCTTGGACAAATACCTCACCTAAATAAAACGAAATGAAAATATAAGACCAGAAAGCACAACAATGATATAAGGAAGAGCAGCTGGTGACCATTAACTTCTCCTGGCTGTACCATAATGCTGAACAGACTGTTACTTATCCAAAAACAGCCAAGCAGTTGTCACAGCAAGCCTTGAATGGTCATGGAATTTCATATTCAGAATAGGGTTTTCAGAGGGCACCATGCTCATTGGAAAGGGGCCCCCCATCAGCTAAATGACAAACAATTCTGTTAAGCACAAAGAGGTTGAATCGCATTGTCACTATTGCTCAATCAGCTTTATTACAATAATAATAATAGCTCAGCACATTTTATGATGCTTGAGAATTCATTTTAGAAACAGAAGGAATCTTTTTTGACAGGCTGGAGTGGATAGTTTGAACAAGCTGTGGAGAAGCTTATGCCTCAGATATGAAGCTTTTCTGGGCTGTGAGCTGCATTGCCTATATTATACTGTAATACAATACCAACAAATGTCCAACACTCAGTCTGTTTCAGCAAGAGAGAGGATTAGTGCACATTTTCAATTTATCATTACTGTCCATGCTGCAATATCCATCCAAGCAGGGTAATACAATTGGAGTGGACTGATACTTTCTCAGTTCTTCCCAAAGATGACCAGCAGAGAATAACTGTTCAGGTAGGAGGGTCATGTAACAAATCAATCATGCATCTCATAATACACAGCTAATACATTCTGTGGCAGCTATACCTGAAAATTTATACCGAAAAACCATTTCTAAGACTCTGAGGCAAGAAACCACTGTCCACTAAGAGGTCCAGGATCTATCAGCTGTATTCTGGTAACAATGTGCTATGAAGAGATTCTAAAATGGAACTTTTTGGCAGACGCATGTTCCATTATGTCTCCTAAGCACAAAACCCAGCACTCAACAGCAAGTATCTCACACCAATGTTCCTGAGTAGCATCGTAGCGGTAATGTTGTGGTTTGAGGATACTTTGCTGCATCAGGGCCTGGATGATCCTGGACGAAACCATAAATTGTGGTTGATAGCTGAGAATTCGACAGGAACGCAGCACGCCATCCATTTATGAACTGAAGCAGGACATGAAACAAGACAAAGCACTGGCAAGGGTATATCAGGAAAGTTGGAAAACAAGAAAATAAATGTTTCACATTTTCCTTTTCAAATAAGATGTTGCGGCAAGCCCTGTAATAGGTGGATCACCAGTAAACGTTACACAATTGTGCAGAAAGGAACAGGGCAAAATTATTTGATGGCACTCAAAAAGACTAGTAACTGCAGGAGGTGACAGTGATTACAGCTAAAGATGGTGTAATAGAGTGTAGGGGACTGTTGTCGATTCTGTGTTATTTCTTGACACAGTTTGCATTCTATGAAATATAAAGTTTTGTTTGCGCTTTCAGTATGAAAAATTGCAGGCATCCTCCTTCCAGCCACTCATCTTGGTGAAGGTCCTGGGGGTCTTGGAGCATATCCCAGGCAGCATGGGACACAAGGCTAGATATTGCAAACATGCGCAAGATATTACATGAAGGGGAAGTACCTTCTCACAACAGTGTATATAAATGTCACACTCCACCACTGTTGTCAAAAATAGCAGTACACAGTGTACTCATGTGCCATTCAATATTGAAGATCATGAGCTGGAAGTAAAAACAATGGTCTGCCCTTTGACAGCCACAATTCGGCCAACGAGACCAAGGGAACAATGAGGCTTAAGTGATTTCATATTTCATTGCATCAGATACATCAGCATTATTTATTATAAGACAAGCATAAACTGGAAAACTGATCTTCCCATGAGTACTTCTGTAAGTCCTACCCAGCTGCAGCAGTTATAGATGGGCCTGGCAGCTAGCTGTTTAATTGGTGCAGCACCCTGGACAACAACACGAGCTTGAAGCTGAAAGCATCACAGTCTTGTGTATCGTAGGCTCCGAGTTCCAGCCCTAGGAGGTGACTTCTATAGTACTCTTCATCTGTACTGTAGTACTCTGCATCAGTGTTTCCCAATCCTGTCCTCAGAGATCCACAGACAATCCACGTTTCTGCTTACGAGCAAAAATGTGGGCTGTCAGGCAGGCAGCTTGCAGGGAGCAGAAACATGGATGGACTGTGGGTCCCTGAGGACCAGATTGGGAGACACTGCTCAGCACACAGGCCTGAGGGGGACACACCAATCAACAACGGATATGCTCTCATTAGCAATCAATTAGCACCTTCTACAGAACTCTGCCAGCCAATGAATAAGCTTCACAGTTTTACATGATTGGGTCACTTCGGCTACCAAAAAGACTTAGCATTTTAACTGGAGCGGCCATAATATACACTTCTTAAACTTATGGATTATAAATCTAAAACCATCCAAACCTTTATACATTCTGGGTAGTCTGAAGACCCACAAACAGCTAGAGTTGTAAGCATACACAGGTTTTTCCATGAAGTCTTATACTTGTTTATTAGGTCTAAAATATTGTTGACAAAATATAGTGACAGAACCTCTCAGTTGGCTAAAATATATACCATCGCAATTCAGTAGCTCATCAGAGCATTTTCTTTGTAGAAGCAACTCTCAGTGTAAAAAGGTTAAGCACCCATCCTGTAAAGAGTTAAGGCTAATTATATGGGCATGGTGACTATTCTGCAGGTTACAGACCAAATGCATGCACAGTTCTATTCTTTTATTTAAATAGCACTGTCTCACCTGAGGGTTTGCTCTTTCTCCGATGCCATGAGGGGATCTGGGAGACTGTGGGGGGGGGGCGCTCCTCGGTGCCATTGATGCCTCCGCTACGTAACGTGACGGCGAGATCAACTGATTTCAATTTGTATCTATGACAGTAAGCGTTTCCCAAATAAATGGAATGCAATTGTTATGCTTTCCAGAAGCATTCCTTGGCACTCACCCCTTCGACAGACAGATGCTGACACCAAACAACGCTGTGAAAAGGGTGTGGGGTGGGGGGGGGGGGGGGATGGGGTAGATATATAAGTGATGGTTTCAGCATGTAATGTTAGAGTAAGGTTTAGGACAGGGTGGTCTTGATGATTCGGTATAGGTTAGTGAAGGAATCGGAGGTCACTGTGCATCATCCCAAGAGTCAAGAAGACACATGGCAGAAATTGGAGGGAATTAGAAACATCAAAACAGCTTTGTTTAGGGTTAGGGTTAGTTATTGATAATCTTGTTGGATAACTGGATGAATTTCTTTTTCGATTCTTAGAGCTTTCCTTAGGGGCATTCCATGTATTTGCTAAATTCCTCCACTAGCTCAGTTAATTGAATAACCTAATTAGGTTAATAACTTAATGAGGTACTGTTTAGCCAAACAAACGAGGGAACAGTTGAGTAAAAAAATACATGGGTGTATTGCTGCAAATACTAGGGGGATTTTAGGAGAAGGTTACAATGTCTAAGCTGACACACACTGACAGACACTTTATCATACATCATTTTCTTTGACTGCCTAAGACTTTTGCACAGTACTGTAGGTAGATGACATGAGACTTTGAAATAGTGCTGACATGTTCTAACAACTCCCAATAATGTTGAGAAGAGGACAGATTAGCATTACCATTAGCAACACTGGTGTGCTTTGTGTCATGTAGGAAAACAGAGAGGACAAGTGTAATGACTTTTGGTAATGCAAAACATAGCAGAGTACCCCCTACTGGAAACATAGGCAGTCCCTAAACCAGTGTAAAGCGATTGAATTGGGGTAGCTGGTGCCCCTTATGCTTTGGGGGGGGGGGGGGGGTGGTTCCACTGATCGATGCGGAGATCAGGGGTAGATGGCCTTAATGGAAAACTCTGGAAACAGCACCATGAATGATTTCTGGCAGGATCAGGAGTCCTTCCTTTTGACGTGGCCAGGTGTGCCTGGGGCTAGTGTCAGTAAGGAATGGCACATTTCTCAGGCTCTCCTACAGAGTCAAAGGAGCACTACAGAATGATTTAACAAAAGAAAAAATGTGTAACACAGGCTAAACTGACCATGTCTGATTGGATGAAAGCCTATGTGCCAAAAAATCACACCAAGAGTTAACCAAGAGTTCATAATAAATCACATGCACCCTCAGGTTTATAATACATTCCTCCTCTACTAGTCCAGTGCTGCCTCTAATGGTGCTGCCCCCTTATGATGTGAAGGAGATATTATAGTGTACTGGGCTTAATGCAGACTGATAGCCAAGGTGAGTTGGTAATAAGCCTCTTTTATTAACAATTTGGTCCAGTTGTTTTTCAACCCACTTTATATCTGTTTTAAAGAACTAATATTGACAAGTTTAGCTCATAAACGTCCAGAAGGCTATTCTCAACTCCTCCAATACACCAGTCAGCCAGAAGCAGGACCCAGACTGCCCAGTTTACAGCATCAGGGAACCTCAGTTTGCCAAAAGGACAATCTTTACATTCGGCATCACATTTCGACATAGCGTGAGGTGGGGCAGTAAACTGGGACCTGTTATAGCAGCTCATAACTAATACAGATGCTCGATAAAAACACAGACATTCAGCAACTATTACAAAAGATAGCAGACAGAGTCATTTAAGTTACTTTTAATTCCAAGCATATGTATATTTTGGGGATGGATAGAATAATATTCAAGCCAATTAAAAAGATTTGTACTTTTGCACTGGGAAAGTAGTTAATAAATATAGAAAAATTAATTCAGATGAATTTGGAGGAATGGATTCTGTGGTGTTTCTGCTGACCTGATTAGAATACACCCTATCCCATACTGTATATACTTACATTCATTTATAAAGTACCCAAGCAAGAAAACAACTGTTGCTATGTATGTTAAAGCACAGGCATGCTTAAAGAGTGTTATCTACCCTGAAGAAGCTGGCCCTCTCTGCTCATTGGCTGTGAGAAAGTCTGCTGAGGCAAGCTTGTTGATAAGTGGGCAGGTCCTTCATCTTAATCACACAATCCCGCACCATCTCCCCTAAGAGGGAGGGCCACAGCCTCTGCAGACAGTCACCCTTCAGGCTGGTTTCAGACACCCTATGGACCAGCTCACGCAGGTAGTGCCTGGCTATCACAGTCTTCTCCCCTGACTCCACAGCGCCCTCCTATGGTAGAGGAAAGAAAGAAGTGTGTTTAGCAATATTCTGAAACGGGTTGGCAATGTGGTCATAGCTGAGCTCTTAAGCCGTAATATGTTGATGAAATGCGTCTCAGATTTGAATGATACCGAATCTGATTAGCTGAGGGCACCTATAATTCTTCTATCGTGTGAATTCACATATAAGGGTGTCAACCTGAAGAAAGTTGAGTTAAGTTGATCAGCTGCATCTCACTGCTGACTAATCAGCGATCCGTCAGGCAGGCATATTTGGTCCATTTGGAAATGAAAGGCAGTTGAGCCAGAGCAAGCTGCTCACCTTGTTAGCTCTGTAAGAGCGTCAGCTCGGGGGCATTACAGGGCAGGGGAATGTGCAGTGTGCTCTTGGGGAAGCTTGGAGAGGGTGGACTGATGGGGGCTTCCTGCTGCTTTGCTTTTCTTAAAGGAGCCTGGCCCTTTTTGTGTGCCTCCATGACGGCGTGCTTCAGCCACTGCCCCATATCATGCCTTTCTCCTTTCCACGTAATGCACGTGTGAGGTAATGCAAACAGTCCACACACACACACACACACACACACACCACAGTGGAGGAGCTGGTTACATTGCTCTTGTTATTCAGACAGGTCGGCTGACACGTTGCCTCTGGTTTACAACTTTTCCTAATTGTATTTGTGGTTTTAATAGTAGATAATCCTGGAACAAATTCTGTTTCCCCTGTAGTACCAAAATTGCACCAAACCATGAACCCAAAACCCAGGTTTGTATTAAACCATGATTTTGTCTACCATTACCCAGTGCCAAATGTGGAATATTGTGAAAATGGCTATTTAGTTTGCACAGGCACCTCTTGTTCTCTGTCTTGTTGCATGGGAAGCAATAGAAGGAGAATTCTTTATTATTTTTCGTTTAGCTGTGTGGTTTTCCGCTCTCAAAAGGCACCAACCAAGAAGAAGCCCAGCACTGGCTCTGTGTTGGTGGAAAGGAGGCAAATGTGCTGAGGACCAGAGCCGTTTGCTCCAGAATTAGTGCATCATAATGCAGTATAGGGCTGCTGTGAGGTGAGGTCAACCGAGGGTTTAACGTAGCAGAGCTCCAGGAGACAGCTGCAGGCGATCTGACCTCTGTGCCCTCGACAGGGGTGTCCTGGCAGGGGTAGCTCAGGAGGGCTCTCCCCAGGCTCTCGCCCAGCAGCTTGCCGGCCTCGCGCACCTCTTCTGGACTAAGCCCCGCCCTCTGGCCACACCCCTCCAGGAGAAGCTGCAGCTTGTGCTTCCTACAGCATGGAGGAGAGTGAAGAGGGACAGGGCTGTTAGGTGAAACTGGAAGTGTACAGGTTGGAACAGTGAGTCAGCATTTGCTGTGGGAGATATTCTCTTTAAAATTTTCAAGGAGAGAACCCTAGTGGAATAATGTTTGATTGACCCGCAACCCCCAATTATCATGCCAGAACAACCCTAATTATTATGAATTATCTTAAATATGGCTTAAACTTTTTAAAAAACTTTAGCATCTACTTTACCGCATTAGTTAAGGTCCATGCCTCAGCAGCTACATCCACAGAAGGTACTCCTGTGGGACGTCACTTCCAATGGCTGCATCTGATTCATCATTACTAATCAAGAGATACTGTACTGTTCCGACGCATTCCAACAGCTGGCATTAGATAAACCAATCAATCCGGCTCCAGCTGTAGGCTAAAATACCGGATAGGATTAGTTTGGGTAAGGAAGGAAATTCAAGGGAGGAGCTGGCAGATGCATGCAAGTGAGGCGGGCTTAGTGTGAGTCCAAAATACTAAGATGGACCCCACTACAGTGTGCATGGGAGCAGAAAAGTAAGCAGAAGGTTTCCAAGGAGGGACTGGCCTCTGATCGAGGTACATCCAGCTGTAAAAATGGGGTAAAGCTGCTTTACAGCGAGTGAATGTCAGTAAGAAGGACAGCAATTATGATAATCCATTCAGCTACTATGGCTGTTTATTCAAGGCAGGGTTACAGTGTTAGCCTGGAGCCCATCCCGGGCAGCATTAAGAAATAGAACAGTTCACCAAGCGGCATATTTTTGGATTGTGAGAGGAAACTGGAGTACCCAGAAGAGAATCACGGGAAAACCGGCAATTTACACCCACACATGGAGCCGGGGATGGGGTCTGAACTCCTAAACATGGTTGCATGGTGACGCAACAATTATTATTATTATAATTATTACTATTATTGTTGTTGTTGTTATTATAATGGGACTTTCTGTCCAGTATAACTGTGTTCTCAACAGTGCAATGTATGTAAGGCCGCAGTAATTTCAGTACTACTGCACTTCAGACAATGCACTGACAGCAGCTGCATCTCCAAGCGATGCTGATATAGCCAGAGCACCAATTAACTCCAACCAACCACGTGACAGACGGACACGATGTGTAAAGGCACCGCCCACCATTGGCTGCCTTCTCTGAGGACAGCCAATAGCATGCAGTGCAGCGCGCCTGCCAATCACACGGTTCGTGTGGAGCACAAGCTGTCCCTCACCAGCCAGAGCAACACGGTAACGATCTCCCCACGCATAGATGTCAGCCCACAAGAGCCTGATGTCTTCACCTCTCACTTTTTTTGGCTCACCTCATAGAAACTCAACCCTAGGGCTAAGAACGCAGTTATCTGCGCGGAGACATGCCAGGTGACACCCCAGAGGGGATCTTTCACCCGGTACTAACTAGATCGCACACCAAGGGGAATCTAACACCCAAGGCTAGCTTAGCTACACATTGCTAATGAGAACTTCATTCCAAGACCTTATTGCTTTGCTACTGTAACAGTAAGAAACAAATTAGATTCCAGTTTCTACAGCAAAAGACAAGGTTTAACTTCTCTGAGTACTGGAGGCAAGACGACGGACTTCTAAACCTGACCAAGAACTACTTTCTAAAACTCGGGCATTTTACAAGTGTGACCTGGAAGAAAGGTCCAATTTGTCAGTTTATCCACTTTTGTGTGCACCAGGTCCTGACAGCCCAGTGCAGGTGTAGACTTGTTCACTGTATACAGCAGACATACAGGGTCATACCTGTATCACATATGCCAGATATATCCACCAGGCACACCATGCAGAGAATCAGCCATATGACTGACATGTGGTAAGTAGGAGTGACTAGCTATTATATCACTGATGAAGTTGCTTAAATGAAACTGCCTCAGTAGAATACTGCATGATAAATGCCATTAAACGATGATCTAATAATGTAATGTAACCATAATTCAAATATAAGAAAACAGAAAAATGCATCCAGTCCTCATTTAGTTCTGTTCCAACGACCAGGGCATTATGCGAGAGTGGAAATGAGGGTGGCCTAGGCGTGACCGTGACTGTGTTGACAATTTTATTTCAGCCTTCCTTACTCAATTTCCTTTATCATTCATGAAGTGAACATTTTAAACAACATTTTGTACATTCCACTTCAAAGTCAGATGTACCAAATTTGGTCGTAAAGGCACGTGTCGGTCAGAAAATTATTATTTTTTTATTACCGTCATATTTGCGAATGGACGCTAACCAATGTAGTCGCTAAACAGGGTGTGGGTGTATTTCACATTTCAAACAATGTTGATTATGTCTTTCTACACCATTTTGTTAAACACACCAATCATAATCATTTGCTTCATTTTAGAAAACATCACTCTTAAATTGTATTGAGTTATTCAGGGTATCACAGCCTCTTCAGCTCATGGTCTAATGCAAGACTCACCCAGGATGGATTATAAATATTAATCAAATCCACCTTGAATCAAGAGGATATGTTTCTCATTGGTAATGTGTATGTTTTCCCTGCTTTGCTTCTATTTATGAATGAGATATAAACTCATAACATGGAACCTCCTGGCAGTCAGCCACCAAAGTCAGAGGGAGAGCGTCATTTCTGTCAGGTACAGACCAAGCTGGAAATCAGCTCCACTAAAAGTCAGGAAAAAATCCATCGATGGTCAAATTCAAGTAAGTCAAAACAAAATAGGCAAATGGTGAGCCTAAATCGCCGTGAGGGTTTCTGCTCAAGGCTGGCGTGTTCTGCATTACTGCTGTCCTCTTTCCCATGTCAAGCAATGCAAAACATTCCGTATGAAACAAAAAAGAAGTTCAGGGACAGTGAAACTTCTATAGCCATTGTGTTAGTCAGCATGACGTTCTCCCAACTGCAGCCAAGGCCATTCTCGTGGATGAGGCGTGACCTGACTCAGGCCTTGCGTTGTTTTGGTAGGGTTCTGTGTTTGTTCTCTTTGAGTGTGTATCTGAGAAGCTGTCAGCCAGAGCCAGAGGTATAGTGGGGCCAGGGAACACCCAAGCCCTGAGGTGCTACCACTGTTTCCATGACCCCATCCTCTTGGACCACAAGCGAACCACAAGGACCTTCTGTTGAACTCAACCTCCCTTAGTCAAGCTTCCAGACAAAACAAGAGGTTTCTTCAGCAGCCTTGTGCAGTGATGAGGGGTAATTGATGCACTGTTTCGGATTAATGGGTGGGGGGGTAACATGGCCACCGGGGATTACCTGGGTTCCTCTAAAAGCAGTGGAAGGCGGAAGTGGGGGGTTTCAGTGGCAGCAATGTGACCCAAGGTGCCGAAAAGCCTCTCTGCAGAAATCTTGTCGTCCAAGGTCACCTGGCACATACATACACATACATACATGCATAATGTTTGTCTGCTTCTATCTTTAGTGACCCACTTGAATCATTAGTGCACACAGATGCAACGGTTCTGAAATAACCTGAAATCAAATGAAATTTCTGGCAGATTATATTTAGCTAAGTACATGATTGTGACTTTATGTGTATGTTTTTGCATTGTGTATGAAATTATGCACCAACCGCTGCCTAGGTGTCTTACCTCCCTACTATTGACCTTCTGCAGATTGAGATGATGGAGGCGATATAGGAGGAATGAACGCCACAGCGTCACTCCGAGTACCGGATTGCCTTCAGGGTGGATGGTCAGCTGATTTAAGCACCTTAGCTGAGCTAGGGCAGCTAGCTGTGGGAGCCGGCTGATGTCTGTCTCCAGGAATATCAGGTGCTGAGGTGAACGTCGGGACCAGAATGAGATGCACGTGTCTCTCATTGAGTGATGACATCACAAGCTGTAACGAGGGCCTCCATAATTGTGAGCACTCACCGACAGGTTGGGAAACTTCTCCCGGACCCGAGGAAGCATCGGCATGATGGCATTAAATGGGATGTAGCGGAAGGCAATGGTGGTGATGGTCTCAGGATTCTGTGTACCCCAGGATCGATCCAGGGCCTCCAGGGCTCCTGGCCCAAATAGCCGCAGTGTGTCACCACTCAGCTCGGCCAGGTGCTTGTCTGATAGGGACAAGCTGTGTGTGGTGCCACCACTGGTCTCCAAGGACCTGCAAAGTTCACGCCCAAGTAGCCCATGAGATCCTTCAGCTAGAGTTCCATCAGGCTGCCTGCTTAATACCTGACAAGGGGCCAGCAATCTTGGAGCTAACACGGTTATCAAAGTGCTGCCTGATTTTTCTGACAACTAGATGGAAGTATCATCTGCTGATATTAGGAGAGTTGCAAACCTTGATGGCTGTCAGCAGAGGAGTACATAGGGGTGGGACCACTGGCCACAGCTGAAAGCTGGTTGGCCCCCAGTGTGCCTCGCCCCCTCCACCCTAAAAAAATTCAGAAATGGTTGCCAGAATGGCATTCTCCCCTTCCTGGAGTTATCAGAAGGGCAGACATGATGACGGCTACTCACTGACATTTTCACATCCAACAAATTAATCTTTGCATTATTACATTAATTTATAGATGCAGAAATAAATATTCAGATGCAAAGGCAGGCAATCCCAAGCTTTTGCAAAGAAATGTAACAGGAACACAATTCGTTGGTCCATAACTACAGGATGTCTGGTCGAATGATATTGAAAAAAAGCACTTACAAGGAAAACATTGTACCAGACAACAAAGCTGATCTCCTTGCTGCAGAGGAGGAACCTTTCCTTATCGCCACAGTGCCTTTGAGCTAATCTAATACTTCCCTGGTTACATGCTAAGAAAACAAAAGTAGGACCACTGAGAGGAACTGGATGCCTGTAATACTCTAATGCAAACTGTATGGTGTCGCATTTTCCCTGGGAAAGAGATAGGGGCTTTGTGCCACACACAGAGAGGAAGCCAGGTGACTCTGTTCCAAGGTGAACCTGTCCATCCCCACTTTCAGTGCACCTGTACTGGCATTGCTTCAGTGGCCTCTCTGTGTTCCGTCTCACCTGTTAGCTTGGGAGGGCCACAGAAACTGGAACTGGATTATCTATCTATATCTATCTGGAACATAGATAGATAGATAGATAGACTACTGTCACTGAATGAGTAAATAAATAATTACTGAAATTAAGTAAATCAGTAATTCAGAAGTAAATAAATGAATGCAAGTTTATTTGGCTATACATAGCCAAAAAAAAAACTGTATAGTACATTGTTATAAACACTGTACATTTATACATACATGCTGCCATCACCCAGCATCAGATTGTATTGTATGCCATATCGCTAACTTGGGAACAGATCATAATTCAGCTTGATGACAGCAGAATCCGCATGGCTATCGTCCATAATTAAGCCATAAAATGAGGACCATCTGTATTGTAATATAAGGTCAAATACCCTAAAAGATAACATACCCAAAACATAATTTCAGTACTTTACATTTTGTAAAATTTAATCTGGTTTATAGGCCAAGATTAGTTTTATATAGCATCATTTAAAATTATATTTAATTGACTTTGGACTTATGATATTTCACAAATGTGTTTAATTAGGAGAACATAATTACATGAAGAAATTGGTGTGGGGATTCAAATCCACAATCCTGAAGGTTTAGGACCACTGTGTAACTCACTGAGCCATTATGCACTCCATTCAATAAAAGCCATGGATTTAAACATAATACATTTATCATCTTATAAATGTCATTGACAGCACTGTCGCAACAGTACAGATTACTTAAGAGCAGGGTTCTTTAGTTTGGTCAGAGCCTGACCTTGGGCACCTCGAACACCATGTGCTAGTGCTCTCAATGTTTATTGAAATCATCTTCCAAGATGATGGAAATATCAACATATGACAACAATAGTATTACAACGTGACAGCCATCTCTTAAGGGTGTTTGTGACATACTGTATGTAACTATTTCTGAGAAAAGTTTTAATGACACAAAACATTCGACCCAAAGCTGAGGTCATATTTTAGGGATGAAGCCATCTATGGGGTCATATAGGACTTGATTCAGCTGGCCACTGCGATATCTAACCCAGTTTTTTAAAGCTTGCATCTCCAGGCACCAGTGCTCTGGGATAACGGGCTGGCTGGTGACGGGTAAGCACCCCATGACCAGCACCTAATTTGGCCAGCGAGACTCTAAATTGACTGACTCTGGAGGGAGAATTAGCTCCTGGCTGTGGGCCGGCATCCAAGGAGCGACAAACCAATTCAGTTTTCTGCCGACCTGGCGGCCTGCCACTGCCACATTCGCACGTCTCGCTCATTGTCCTCCATAATCTCACTTGAGAGACAGCCGGGCCTCTCTTGGAATACGAACAAAACCCCAGAAATGTAGCCTGATAGGCGCTACAAAGAGCTAATGGTAGAAAAAACATCTGGCGCCGATATAGCTGCAGCATTTTTTCACTGGTAAAAAGAACTCGGAATACAAACAAGCTCAATTTTCCTTCAGCTTTACAGGCCCTGCAACAAACTTTCAGATCACACTGTGTCTTGACAAATATGCTGCTACCTGTTTTTAAGCCTGAAAGTTTCCCAGACCTAGCAAATCAACAGAAGTCTGTGCAAGATCATCACAGATGGGCTTCTGTGAAATGTCACGCAAACATAGTCCAGAATATGTGTCAACAATCCTTAATATACGTGTCCTGTACATCTCGCTGTAGGTGCATATGTTCAGGTAAACACCCTTTCAGGTGATTGCTGGAGGAAGGGTTTGTACTTTTCCTTGGAGAATGTTCTCCTGCGGTTACCAGTGGGACTTCTCTGATTTGGAGTTTCACACTGCTATTTCTCTGCATGTCTATGAACTTCTTTCCATCCGTCACCTTGGTAACACTCTCGAGATCTATGTTTGCCTGGCAGTCCACCTGCTTGCTGCCTATCTTAGGTGCTCTTAGGGAATATACATAAATAGCTCTGTGATGCTGTTGTCGCCGCATACTCTTGAGTTCCTCCATCTGATTACTTGGTAATAAGTCATCCCCAAAAAAAGACAGAAGAGGCTGAAGAACTCCCTCTTCTCATAGGCACAGAAGTAGCCCACCTATCCTTGCATGTTCCGTGCGTTCGTGCGTGAGCAGAGCAGCTTGGGATGTGGTTGAAGCTGTGGGTGCGTCATCCACCAGCCAGCAGAAGGTAAATTAGTAGTTCCTCCATTGTCGGAGAAGTAGTTACACGGGCAGAGACATCTCAGTCTGATTTATAAGTTGCCATACAGGGGCATGTTGGCGCCTATGAGTCATTGTTAGACTCCGCTCAGGAGACACGTCCCATTGTGCTAATATCTTCTGGCTTAAAGCTGGCTCACTGCCCCCCTGTGCTTCCTGAACCCTAAGGGGCTCACGGAGCTGTGAAGCAAAGATCTCCCCCGACACCTGACTCTTTCCTCCAAAATGGATAGAAAACAGCTGGACTCATGTCTACATGCCAAAGGGACTTTCGGCGGGTTAATTTGCCACCTCTAACCCAAAATATAGACACCTCCTCAAATTCAATACCTCTCTCCATCACATCTTCAGAAAATGCACTTGGCAGCTGAAATACCACCATAGAAATGTATGTAGCCCCAAACTACATATTATGCTGCCTGAGCAGAACAATAAGTCAGGTCCGTAGATCAGAAATACATTTATGCAACAAGAAGTATCTGTTCTCACAGTTGAGGTACAATGGCATGAAGTCAGCCAAGTGCCGTTCCATAATTATGGGGAAAGACATTGTAAAATATGGTAATAATGCAAAACAATAAGGTCGGGTTTTGAGACACTGAAGCGACGTGTGTGTTACGTAATAATTTATTTATAGGTGTGGTGAGAACGCTGATGGGGTGTTGAGCTTCTGCGGAGGTATGCTGTGAAAGGGGCACACGAGGCCATTCCATCTCGGTGCACAAGGCAAAGCAGTGACAGCTTTACTCCACCTTGTTACCCGTGTAATGATGGATCCTGGTCCGTCTGAGCGCTTCACTCAGAGAAAGCGGACCAGCTGCCAAGAGGGCCGATCGAAAACAGATGTGTGAGGAACACAACCCCGTCCCTGCTGCTGGGTGAAAGGCTCGTGTTTCTCCTTTTTGTGGGTTTGGGCTGACCTGCAACCAACCAACCGTGACGCTAGAAAGACCCGTCGGAGGTTAATCTACTGATGTGTTTTCTTTTGAGGGTGTTTTTTCATTTCATGGATCCATCAACTTCAGCATGTGGCCATTTGTGTCAAGGTAAGGCCTTCCCTGTAGGACTACAACTGAGAAGGTCAAGATAAGACATGGTCGAGGTTATGAGCCTCACTAAGCTAGAGAGGCGGAGGGGAAACTCAACACTGAAATGCCAAAGCCGGACATGGAGAACTAACGCTTGTATAAGTCATGCTGGGGTCAGGCAGGGGTTCACAAGTGGATCATGCAGAGGTGGACAGCAGCAGACTGCCCTTCCTACAGCATTGAATGACCTGATCTACCTTCTAGTAAGTTATTGACATGCAAAATGGGTTAGTATGTTGCTGCAGGTTAGGAATTTGTGGCCGTAATGGGAAGGTTTCTGGTTCAAATGCTTTGTCTAGTAGAGTGATATTACCATTAGCTGCCTGAGCAAGGCCGCTAACACAAATTGCTATCTGATCCTCACTTGTACGCCGGTTTGCACCGTTGAATGGTAGCTCAGTGAGACATGGATATGTTTTCCCCACAACACCAAGTACAACAAGTATTCCATCATCCCATGTGTGAGTACAGGAAGACGTACCTGGCCTCCCCTGGGCTGCTGAAACAACTGAGCGCGTGGGCTCTCTGCTCTTTGTTCCCCTGTGGTCTTTCGAGTGCACTGCCTATGTTCAGTTGCCTGTGTAGAGTTGAGTAAAAAAGAGCTGACCTGTTATACTTGTGTCTCCTTGGTCCAAAGAGTCACCATAACATTGTGCACCATATACACCTAAGTTCTTGCGGGGATTGCAGTTGACGAAGGCCGGCATCCTGTGAAGAGCTGGCCTTCTCGGGGCAGACCTCCCTAGTCCCAGCCTTGAGGTTCCCCCAGTACTGGGCAGCATTCTGAATGGCTAGGCGCCGTCTCTCCTGGTCCAGGGCACACACAGACAGGTATATGGAGCACGGGCCAGGATGGTGCCAAGACTGGCTAGACCAGTGGTTCAAAGTCGATATTTTCATTCAACTATTTCAGACGCAGATGAAGACAAAACAACCTCTCTTGGAGCTATGGATTGCTGACTTCTATAGCAAAGCTGAAATTATCTTTAAGCTCTAAGACATTTAACACATTTAATACTGAGCTGCAGCACACTGTTATAGGAAAAAAAAAGAGTTGGACATACTGATGTTTCATTTGATGAAACTGATACTACTGAAATATCTGGCAATGTAAACAGATGTACATCTAATAATAAAAAGTTAATCAGTACCAAGGAAACCAGATTGATCATCAAAGCTCTCAAGGTGCTTCATCAAAAGACAAATGGTAAAAACATACTGGTTCTTTCAAAACAATTTCAACTTTAGATTTTAACCATTATATTAGTATTATATTATGTTTGATGGTAAAACAGCAGGGTTGCCCTATAACATTAATAGACACACTGCTACCAGTGACACATTGCAAAGATATCATATTTATCACGTCTTTAACCGGTGATTTGCTCGTAACATTATAAAACTTACTATTTACTTTGTCACCCGTTACTATAGATCTGATTTATCTTTAATATCTCACATAATGATCTTTTTAGACCAGTTCTGTGAGTCCCATAAAGCTCAGCGCAAAACCTCCGTGCCCAGAAGTGAAGCAAAACCATCATTTCCATTCCACCCCCAACCCCCCCCCCCCCCAGAAAAAAAACGAACAGCTTCTCCGCACAGAAGAAAAGACATTTGGCGCCTCTCAAAACAAAATAGCCAGCCAAGCCATGGAATACCAGCAAGCTCTTAACTCACGCTGCGATCAGCAGCTAGGACGCTGGCCATCATCCACACACGCCCGGGAGCTTAGTACGCTGAAGAAGTTCCTATTTTTCTTTTTTGCTGTGTGTCACAGTACACAGAGAAGCGGTGCTCGCTGGAATAAGACACCGATAAATGCTAATCTCTGAGCTGATATCACACTGGATGTGGGTCCGTCTGGCCTTATCGCACACGCGATGAAGCCGATAACACATGCTAAGTGCTTCTTGTGTAATGGAATTGAATTTGATGCTCAAAACCCCCCCAGTCTGTTCTCTTTACAGCATTAGCTGTGCTGGAATCAGTTACATGTTACCGTGCCTAAAGAATATAATGAAGACAAAATTCAAAAAATAAATTAAAAAAAACACTGGAAAGATCATAAACACAGTAGCAGTATCGAAAGTATTAAAGGGGATTCTCATGATCCAATTTCTTCAAGTGAAATGCATGAAAAATTGGATTAAAATGTTGAAAATGACTTGAACTCTTTTGCAACTTTCCAGTCCTTTCCTGTCTCGAGAGGAACTTGGACGTCATGCTTCACGGTGAAATGATGGCCAGCAAGACTGGAGCACGTGAAATATTTACCATTATCTAGTAAATGAATAGCCGTTTAGGCACTTTGCAGAAAGGCACGGCCCCTTGCAGGAATGGGACCAGCAAACACCAGTATCCTTAAACTGGTGCACTACCTGCTGCTTGCACGCATTTCTCATATAAACACAGAAAGAAGACAAAAAATCTTTTCACAAACATCTTAATCCATTATGCTTCTGCACGTTCATGCCTGCAGAACAGATAAATATGTATGGCTGGTTCATTAGTTCCACGAGCCTTTAAAGGTCCCCTCTCTGGGAGAAACACAGCCTCCTTCAGACTTCCACCTCCCTCGACTTGCCAAAAGTTGATCTCGTTCTCATTGGGGCATGTGACTCATGCATTATTCTCTCCTTTTGCTCTTTGATGCAGAAAGGTTTGCATGGCACAGGGTGGTCTTTCTAATTCACAAATGACCTTATATACCCCAGTCGCTCGCCTCCTGCTTTCCTGAGGCTGTCTTGGCTGTGGCCGATTGGTTACTATGGCAGCAGCATCCTTCCTCCGCTGGATTTTTAGTTATGGTGAACTCATATTCTGTGTGCCTAACTAAAATGCTTCCCAGCAGCGGAACAATTCCCTGTCTTTATCTCTTCCTTTCATCTTCACATACTATTAAAAGCTAAATCAATGGACAAACTATTCACAGATAATTCACGTGTGAAATTACCCGACATCAAACACCCAAGAAAAAAGCAGCAGTCGGCTTAGATGTGCAACATGTTCAATTTGTTAAACAATCGCTGCAGATGAAAAGGAGCAGAGTAATATGAGTAAAGGTGGCACAGACACACGGTACCTTTTGTACAGCCAGCCTGAGACTCTCTCTCTTTCTCTCCTCATCTTTTCGTGCCAGAAAACAGGCCAGGCGCTTGTCCTCATCCTGAAACACAAGGCGGTCATCAGTACAAGTGTGCGGGGCCCCTTGAGAGAGAGACGTCTGTGGTGTGACCCTGGTGCGTTACCACGGAGAGGGATGCGAGTGGCAGATGACTGTTTGAAGTGCCACTGGTCCATCATGTATGACACATGTGTGATATTCAGATTTCCACATTCGTCCAAGTTCTACATTCAATAAACAGAGGGTCCCTTAATCATTACACTTACATCTCTTTATGTTCACTCCCTGAATAAGATTTTACAAAAATATTAAACCATTAATGAATCCATCTTCCGACTCCTTACCCAGTGTAGGGTCCCACAGAGCGAGCATAGTGCATAGAAAAGATGCCTCCTGGAGTTCAGATCAACCTGGGCACTGTTGCGTAACACTGGTGTTTCCGCTCAAAGTGCAGATCCTTTTTTTAAATGCACAATTACCAGCGTGTTACTGTTGCTCTCTGCTACAACTGAGATTCTGATTGGGCAAAACGCCAAAAATGTCACATACCAAATGAGGCGTGGCACCTTCCAGACGCAACTGGAACTTAGCTAAACTCACTTCATCTCTAATTTAGCACGATGTAAGGTTTGCTCACGGCACCTCTCTGTTCCACTGATTCAAATCAACGTAACTTAACCCAAGAATGTCACAATGTCCTGGTACATGCTTTGCCGCTCAGCATAAAGGCACGAAACACGCAGTAAAAACACAAATACCATAAGAATTGTCGATAATATAGCACACTTCCAAACCAAATGTGTGCAAAGTATATAGAAATATAGTTGAAATGCAATAACCTAGCAGGGAGTGCAGGCCAAGTAGAAATCCATAACGATGTGGAGGGAGGATAAGATGTTACTATTTTAGGCTGCCATATCGATTAGAAGGAAGAGTTTAAAAGCCAGATGGTTCTGGTTTTAATGCATTTATCAGGAAAAAAACCACTTTGGAACAGGTGCTTGTCTTGGGTGGGAGGGTCAGTGAACCTCTTTCTTGCCCTGCAACTTCTCAAAGAAGGGAAGAGTGCAGATTTGACAACATGTTGTAATTTTCATTTGGCAGAGGCAGCACCCGAATAGACACTGACGAATGAGGTGATGACGCGCTCGCTGATGGCTCTACGGTATTGTACCAGAATGGGTTTGCGATGTTCATTTCTCTTCAGCTGGCACAGATCACAGGCACAGCTGCACTTCCATTGTGGTGGATGCGATTTTCTCTCCCCACTTTAGTGTGTCGAAGACGGTGGTCCCTAGGAATCCGAAGGGCTCAGCTATCCTGGCAGAAACCTTGGGTGTTTCTCAGTATGCGTACTTGACCGCACTTGTGTTCTCGCGGACCCGTTTTACGTCATCCTCCATTGCTTAGGATCAGTTCTAATACTCAAGAACAGCAGTACAGAGGACGGTGCAAATCCCCGGATGTTGTTCTTGCCCCGTACCAGATGCGACACATGGGCCGCATCCTCGCCAAACGCGACCGATCCCATGATTCATTGTGCCCCGGGTTAATTCACGGGAGGCAAGTCAGCAAAATTGGTCTTGCCAAGTCCACGAGTATGATCTTCGCATTTTTGGTGTTGAGAAACACCACCTGTTCACTTTTAGGATAATATGTGAATGGGGATATTTCAATACATACATTTTCCAGAGCCTCCTATTCATTTCAA
Source organism: Petrocephalus schoutedeni (assembly GCA_026780765.1). Taxonomy (NCBI): domain Eukaryota; kingdom Metazoa; phylum Chordata; class Actinopteri; order Osteoglossiformes; family Mormyridae; genus Petrocephalus; species Petrocephalus schoutedeni. The sequence continues at coordinate 12,577,842 of JAODKL010000009.1, forward strand.
AGTCAGGGTGAGTGTGGAGTCTACCCCAGGCAACATAGGGGAAGGAGGGAGAAGACATTGCGGACAAACACCAGGACACATGCAGAACTACACACAGACCAAGCCACTGACTACCAGGCCAAGAGATACATTATTTCCACAGTTTGATGCTACTGAACTGTAGGATATGGCGTATCCATTATCCTATGTATATTTCTGCTCATCTTTTGTACGGTGTCCTTGAGCATCTTGAAAGGTGCCTTCAAATAAAATAAAAAATTGTGTCATTATTTAATGCCGGGAAAAAAGTATGTCTTAATTTGCCCTGCCCTTGGTAGCTCGGGTCAGTCATTATTTAAATGAACTGATTCTGTTCACAAATTCACACATTTTTAGTTAATCACCCACAGAACTGACCACGCCCACAGGTGCTATTTTTATACCACACTAATGCTAATTTGCCCCGCTTATAAATTTAAGGTGGAAGGGTGGGAGTTGAACTGCACATGTTGTCAGGCATGGGCTAAAGCAGAGAGATAATAAAAATGATGGAAGATCTGAAGCAGGCAAAAACACAGTACTGTTCCAAAACCTGAGCGACTATAGCTGTAAACACTGGGACTGGTCCGTACTGTGTTTTAGCGTGGCAGGGGAGACCAGATCAGCTCCAGCTGCTTGCCTGCTGGTTTGTCTCTTTAAGAGCCTGCAGGGCCCCCTGAAGGATAAAAGAATCAGTGAATTCATTGTCAGTTAGCCAATGAATGCTTGAGAAGGTGAAGTAGGAGGTAACAAATATGTTGGAAAGATGAGAGGTGGGCTTTTGACAGTGCTGGTTCCTGATGGTCCACTGGGTTTCCAATGTACCTAACAGAACTTGTTAGGTGTAGGTAGGTCACTATTTACACAGGAGTTTTGTTTTTAATCAGGGATGGTTTGATAGCCCTTCCAGACAGTGGAGCAGTTATTATTGGCAAACTTTTTCCAGTATACTCTATTTTTTGGATGCCCTTGTCGTACTGGTGGTTTGATTTCAGTCCATTAGGAAGTTTCCTACTGACTGCCCTGTGGATCTGTTACTTAATTATTCATAGGTCTCTAAGCTTCATGCTCAACCTCGGTGGTTTGTCACTGTGCATCACAAGGGTTCCAACAAGAATACAGGTTTCTTCATGCAAATCAATGTGGAAGGTGTGGCTGTGTACAAATTAAACATTATCACAAGCACCTCAGAGGAAAGTGCAGCCGGCTGTAGCCATCTCGGATAGCTCATCGGCTGTCCTAGTGGTCCACTTATGATTTGATTGCCTGATGAACTTGGTGTAGTTTAATATCTTTGGTATGAGTTTCCCACCGGCTCATGGGGACGAGCTCCCTATACATCGTTTAGCACAATGTAACATTGGTCCCTGCTTCCCCCCCTTCCAGCCACTTGTATTTGAGAAACTCATTTTTAGTTGATTGCAAATAATCAAGGAGCCAGGGTGGTTATGTCCCTGCTGGCTAAATTGTTCCATCAGCAGCTGTTGTGTGATGTGAGGGGGAGTACACAGTCCGGGGAGAACGATCAAGGCGATTCTAGAAGTCAGTGTATGTACAATGAGTCCGGGTTCATGCTGCAATTTTACAACAGAATAGGTACATTGTCATACCGGTTTTTGTTCATTGACAAAAGACCCAGCACACTTCCATCTCCGCTGATGCACTTTCATTTTGCTTCGGGAAAACCGGCTTCTTACCGGCAGGAAGAGCAGTATTTCTATGGCTAACTGCTATTCAAACTGCTATAATTCAGGCTAAAATCTGACTGGTTTTCAGTGTTCCTTAACTCATAAAAATGACCCTAAATCTGACATAAGAATAATGATTTTAAAAGAAATAAAAATCACATACCCAGTGCCGAAAATCCCAGCATCGACTCTGGATAGTTTCGTTACCATACCTTCCTTTTTCATGCCAAAATGAAAATGACTAAATATTGTCATCTCAATCCAAGTCCTGAAGCTCTCAGTCTGGCTCAGAGTAGCTTAGCCACCTACCCACTGTCATTTCTCTAGGGACATATTCATGTTAAACCTCATTACAGTGTTTCATGAATGCCATGAATCTGGCAACACCCAACACAAAGGAACATCGAGGAGAAGTGATTCAACATGGCTAACTCCTGCTGAACACCAGCAAACCAAAAGAGATGGTGCTGGACTACAACACCGCCTCTACATCAATGAGGCTCCAGTGGAGAAGGTGAGCAAGTATCTTGGGGTTCAGCTCACAAAATATCTTACCTGGTCCACGCACATACATGGACAGATTACTATGGAGGGGCAGCAACTATCATCTGAGACATCCTGAAAATCTACTACGCAGGTGCTATAGAGAGCATCCTGACCATGAGCATTACAGCATGGCTTAGTAACTTCACCATCTAAGACAGATCTACCCTGCCTGCAGGACATCTGTACCAGTGGCTGCAGGACCAAAGCAATTAAAAGCATTAAAGACCCTTCCCACCCCAGCAATTGTCTGTTTCGCCGCCTGATCTTGGGCAAATGGTTCTGCCACCTCATGACAAGAACACTGAGGCTCAGGAGGAGCTTTTATCCTCAAGCCATAAGGCTCCTCAACAGAGACATGCCTCATTTTCACTTATACCTACACTGGACAAGCATAATGCCACTTCAAATCCAAATTACTTGAACACATATTGTTTTTAGTAGGACATATTGCTTAATTGTTATTCATTTCTTAGATTTAATTTTTAGTTCTGATTCTCAAATATGTTTTCATTTAAACCAACAGGCAGTCTCAGGAGTGATTCAGGGTTACATTTCATTGCATGTTGTATGTGTATGACTTCTTGAATCTTGAATCTTGACGTAGGCTGGAGCAGCCCAGGTGTGGCTCTGGGGCACCAGGCTGGCGAAGGAGGTGGGGCAGCTAAACAGAGGACCAAGCATTTTACTTTATTGAAACATTGTGAAAACTCCTCTAACTGATTCATCAGTGAAGCTGCCCAGATATTAGCCTTACAGAGCCAAATGGCCAAGGTCTAAAGAGCAGCCCCCTACTCTACCTGGCCAGCTCTGTTAGGCCCTCACCCTGTGCTATTGGCCCGTGACACAAATTCCTTTCTGTATAACAACAGAGTGACACAAATTAGAAGCATGACCTACAAGCATTTAAATTGGACCAAGTCAGGCCTGGGTTTGTTTTTCCTCTCAGATGTCCCAATCTGCATTCCATAACGTCAGCAGTACATGTGAGAGCATCATGTTTAACAAGGAAAATTAAACCACTAAGTGACTATATTATCATTGTTCAAGAATAAATACGCTGCTTTTGGAATTCAGAATATTTTTTTTTTTTGCCGAGACAGGCACAGGAACACAGACTCACAGGCTGCACAAGGGTCTCTGTGCACAGACGCACTAAAGCAAGCGCACACCTGCATGTATGTGAGGATGTACAATCCAACAGTGTATGTGCACACACAGCATCAGAAGTACAATAGCATATGCAAACACACGTGTGTACACACGTGCCTTACCGTGATGCGCTTCATGTCAAGCTGTCTCAGGTGAAGCAGGCAGCTCAGTGCAGTCTGCTTATAGCAGGCCTCCTGTGTCACCGGGTTCCCGTCCAGGGCAAGCTCAGTAAGGGAGCAGGACCGGCCCAGGCAGAGCAGGTCATCGAAGCTAGCCCGGGACACAAAAACAGGTCATGCCCAGGGCGACATACCCCACCCCCAATCATCATGTTGTATCTGTCTTTATCACCTCAGCTGCTACAAGCAATATCCTGCAGCAATTAAACAAGAATAAATGTGTGATGATCCTTAAAACAAAAATATGCCGCAAAATTTCAGTCCATAATCCTAACAGAGAACACTTAGAGGTAAAAAGGTGTGGCCCGACAAAACAAAAGATCTGATTGGCCAAGTAGGGTAAGAGAGGTCAAGTAAGGAACAGCTTAGAGTTTCAGAACCAGGACAGGTGGGTTCAGAACAATATAAAAACCTTCTGGGCTCCGGAAGGGGACTTAATCAGAATAACAAACTCCGGGCTTAACTAGGACTGATCCTACGAGGGTGATAGGCCCTCAGCATGATCCCCGCAGAAAAACAGATGACTGGAAGGTGCTCTTCTGAGCTGCAGCTTGAGTCTGTTAGCACCGTCACTGTGAGTGCAAAACGGACAGCTCGCTACGCTAAATTTAGCAGACCTGCTAAAATATGTGCGGTTCTGCGTGGAGAAGGGGCTGCCGAACAAGGTGTCGAGCAGAGTGTTCAACAGAAAGCGCGAGGACCGAAAAAAGAAATTCAAAGACTCACGGTTTGCGTCGAGCAAGTTAAATCAACGTATGAAGTTTTCCGGAGTTTGACAAGCACACATGAACATGAGCCACAGACACTGAAATTCCAGGAGGTCATAAATTCGCATTAGGACACAAGAACATAACAATAATAAATAATAATAAGAATAACAGAAAATGGCACGAATGACTTTGATTTTTAGATTCTTATAAATTATCTGAATATTTCCATATTCAAAGCGAGAGTCTGAATTTATAATGATTATGCAAATGAATTCACAGTGTGTGCCAAAGCTGACATGTCAATGTGGTGCCAATGGTACAGAGAGGCTGACATGCAGACATGTCCACATCCAGAAGCTCACCTGGTGATCCGGTTGCAGCTGAGGAGCAGGCGCTGGAGAGAAGGTAGGCGGTCCAGCTCCATCTATGGCGAGAGGGAGATGGTGAGAGAAGCTCGGTGGCAGAGGCTGGACTCTCCTGACCTCCCGCAAATCCCCCAGCTTCTTAGTTGCTTTCAGTTATATCCAGCCCTGGACTTTGGGGTGCCATCCAGTAAATTTTACCTAGCAGGTCCCCATAATAAATTTTGCCGGCTGACAGACCCATCGGGCCACCGGGAAAATGCCCGGTACGCCAGTTAGCCAGTCCAGTCCTAGTTATATGTCACAGCCCTACCCATCGAGCACATACCCAGCCCCATGGAGACCAAGGCCTGAGCTGAGCTGTGGGCTTCTGGCCATTTAATGAGGTAGGTGGACTGAAGGCACCAGTGCACACAGAAGGAAGCTAAAGTGTTGGTTTTCATTTGCAGAGCAGGAGATGATCACTTGTCGGGCAGGATGCTTTGTTACTGGTTTTGTTTTTGTTTTTGTTACTGATTGCTGGAAGGCAGGAGGATGTTGACATGTGCCATGTGAGCCCACACAGGAGATGGGCGGGGCTACGAGCCACATGGGAAGGTGGTGGGGGCGGGGCCTAGCACCCCATTATTACTGCACACACACAGTCCCAGCTACTGTTCCCTCACAGCATGTGGGAAGCATCCGGCGTAGTCTCTACTGGGCCGGCAGCCATGCCTCCAGTAGCTCCCCTTTCAGCGTGTTCCCCAGCCGTACGATAACTCAGAACTTCAAGATCGTGCAGGGAGTTCACTGGGCAGCACCAGCTTCCGCACTCCTGCCTGTTGTCCTGGTTACGCAAATCTCCGTTTCGCTCGTCTGTTGTTACTAAATCAGGAAAAGGCTAACAGTTCCTCTGAAATTAGCAGTCTACCTAATGACAAAGACAATAGCACACGTTCCACAAATAAACAAATACAGACAAACACAAACAAACAAACGAGACGTACAGTTTATTATGACTTTGCAGTGAATGGCAAAATGCTGGAAACCGAAATTAGAAAAACGAGTTGTCCTAAAGTCAGAAACGAATTAAGTCTTGAATTAGGCACCGATGGCAGGTAAACTAGTGCAGCCAAGTCCTGGTCATCAGATGATTTAGTGAGTGCTTAACACAATAGTTCTGCTGACAGTAAAATGGCAATAACAATGCTGTAAAGTAGCCTGTCAGAACGAGTCAAAAGTATGGTAAACAATCCATCCACATTAATCCACCTTTAATCCAATGAGGTCAACGGGTTTAAAAGTTACAATCTTTACCCCTCCTCTGATATAAATTGCTTCGGGATAGATTCCATCTGTCATGTACTAAAGCTTTAACTTTAGCTAAAAAATGCTCCGGACACCCTATGGAGAAAATTCCAAAGGCGAATGAACGGGGCTGGAGCAAGATCACAACAAAAGCACAATAAAATGTGTCAGACGCAGGAGGTAGCGGTTACGCTCTACTCTTTGTGGGGGGGGGGGCTTCCAGACCCATACCTCCATCAGCCGTCTCAATTTGGAAATTTGAAACAGCAGTCTCCACAAGGCACCACTACGGCGGCAAGCTTCAAAAAGCACATGCTGGGCACCAAATAGGCACCCCTGCTACTGCGAGTCTCATAAAAAAAATGCCATTGCACCAGTAGGCATCGTGCTCAGAGCTGGAGCTATGACCTGAAAATTGGTTGTTCTCATCCAGGGGGCCCATGATGTAATACACTTACAGCACCACCCTTAGGGCCGACCTAGAGTCCTTCAGTAAGTTAGTGGTGCGGCCTGAACAGGTTGATGAGTGATGCTGATTCTAAGATACACTAGTATAACCTTATTTATCATACATCTTGTTTTATTAAGACTACCTTAACTGTGTAACCTGAGCCTGGAACTTTTTTAATGGGTTACGTTTCCATGAATACTTTAAAGGTCACGGAGAATGAGAGCGAGAAGCTATTAATGTATCACAGCACATAGGATGCAAAAACAAACCCTGATGGAAGGACAATTAAAGTCACAGCAAACTGCCTTTTCAGCAGACTGCACGTCCTTTCTGGTCATAAAGCAATTTGTTGCATTTTACTTGTTCTATTTGATTCCTAGCTGGATTAATTCTGCCTTCTGACTGCAAGCCGTTAAAAGAGGGCCGGAACATCCACTCACGCTGTGGCCTTCAAGACGTATGACTAGATAGTCCGGTCTTTGTCAGCTGCCTCCACACTTTTTACAATTTTTTTAGGTCCCTGCCCCAATTAAGGATAGTAAGTAAAGCAGACCAATCCACAGGAACAGCAAGCAGTAATTATGCTTTGATGTGTCAGAAACCAGCCTGTGAAAACAGACGCTAAATGTTCCTTCAGCATGTCTTCATTGCCACAATAACATCAGCTAACATGCTAACATGCCAAACAGTCAACAGAGGAGCTGGGGTTTCAGCC
>JAODKL010000009.1:12594414-12626065 GCA_026780765.1 Petrocephalus schoutedeni
CAGGACTTCATTCACCTGTCTAAGTCCAGGCGCTCAGGGTGGTGGGCACAGTCATCCCGGGAATAGAGGGTCTTGGGGAAACTGGGAACCGAGGTCTCCAGGAAAGGCACTATATCACCTGATACAGGAGCAGCACAGACATTTAAACCTCCAGGCGCATATGAAGCATTGCCCTTTGGAGACTAATCTCTAAATGTCAACTATAATTGCATCTCAGTGCTTTCTCTCATAATCAGTCAAAGCTAGAAGAGTGATCTTAGTGTACCTGGGGGATGGGAGAGAAGGAGATTGGTCTGGGCATAGACGGTCCCCACGCAGTGCGCTCCATAGGCGGGCTTGGCTCTGTATGCTGGCGAGCCCGGGTCTGCCGTCAACCCGGGGTAGCTGCGAGGGGTAACAGCGGGAGGAGGCAAAAGAGCTCGGTCCAAGCTGATGACCTCAAATGCCAGGGCAGGAGCCCGCGATGCCCTTCTGCCACTGTGAGCGGGGCGCTCGCTGTCTGCAATGGGGCAGCTGGACATTACAAAACTACAACGCGTGCCATGATTTAATCATACTGCTCCAAAGGGACTGATGAAATGGTACCTTGTCGTAGGGTGGTTACCCTCAGGGAGTCAGAGATTTCTCTAGAAACATCTTTAGGGAACCGTGAGTCCAGCTAAAAAATAAATAAATAAACAAATATATGCCGAATATGACAGAATTGAAACTTGCTTAGAAAGCACATTTTTATGTACATTCTTTTCTGTCCTTTGCTTTATTCGGTCAGTGTTTTAAAGTAAATTCTAACACAGACCAAATAATGCACTTTGAAAGAAATTATTGACATAACTGCAAACACAAATCAATAAAAAGTATCAGTCACTGAAATATATTCACCTGTCTCTGGACATGTCTCTCGGGTAAAAATGAATTTAAGGCTGCCAGTTGTAATCTGTAGCTGTTTGTCTGCTGGAAATATTATGAAACAAGTTGATTTACAATAAAATAAATTATGTGTAAATACATCTGATATGTGCAGAGACAGCATAATTTAAGTACCCCAGAAAGGAATCCACTTCTTCCTAGCTTTATTATTATTATTACTTTTTGTCTTTCCCACATTTAGTTTAATATATGTAGGTGCATGTGTGAGTTTAAGTGCATCTAGCTAGATGCCCTGGCTGTCCAATAAAATTGGTTATTCAATTATTTAAATACGACTCTATTGTTAACGGGCTGTTGTGAATTATCATGAATTATCAAGCGTCGTGTGTTCTTTCTCCTGGAGGGTTCTGAAATATGAATCTAAATGTGATCATATGTGGCTAAATGTTCACAATAAAATGCAAGATACAGATCATTATTTGTCCATCGTTATAACAAAAACATGTTTAAAGTTTAAACTTACCGCTTGATTGAGCAATCGAGCCGAATGACTGCTCTGCTGCTTATAAGGCCGCATGTCAAACTTTATTTTAAAACGATAAAAGCAATTTTGTCTTTTCTATATCTCCAAGCCAAGCAAGATGACAACAAACGGTTTATTTGATATATCTATATGCCTAAGGTTGCCATGGGCTTACAGTCCATCATTTATATCTTTTTTTTTTATCATTTTAACCATTAATATGGTTTTAGGTGGTTGGATGGAACTGCCGTAGCAACGGAGAGTTTTGTTGTAGGTTACCGCCACATCCTGTGTTACCGCCAACGTCTTCCGGGAGGAACACGGCGGAACCGTCAATCATTACGCGAAGAAAGTGAAATTATTTTAATGAAACGGAAACTCCCATGTTTCCAGGGATGTCTCCGGGCTGGAGTATGGATGTAGTTGGAAAATCGAATAGAACACGCACATCTAGGCCTATATTTCACTTTGTTAATCAAAATAGAATGCGTCATTAAAACAAACATTTGGATTTTTATCAGATATTTTTAGTCAAATATTTCGTTGCTAAAAAATTTCCCATCGTTAATCCTTTTACCATGCAATGAATGACAAAGTCGTATTATCTTTCTTTATGTAAACATTAAAGCCGGTGATGGGCTCATGCCATGTCCGATTTAGAGTTGTAACTATTCTGTTTAGTCGTCTAAAGTAAGTTTTCATAAACCCGATAATTAAACCCAATAACCATACTAAATTCCGGCAACTAAATTCCATACGTATCAATAAGTAGCCTAAGAAACACTGAACGCCTAGGCTCGCCTTAAATCTGAACAGTGAGTGTCAGACATGCGCAATGCATTTTAAGGAACTTGATACGAGTTGTGCTGGTGAAGCATCTAGTTGTTTAACGTGATGAAATTGTAAGTTACTTTAGATAATCAAGCTAATCGAAGTTTTAAATCGTGTCTGTCCAAATGTTCATTCTAAGTACCATTTCAGGGAGATTGGGTTAGAAGGACCATTCATGAAGTAGGCCCATCACAAATACGACAGACTCGTACTCTTCATCTCCCGTTAAGTAAAGTATCAAAAATGACCGGATAACATGTTTTCAAGTTGATACATCTTGAAAACAAAAGGGAAAATGATGACTGGATCGTGACTGGGTTGGCACTTCTCTCTGCCTTCTGTCGACCTGCGTTCCACACACACGAAACCCGCGACTCCCGTTTTAATCCGGCTCCCCAATGATGGCGCAGAAACGGAGTCAGCAGGTGATGGAGCATCGGGTCGCCCACGGCCCCTCGGAGTGGCACCAGCGTCGCAGCAACTCTCCGCGGATAATCAACAGGACACCCGCCACGCCGAGGGCTGATTCTTACAAACTGCTTGTACGACTCATTGTTCATTCATCAACTTTTTCCCTAATAAACGCAGTACTACTGACACTCATTCAGTGTTATACGTGTGTGTGTGACCAATTATCCAGAAAATGCAGATATAATCCGGTGCCCCCCTCCCCCATCAATTTTTACAATGATTAGGCTCTGACTGCATGGGAGCCTGTTATCTGTTATGCGTATATGTGCCATACATGTATGTCGCTGTGTGGCACACGTTGGTTTGGCAGGACTGTAAGCAGATCATATATGAATCACCAACAATCGTGTGCCGCCAATACCCCGGCGTGCGCGAAACTGCGTCTGTTACATTGTGTAACATATAAGCAGAGCTGCTCCGCCCGAGCGGTCCTGGATATAGAAATCTATAAATAGCAGATCTGAGTCAGAGTGAAAACGTAACAAGTGCCTCTGGAGAAACGCGGCATTCAGCGAGCGACAGGAAGACACAATGGGCGCCGCGCAAAAGCGGGGAGTTTTAACAAAACGGCAGCAGCGAAAGGCGGCGGCAAGTGGGAGTGCGAGACCGAGATTAAACGAACACGCAGGAGAGGGAAGGCATCAAAGACTAAGTCAGGGATGAGGGGAGTGCGAAGGAGAGTATCTCCACCCCACCTGGCCGGGGAGGTGGGCTCCCCTGTTAAGATGGAAGTGATTACTGCTCTCAGCAGTGCAGCGACCGCTGACCTGATTCTGCTTTGTGACACCCCCGCATCCTCCACGTCTCACCTCCCCGAGCCAGAGCACCACAAACTCAGTCACAGGCCACAGGAGGATGGCAGTTTCCTTTATTTATTTTTTCTGTGCACTCCACTAAAAAGACAGAGAAACCACAACACATGCAAGAGAAAAGTACAGATCCGTATTGCAGTCAGTAATGTCAGACAGCAAAGGAGAAAGTATCCTGAGAAGCTGAATGAGACTTTTGTTTTTGCACTTTACACTCACCAGGCACATCTGTGTTATCATCGGGGAGGGGCAGCACGCTGCTGGGGCTCCCTGTCAGTTGGTGGTGGGTGGGCAGCCTTTGCATGGGGGCTTGACATAAGGGATGCATCACCACACACCGTGGAAGAGGGCACCCACACACCACGACCAGATCGCTCATGTGTCAACTCTAAGACTCTGCCACAAAAAAACAATAGTACTAAAAACTATATAACAACATAAGATTATAAACCACAGCACACACAGATTAAAAAAAAAAAAAACACAAACCAGCACTGACAACACACACGACTGCCTTAAGGGGAACCCACCTTTTATTTTATTAGGTTTTATTTATGCCTTATATTTAACCCACTCATCTATATATATATATATATATAAAATATTCCCTTTGCTGTACAGCCCAGTGCACCATATACGACCCAAAAGCAAAAGTAATATCTTTACTTTGAGTGGGTTGAATGTAAGGCAGAAACAAAAGGTAGGGTCCCCCAGGGATAAAACAGCAACCTTCTCGCCACCTGTCCGTCCCAAATGTTAAAGCCTATTATTCAATTTACAGCTCTAGAAAGCATTATCCAAGCCGGCGCCAATGATTGGCACGTCGCCTCCCTCCTGATTGATTCCCATTGATGCCACTTAAAATGGAGGATTTACTTTATTACTTATAATCTCTCGGGAAACAAAGAAACGGCCTTTAGGAGACGCGAGGCGGACGCGGAGCAGCATGCATGCGCTGATCTGCGCCTTTCTGCGCTGCCTGGCGCTGCTCGTCCCGGCCCCCCGGTGCGGGGAGACGGCATGGCCCAATCCCAGAGCCCGATTCAAAGGGAAAAAGCCTCTCGCACAGCAGGAAGTGCGAGCGCAGGACGCGTCCCTCCCCCTCGCCCGCGCCTCCGCCGCTCCTAGTCTCGTCTCGCCGGCCGCCGGCCCCGCGTCGCCCCGGGGCTCTCCGTGGGGCAGGATCTGGGAGCTGCGGCGAGCAGCGGAGCGCCTCTTGGCCGCGCCCGTCCTCCTCTACCGGCGGCACGCCCCGTCTCCTCCCGATCGCAGCCCGGCCGCGGACGGGGGCGGCGTCGAGCGAGGCGCCCGCGAAGAGGAAGCGGACAGCCCGGCGGCACACGCGTCAACGGCGGGCAGCATGAGCGCCACGGCGGCGGCGGCGGCTGCCAGCCCCGACTCCGCCGACGAGCTATCCGTCTCCGCCGACTGCCAGCTGCAGGAGATGGGCACCCGGGTGCGGATAACGGTGGCCATCCAGGCGGCCGAGGACGAGGATCCCGGGGAGGACGCGGATCCCGGGGAGGACGCGCTGGCCAACCACCTGGATTTACCCGGGGGCAGCTGCAGCGAGGACGACCTGGGACGACCGGACAAACGCGGGTAATTAAGCGACGCGGGACGTTCCCCCGCAGACCGGGCTGCTCGGCTCCCGGAGCCGTTTTGGCCGTTGGCTTTGAGTCAGGAGACGCACGGCAGCCTTATGACTCGTGCAAATGAAAACATTCTTATTTTCACGCGTAACGTTTAACCTCATTGACGTAAATATGCATTCGGGTTTGCAGAATTAAGTGCCGCCTCACCCCCTTAGACCTGTTGCTTAATGCCCTTACGTCAAGTCCTGCTATGCACGCTGTATTAACGGCTGACAGCACCGAAATACACTACGTGTGTTTATTTTTAATTGCATTTCCGATCCCTCTCTAGTCATCTAAAGCCCGTCTTTTCAGTATCTTACCTCGAGGTCAGGGTTTTGTGCTGAATCAAGGGGGAAAAACCCATTTAGACGGAATGCTTTCAGTATAATTAGATTTTTTTTTTTTTTGCTGAGTGTTTCCCTGTACCTGAGGGGAAGTGTATCATGAGTCACGTCTGGACGGATCTGACCCGAGTGGTGCTGCTTTTATGAGGTATCTGCGTGGGCGTCTTCCCGACAGTCTGCTGTGGATGAGAGGTTTTCCCCTTTATGTACAATTGGAAGCTGTTTAACCCAGTGGCATGCTTTCTACTGTGAGGTACAGAAATGCACTGGGTCCATCTAGACAGTTGGAGTAAAGCTTCCTGCAGTGTGTGTGTGTGTGTGTGGGATGGTGAGTCATCCACTGTTCAGTTTGGAGTTTGATGGCCTTTTGGTAGTAAACCTGTGTGTGGATTCATTAGATGCATTCAAAATGAACTGCTTCACTGTTCAGTAGTTCTGACGTTTCAGTATAGCACTTCATGGGGATAATGGATCACAATGGGTGGGTTTTTTTTTTTTTTTGTGGCCTTAACCCCGCCCCTTTTCGCAGTGGCGTGGGCACAAGTGGTGGAGAGATGGAGGAGGAAGAGGAAGAGGAGGAGAGCTGGGTGCCACCAGATGCTGAGCTGATGCAGAAGCTGGTGGCCCAAATAGAGTACTACCTGTCTGACGAGAACCTGGAGCATGACGCCTTTCTGCTGAAACACGTCCGGCGCAATAAGCTGGGCTACGTCAGCGTCAAGCTGCTCACCTCCTTTAAGAAGGTACCTCCCGGCGGCCCCAACCGCCCTGTCACGGCACTGACCGATGAGCTAAAACCTTAGACCAGTGCTTCCCCCAAACCCAGTCCTCGGAGAACACCGGACAGTCCACATTTTTGCTCCCTCCCAGCCAATCAGGAACACTGAATACCTGGTACAGGTGTGCTGGGGGCTGAGAGGAAGCAAAAATGTGGACTGTCCGGTGTTCCGTGGGGACTGGGTTGGGGAAACACTGCCTTAGGTGACCTTAGTGGTATTTACTATGGTCATCGGTCACCGTTTGGCATTTTAACACTGCTGATACTGTATGATTATTATTTTTTTTAATTTTTTGTCAGTGTGCCTTAAATCTGCTGGCAGAGGTATATGCAGTGGGGGGGATGAGCACTGTGGCATTTCACCCGAAGCCGTGTGCGTTACAGCGTGGACAAGTTGCCAAAACTCAAATTTTGGCAGCAGACGATTGTTGCTGATCTTGAGAAAGTGCAGCGTCTGTTTCAGGAAGCAGGTTTTTCGTCGAACAGGATGCCGTCGCGTCTGCCTCAATCTCCCGTTCTTGGCACGCCGCCTCCTTTCAGGTGAAGCACTTGACGCGCGACTGGCGGACGACGGCGCACGCGCTGCGGCAGTCTACGCTGCTGGAGCTCAACGAGGAAGGCCGTAAGGTGCGCCGGCGCGCGGCGGTGCCCGTGTTCGCCAGCGAGAGTCTGCCCAGCCGCATGCTGCTGCTGAGCGATCTGCGCCGTTGGCCTGAGCTGGGGACGGCCCTGATGGGAGAAGGGGGTGTGGCCAATGGAGGAGGCGGGGCTGAAGGGGGCGGAGCCACACCACACGAGCATCCCATGGAGGTGCTGCTGAGGGCCTTCGGAACATATGGGCCCATCGCCTCGGTGCGTGTCCTGAAACCCGGCAAGGACCTAGCGCCTGACATCAAGAAGCTGAGCGGCCGATACACCCAGCTGGGCACGGAGGAATGCGCCATCGTGGAGTTTGAGGAGGTGGAAGCCGCCATCCGGGCCCATGAGGCGGTGGGAGGCGGCAGCCTGGGGGTGAAGGTGGTGCTGATTGGGACCAAGCCGCCAAAGAAAAAGGTGACCAAGGAACGGGCGCGGGACGAGGCGGGCGCCTCCAAGAGCCGCTCGCTGAACAGCCGCGTGCGGGAGCTGCAGTACCGGGGCGAGGACTCGGCCTGCAGCTCCTCTGAGACGGAGAGCAACCCCACCTCGCCCCGGCTGGCCCGCAAGTCCCGCTCCGGCAACAAGCTGAGCCCCACGGGTGGCCCTGGCTATCAGCAGAACCACCTGAGCCCCACGGCATCCCCACGCACCAGCCCCTGGTCCAGCCCCTGCTCCCAGCGCCGAGCCCTGTGCACTGGCAAGTCCCCCCTGACTTGGGAGGGCCGCCTAAGCCCCGAGGCGGGCCGGCGATGGGCGGACTACTCCTCAGACAGCAGCCTGACCCCCTCCGGCAGTCCCTGGGTGCAACGGCGCCGTCAGGTAGCTTCCCAGGAGAACAGCCCAACAGGCAGTCCAATGCTAGGCCGCAAGATTCAGAACGCAGACGGGCTCCCGCCGGGGGTCCTGCGCCTGCCCCGTGGGCCCGATGGGACCCGTGGCTTCCACTGTGGCCCCGTGGAGCCGCGATGTAAGATTGCTGCCGGCCAAGCCCCAGCTGTGTAAGTGGGAGGGGCCACACGTCTTGATGGTACCCTGCCCCCCCGGCCCGGCCCATTAACTTCTGCAAAAATAACTCCGTCCTACCCCCAGGACAATAGAATATTTTTTATTTTTATTTCCTATGGCAGATCTTTTAAGAGTACCAGCACGTTTTAGTTTGACATGTTGACTTGGTTTGTGACTTGTGATTATATTCTATAACTGCCCCGACTGCAAGATGGGTTTTCTTTTTAATTTAATTTTATTTTTTTTCTTCTTGGTTTCTGAGAAATCCTGACTGTTAAGAACTCTTATCGATTTTCGGCCATTTGCTGATTCATTGAGTTTTCTGTGTAAGAAAGGGACCTTGACTGACACGCACTTCATCAGTGTCCATCTCTAGATGGATGGCTTATCGACGGAAAGCATCAGTGAATCATTTTGCATGGACCTTTTGCAAGTTTGACTTGCCGTTTGAACAACATCCTTTGTCACACCAGCAAGGGACTCTGCTATCCCTTGTATTTATTCTATTTTTTTTTTTATTTTTTATTTTTTTTATTGGTGTGACTTTTTGCGCAGAGGATGGAGCAGGGGGCGGAAGTGGCTTGTTGGGAATTTATACATTCAAAGTTGTGACTGGGGGGATGTCATGTCTGATCTGGGCCAATGAAATGTGTATGTGTCCTCTTGTAAAAAAATAAATGTTAATTGGCACCCTTTCTCTCGTTTTGAATGAACAAATACATGGATCCATAAGCATTAACACTGCCAATGTGTTCCATCGGCCATGCGAATCCTCGCACAAATCCTCGGCGTGGCTCTTGTGGTTCCTTAGACGCATTGCTGATGCATGAAGTGCTTCAGGGTTAAATTCCTTTTAGTATATAAATGCAGCAGTGCAGGGTTCTTGGTTAAGGGTGGGTCTCATTCTTCTGTTAAAGTGCAAATGTACTTGCTGTTTACAGAAACTATAATCTCTGTAATGGGGAAAATACCCATGACACCATCTAATCTGAAATTGGATTTAGATGTGGATTATCACTGGCCATGGCTGCATGGGGAAACGGCCTGTGTGTGTGTGTGACTACTTTGGGAAATCATTTGCTCCAGATCCTTCATGTTAAACAGGCCAGAGAGCTTTCAGGCTCCTGTTCACACACATCTACCTCTCAGATGTTCTGTAGTTGGCAGCTAGTCTCAGAAAGACCCTGATTTCAGTGACTAACCCTGCATACCCAATGGCCCTTTCTGCTCTTCATGGCAACTCCCTAACTGGATTACTAATTTGAGGACTGATTGGCTCAGGAGTTCTCACACCTAGGTTTGAGTTGACTAAGGTTATCCCAAAATACCAGCATATACACTGGCCCTTTGGGGATGAGATTGCCTATCTCTGCTATAGACTTTGCTGATGTAGCTTTAAAATTCTGTACGCCTGCCCAAAACCAACTCATGAGTCTGATTCTGCAGTTTGGCTTCATCTTCTGAATCTGCAATGCAAAATATTTCCTCACAGCACATGCCCAACATCAAGTACTTTGCACTCGCCTAGCTCTGACAAACTGTGGCATTTTTCGGTGACGTCAAGCGCAAACACCCTCCCTTTGTACGGCATAATATTGTTTACGGCACATCCACTCAATTTAATAGAACAGAATGCAATTTCTCGTGATTGTTCGGGAAGTACAATGTAATTCAATATCTGCATATCTCATATGAGACCTGCAAGATGCACACATGCCTGTACACAGGTGAGAGTGAGCTTTGTGTCAGAGCACAGGGTCAACCATGTTTTCACATTAAGGACTTTGCTCAAGGGGCCTGCAGTGATACTGAGCACTGTGTTGGTCATGAGATTCAAACCAACAACCGTCAGAAAGGAAGCCATAATAACCCCTAATCTGAGAATAAGGTACCGTTCCATAATTAGGTGCACAATGACACAATGATTACATAATTTTTTTTCAGATGTCCCTAGCTCCAGAATATTAGCATATACAGTGGGCAAAAGTAACTGAAAATCAATAAAAATCACAGTATAGTTTAAGGAGTCAGTCCACGGTACAATTCTCCCATAACAAATGTAAGGGATTAGTGAGAGAGCCACTGCATGTGTTTGTGTGTGTGTTGTCATACTGCTGGTGTGACCGCGTGAATGTGGGAGAGGTAGTGTGAAAATCTGCCTCCAGCTCCTTGATCAGAGGCATGTTTGGCTTTGACCCTCCCACGTCTGGGGGCACGGGTGTGTTTGTGCGTCGGCCACACCTGTGCGGCATGCCACGGCTTAAGCAGGACTTCAAATTCCTTCCCTCGAAGTGAAGCTCAACATTAAAACAGCCGTTCACTACCAACTTGTTGGATTTGAAAGGTCTGTAAACAAAACTGTGAATAAGACAACCTCGTGCCCTCGATGACTAACCTCTTTTGGCAGGATAGCAATAATCAGCATATAATAGCCGAACACTACTTTCTGTCTCTAGGGCTGAAAAGCTCTTTGATGTAAAACACAAAAAACCTCAATCAATCAAGGTGCTCTGTGTCAGATTTGTGTGACTAAACATGTAAAGAAACTACTACAAAGAAATATAGGACAAAATCATCTGAAGTATACAATGTACAATGAATTGTTTGGAAAAAGGGCAGGAAGTAACCTCAGCCCTACCGATGAGCATCACCAAGCCCTTAAATCTGTCGTCACAACCTCACACCCCATAATAGTTCTGCATCAGTTTACACACAATAAAGAGTGGCGTTTGTACCCATTACAGAAAAGACAAGGCTTTCAAACTGACAGTCTCACACACAGCTCTGTTAGCACGTCTGGTTAGTGGTGCAGTAAAAGTTCTCCATACCTAACTTGATTTATATCCTGTATCTACACTGCTCATCAAAGTAATTTGCTGTCATATTCAATGGCTCTACAGATGACCCAGCACAGGACGTAAATTAACAATTGTGTTGCCAAATATTAGAATCAAGACAGGATAATATAGTGTGCCAGCTCATGTAACAGAACATAAACTGTCAACTGGCCGTCTTCCAACCAGCCATTGTATCATAGTATGTTTCAGCTGTCCTTATGACAGATTGCAGGAAATATGTCAACTGAAGCAATGACAACACCAGCAATAATAAAATATAATAATAAATAATCATAATAATAATAAAAACGAAAACTAGTTCAGTTTTAGAATTGAATTGCTCTCTAGGATAACGTACGACTCATTGGCGCCCTCTTGTGTTTCGTGCAGGCCGACAAAGACTGCGGTTAGCTTTGTAAACAGCACTTATCTAGCTGGTTAGTTTTAACCACATGATAGGACTAGATTTAACAACAAAGAAAATTAATCCTAATCCTTACAACCATACAACCAACGTGCGGTCAAACGTCCACGCCGTACTCATTTTAGGGATGATAATGTAACACTGCAGTTACATAACGTACGTAGAAACTAAACCTACGTTTGCATACTTCAGCGCCTCGTTTGGGAGCCCATATTTCCTGCAGTGCATTTTGTTGTTTGTATAATATTTCGGTCTAGTGAAAATGATGTAGGATGCTTTCTCATATCAAGTCGTGCGCCTCCAAACAGCAGCAGAACGTCCCCCGTCAGAGCTGCGCCGCGACCCAAACCGCCAGTACCACCGACGCCTACGTCTCTTCGATCTCCTGCAACGCATGCAAATCCGTCGGCCTGCAAATTTGTCAGCGATTTTATTTTAATCGGTAGGACACGCAGGAGTGATGTTTAATCCAACAGGGAAGCATTTAATGGTGTATCTACAGGGCAAACGTCATTTCACCCCCAACATCACAAACATTTTAATCATCGGGCTGATGGCTCCTGCCACAGACGCTTTAACCGCCCGACAGCATTCCTGCTCAGTTAATACAGCTCACCAGATCATTTTTTTACGCTTTATTTATAATTTGCACAGAGGGTATTTTACGGAAATGGATTAACAAACCGGGAGGAAGTTCCAGAGCAAACGCGAAGCACTTGGTACAGTAGTGCGACTATGCATAACGCCAAGCGCTCCGCTGGACTCGCAGGCGAGAACGTCCGCAGATGTTCACCAGAGAGACAGTGCCGAGGTGCGCAGGAAGGTCTTTGCTTCAGCGGTGAGAAGCTACTTGACACTGCTCTAGAAATTCACCTCGGTGAGGACACATTCTCTGCCTAACTTCCAAATCAAGTCATAAAAGTCACACAGATTTTTTTTCCAGCTATATTTCTGGCTAAACTTCTAATTCAAAACAAACACTCATATTCTTTGACCAAGACCCACGGTGAAAAACTAACATTAGAAAAGCCGATCAGGTACTGGGAGGGAAATCAAATTTAACTGAGTTTCTCCAGATAAAAATCAACTTTGGATTGTTGCTTGCTAAAAAAAAATGTGGCTTTTTAACCAATTTCTGAATGGAGAAAAATTACAGCAAGCAAAAAAAGGAAACAGGCAAATAGACAGGAAACAATAAGTTAAATTCTGTACAGTAGACTTCCCAGAAGTCTTTTTTAATGAGTAGAAAAACTCAAAATTTTCATTTCCAGTAGTTTTATATATAAAGGTGAGACCTTGAGGAAAACGAACAGTTACCAAGTCATGCACTGGACAACAGACTCAATAACATTTATGCTTCGCTATCGTTTCACTAAATTTTACACAGATGCTTGTACATCACATCAAAGATTGTTGCACTTCAAAAACTGAACAGTGAAAAGCTCAGTGCCACAACCGTCATGAGTTAGAAAACAGGCTGTTTGGACAGGAAGTCCAAAGCTGTCTTTGCCAAACATCTCAACGTGGGTAAATTCACCAACTAGCAAAATTTAAAGAAATGGGCAAAAAAAATGCTCTTCAACAGTCTGAAGAACCATCCTGTTGTCTCAAATCCCAGAGAGGATTTTGCTGAACAAATCTCCCATTTCCAGTGCTTCCAGCTGCCAACTTGGATATCTCCTGTCCACCGCCCACCTTCCCAAGCATCTAGTGCAGTTCAGCCATCTTCAGTGTCCATTTTCAGAGACTCCAGACGTCACGTACCCCACATGGACAAACAGCCCACCTCTCGCCCATGCTAGCGACTCTACGCACGGCACTGGGTGGGACAGCTTCTGACGGTCTGCCACCCACTGCTTCCGGCTAACCTCACACCAGGGTGCTCCACCTCCTTGCTGCGTGGTGGGACACACATAGTGGGGAGAGAGGACGTCATGGTGAGGAATGAGCAGGCCTAGTGTAACAGATTTCCCACAATGCCACATTCTCCCATGGCAGATGGGACTGAAGTCTGCTGCAGTGGGTGTTTGGACGGGAAGGCGTGTGCGAATGGTAGCATGTTGGTGGCGGTGATTAGAGTCCAGCTGGAGGGTGGTGGGGCTAAGGGAGGGCAAAAACTTAAATGTAGAGGGAGCCGTCTGCCGGTCCAACATAGCCCACCCCGATCAGTAGTACATCTATCAAGGTCCATATCCCCAGGCCACCAAAGCTAAACAGCTTGCCAAGGCCCTCCCGCCACTGGCCCAGGTAGAAGCGGTCTGCCCCAAATCCACCCAGCGTGATGCTGCACAAAAGAGGAGAGGAAAAGCCTAGTTACGCACGACCCTCTCTGCCCCTATTTGGGTACATTTTTGCCATTTCACAGACATTTATGAAAGAAGCCTTTTCTTACTGGAGCAATTCAGGTTCTAAATCAAACTAAAGGATATGAGGGTACATTCTGATGGGTCCAGAAGAGGAACGAATGAGCACCTAGCACTCAGTATCTGTGTGTTCTTAAGAAATACTGCAAGTCTGACTTCAGAGAAATTCATCCGAAGTCTAAAGTAAGTCACAATGTTACCCACTAATACATCTGGATATTTCACTATAGAAGTTCAGGTTATTCAATTCAGACTATTTGGTCCCTGCCATTAATCACCATGACACTTGCTTTATTTATAAAAGGACTCCTAGGTTGAAGTGCAGATGTAAGTTGTAGGGAATAAACTTAATTCTTTGCAAAACACTGCATATAAATGGTCTGATATAAAAATCTGGGGCAGGTACCTGAGTGCCAGAGCAGTGGACCACTTGTATCCTCCTGTCCAGTTGCAGAACAGTCGTTTTGGAAACTCCCTATTCCCTGTAAAGGAACAACTGTGTGACTGCCACAGCTAATATCACAACAACACGGGCCACAAAGTTTACAGGAAACTGTAAGCCAGTGATCACTGCGAGAGTAACTGTAAATGAATGCAGCAAGGATAAGTGAGTATGACACATCACCACTAATTTGAAGTATGGGGTTTCAGGTAAAAACCTGTAAGCTGTCCTGTATTTCCTGAGCAAGTTATCATCATCAGCACTACTAAGGATTACTAGTACTGGAATGGTGTTGTTGAAAACAATTTATAATACACAATCAGAACTGACCTATACAGTGCACGTGTTCCTGAACTGTGCAACTGACATTGTAGCGCTTGCGGGGACAAGACACGGTCATGCAGTTGTTGGCATTGGAGCAGCGGTACTGGGAGGGGTCCAGCTGCCAGCAGTACTGGCAAGTCACGGTCAGGTTGAAGGTGGTCTGTGGCTGGCCCGATTCCCCCTGGAAGCAGGACATGGCACTTTAAGACAAAAAGTCACCATGCAGCTGGGTTCCTTGAAAATTCACCACACGGTAATTCCTGATGTTTGTCAGAAAGGTCATAATTATTGTGATCAGGACTGATGTAAGTACTGAAAAGGATCTAAATTATTGCCCCAGACAAATTTCACTCTGGCCCTAAATTGGACAGAAGCCTCACTCACCAGGCAGTGCACGCCACTCTTGGCGGTGCAGGAGAAGTTGGCTGGCTTGCCATAAGTGCAGTTCGTGTGGTAGGAGCAGCTGACACAGTCTGGGGGCAGCTTGCTGCAGAGACCCCTGCTTGGGCACTTCAACGCATAACTAGTTACAGCAAGGGTAGTGGCTGAGGGAAGAAGAGGGTATCATGCATCACGTGTTTATATACAGCATGGCCATCATCAGGGCTAGAGCAGCACTCACTGGGGATGGATGATGGCGTCACTGGGCTCGTTATGACTGGGCTTTGCTGGGTAACTTGGCTGGAAGGGGGGTCCTGACTGACATGGGGGGAACTCAGGTACCCTGGGCAGTCAGAGACAGCTCCACCACAGTTAACATGACAAATGCCTGCAAAAGCCTAATTACTAGACAGATTCTGGTAATTTGAGATTTTTGATTTTATCGTTGTCGTTCTGGACATTCTGACCTGACACTCTTCAAAAAATCCGATCACCTCTAATCGCAGAGGACGCTGGGCTTCATAAAGTGCACTCCTTAGCTAATGGCTACACAGGTTACGGATGCGACGGGCTTACTATAGCCCCGCTTAGCTCTCGGCTACACATTCAGCCCTCGGATATACATCAGCAGCTACAGTGTTTCATAAATATCGTTAGTGAGGATGACCAAAGCAGGCAGCCCGAGCAGGTAATGTCTGACACAGCCCGCTAACTAGCTAGCGACATGCCACACAGGCAACTCAGCCCGCTTTAAATCAACAATCTTAAAAATATGACAGCTTAAATATCTTGGACAAAACTCCCCTTCTGACGACAGTACAAATAAAGCCGATTAAACGAGTTAAACGTCCGGTTTGCTGAAGCCAGTTAGCTAAGCGGTAAGTTAGCAGGCATGCTAAGTAGCTGGTACCGACACAGGCTACCTGTGAAGGCAGCGCAAGCAAACGCGGCAAAAGCATCTCAATCCGCGTCGCGCAGCTGGCTAGTTACTGACCGTTAACCGATTTGAGAGACAGGTCCAGGGAGAGCAGCAGCGTGATCGCGTAGGCCTTGGCGGCGCACCGGGCTCGCCGTGAGAGCCGAGCCTGACAGCCGGCCGCCATCGTGAGACAGAGCGCGGGCCCGGCGCGGCGCGGCGGCGCGCCCCAAACGCCGCCCGCCCGGCCCAGGCTCCGCCCCTCCCGGCCCAGGCCCCGCCCACGCGGCCGCGCGCTACAGCGGGCGCGGACCCGCACGGGCCGGAGCGGCGCGAGGAAGAGCACCCCAGCGCCAGCAGGCGGGTATCCCGGGTATCCCGGGCATCTAAGCTAAAGCCACTAAAGTGTAGCAGCGAAGATAAAGGGCGACGGGAGTTATACAAAGACATATGCCAGCTGCCATCTTGTTTTGCCATGTGCCTATTGGTGTAGTCTGCCGTTTCAGTGCACTGTATCATTGGTAGGATAATTATCCTTTTATCAGTTTAGGGAACAGGGCCTCCAAAAAAGACTCTCTGGATAGAACAACTGGAAGCAAGTATAAACATGGACTGTCAACTCATAAATGTGATGTTTTCTTACACTGACCGAATCTGTTAGGAAAAGTGATCTAGCAGAAACATTACACAATTCTTAAAGGTACACTTCAAATAATGCTGCTGAACAGGGTAAGCAGTCAGACAATGAGCATGTTCTTGAAAATGATTTGATTCCATAATTTCTCTTGTGTTGGACAGCATTAGTGTGCAGCCCCCTGGGGATGTAAATGTAAGTTGCCAGTACTGCACTGCATATTGGTGTTGAACATAAAAGGTATCGACCAAGATGGCTGCTGGCTGGAAAAGGCTACCATAACATGCAAAAATTGTATTAACATGCAAAATAGGAGTGGAAAAAAAAAACACTTTGCACTGAAGGAGTTTATTTCCTTATTCCCAGAGTGGCAGGGAGATGCAGGGTTTCACTGCACGGGGCTTTGTCCCCCTCATTATACCATTATTAACAAAAGGCTGACAGTACAGATCTGGTGCAGCAACACAGTAAATATACTGGATATACAGCCAACGCTGATATTCTACCAAAACCTCACAATGTCTTACATTCCCTTCCAATTAGCATTTGGAGAAATATCACAGCACAAAATACAAACCCATCTGCAATCTTTACTTCTGCACTTTCATTTTACACCAAAGGTTTTCTAAAAACATGCCCCGTTTTCCTTTCATGGAGTTCAGTCATTAATAAAGAGCTGACTGTGGTGAAGTTGGCAGACCACCTCAACATCTGGGTTGACAGCATTCAGTTACTCAAAACTGACATTTTGTCACCTCAGATTGTTGCTTAACAGCTGTAATATCCATGACTATGTGCCAAAATGACATCCCTCTCCTTTCCATTCTGAGCCATTACATCTTGGTACTGATAAATCTGAACTTTCTGCTTCCATTATGGTTCTTTTTTCAACCAGTACATCGTGATGCCCATCAGATCTCCAGGTTGTTGTCCCCAGTCTCCGAGATCCCCTGGACAGCAGGTAGATAAGGACCAACTCCTCGCCTCCCTCCTTAGAACTCCTCCTCCGCACATCTGCAGCGCGACTGCTTCAGGAGGCTCAGTCTGGCTATGACCTCCCCCACGGCCATCTCGCCGTGGACCTTGTTGTCCCTCGTCCGCACGTTCACGCTGTTCGCCATCCTCTCCTTTTCCCCCACCACTGTCAGAAAAACAAGAGGACGGAGGGCATTTAACTTTCTGCTCCGTGAACACTACCAGAAGGACCAAATTAAATTCACTGCTTTTGAACAGACAGCATGGTGCCAAAGGGAGACACGGCTGCATTACATTCATCACATGACATTCACTATATTTAATGCTTGAAACCCTCTTGCCTACAATTTTGAGGGAAAATCCAGCTTTTCTTACCCAGAATGAAGTTGTACTGGGCCAGCTGGGCGTTGCGGACTTTCTTATTGAGAAGGCAGCTGGAATCGAGGTCAGCATCCGCCATGAAGCCGGCCTCCACAAACTGCTCGCACACCTGAGCGGCAGAGTAACGTCTCTTCAAACTACGGTTACATGGAGACAGTCACCAGGAGAGCAGACATGTGACACACGTGTGGGGGAATGAGGCTTTGGAACCCAAGTGAGTGGGATCACCATGTACTGTCAATCACTAGCAGACTTCAGAATCCCATTGTTCATACTGCTGTTCCATGTGGGTTAACCCAGGCAGTGACTGACAGAAATTCCACCCAGCTTTAAAGCCTAAATACCGCTACACAAAAGGAGATGCTTTTGGAAAAGTAGAGCAGATACTGAAAGGGACAGAAGGTGTACCATTTTGGCGTATTCCTCAAAGGAGGGGTTGACGGGTACCAGCATGACCTGACGTGGAGACAGCCAGAGGGGCCTATGGAAAGATCCAGACCATCTGACTAAGCTGCATTAAATTTTTACACAATTTTACACCAACAAGAGACCTTGGGCTCAGTCACCCAAAATGTGTAATTTAACTAGACTGGTCAAAAGGAAGTAGCGATAAACATGCTGGCCCACTAGCACAGACAGAAACACTCAGGCCCTGATCACGCTTCAGCTGAAGGGTAACACTCACCACTTGCCAGCGTAGTTCTCCGTGAGGATTGCTATCATCCTCTCCACCGAGCCCAGGATGGCGCGGTGGATGATGACCGGCCGTGCCGTGGCCTCCCCGTCTGTCCTGCAGGGCCCGTGGACAGCACGAGTGACTACGCCATTCAGATGTGTTCTCAAGGCTTAGACTAAGCAGTGTGCCATTGTCAGAAGTCTTAACTGACTCTTCTGTGTAAGCCATAAGTAAACAGAGCCCACGTCCGCAGACTTACCCAACAAAAGTGAGGTCAAAGCGTATTGGCAGCTGAAAATCCAATTGGATGGTGGCACACTGATGGTATCGTCCAATGGCATCCTTGATGTTAATGTCGATCTGAAATATCACACCCCTATGCATTGTCATTACAGGGCCAGATACCAGGAGCTTGTTCAGTGTCCCAAAAAAATACATCTATAGAAAAAAAAAGTCCAAATTCAGAGAAAGACCAAACCCACCTTGGGACCATAAAATGCTCCATCTCCAGGATTCAATTTCCACGGCTCACCAAATTCATTCAGACTGTTCTCTAGTTGCTGAAGACAGACAATATGACACACCTTAAATGGACACAGGAATTCTTATACTGGCCAGTGAGGCTTCCAGCTCTCCATGGGGTTAAGATCACACAAACTTTTTGGTTTTTTTCCGATTGGATCTCCAAACCAACATTACCTTCTCGGCCTGGTCCCAGATAGCAATGTCACCCAGGAACTTCTCTGGACGCGTGGAGAGGAACAGCTGGAAGGAAAAGCCGAAGACGTCGTAGACGCTGCGCAGGAAGTCCAGGCATCCCTTCATCTCTGCCTCGATCTGCATGAGAACGAGCAAAAAAGTGAGGAGACCCACAGGGAACAGGACAGAGTCAGCAGCAGCCCCCCAGTGCTGGAGAATCCCAGCCCACACCAGGCCAGTTCTTTATGATGAATAAAAGACACAATGATAATCCTGTTGTTTCTCTCAAATGGCATTTTACTAGACTAAACTGACGTCAGAAATACTTCTTGATGAAAAATGACAGTCATTCATTTTCCCCCCCGAGCAAACACTGTTTTATTCATTATATGTAAATTAACCAACAATTACTCATTCCTAGCTCTTAAGAAAAATCAGTGAAAGTACTTATAAATAATTGCAAATGTGGGCTATTCAAGGCCAAATTTCACAAATTACCAAATAATGAGAATATTTTCATAAGCATTTATATAAACACAAGTCATTTGTTTTAACGATTTGAAAATTGTACCAGCGAACTCATCAGCTGGCACTCCAAAGCAATTTAAAGCGTGCCTCACATTACATTAATTTCTCAAATTACACCTAATTGCATAATAGTTCACCTGTATTGAAAGCCAACACAGACAGAGTCACGACATCCAGAATTTTAATACAATGCCGCAAATTAAACCAAAACAACATTCACACAAAACAAAGACTAATTCACTTGGTCATGCAAACTTCTTAGTCACCACTGTGACAGCTCTGCCCAGTGTAAAATGCGGCCAATCAGCAGGCAGCACAGCGATGACACATCAGGGCTGCCGGGCCCGACTCGCTCACCTGCTCCATGGTGCAGAAGATGTGGGCGTCGTCCTGCTGGAATCGCCGCACCCTGGTCAGGCCCGTCAGCGCCCCCGACAGCTCGTTACGGTGCAGCACGCCAAAGTCAGCCACCCTCAGCGGGAGCTCCCGCCACGACCGCGGCCGGTAGGAGAACATTAGGCTGCAGGAACAAGGAGATGATGATAATTATACAAATGTGCAGAACGGGGGGAGCTTAATACCTTACAGCCTGGGCATCAAGCTCCACCTGATAATGAAACTGTCAGCCAAGGGTGGCACACTGATTAAACCATTTGTAACTGACTAATGGAAGTTATTGCTTTAGCAGACCATTTCAGAAGGAGCAGCTTATAATATGAACAAATGGACAATTTACAGGGAACAGAGTGTGGCAACAGAGCCCTTCCTGGTCTCTGAACTGGCAAACTGACTTCAAAAGCATAAAAGCAACAGTCTTTACTCTTTGCACAGAAGTGGTCATAAGCGTGAGGGCGGGGGAGCCGTCATACCCACCAGTGTCCGGGGCAGTTCATGGGCTTGAGGGCAAAGACATCCTGTTCCACCGGGAAGGAGAACATGTTCTCACTGTAGTGCTGCCAGTGGCCGGAGGTCTCCCACAGCTTGCTGTTGTAGATGTTGGGTGTGGCCACCTCCTGGAAGCCCCTCCTGCAGTACTCTTCCTGCGGGAAGACGGCATGAACGAGCGGCAATGGGACGGCCGCTTAAGCTACCACACCCAGTGTGGCACCCCTAACACGCTAACGTTCTAGCACGCTAACACGCATCTCATTTAGCATGCTGTCACTGCCTCACCCTGATGAACTCCACCAGGGTGTTGTAGACGTAGGCGCCACGGGGAAGGAAGAAGCAGCTTCCGGGACTCAGCTCATGGAAGAAGAACAGCTCCTGTTCCTGCGTCGGGGAGAATGGGGACATGCCGACGTCACTGCGGGGGGGCACTGAGGAGCACCAGAAGTGTTTGGGAAGACAGACAACGCTCCTCATCTCCAAAACATGTGATGCACGGTAGCACCTAGGCGCAAGTGCATGTGAAATGGCGGCCAGAGCGATAGACATAAAGGGAAAATGGAAATGGACACATGAGGTTTCGCATAAAAATTAGAGAAATGTTCCCTTGTCAGCCACTTGCTGCATGTCCAGCAGGGACAGTGGGGTGAGTCAGCCTTGGGGCCAGCTGGAGCCGGCAGGCCTGTCTGGCATAGCATGCAACTGGTCAGAGGGCTCCCTCTGCTGGCCGCCTCAGGAACAGCAGCTACGGAACGGCCACCTTTCCAATTTTGCGGTGATCCCTGTTCCGGGCCTCCTCCTGAAAGCGTTCCCACTCCTTCAGCATCTTGGTGTCCGGGAAGGAAATGCCATAGATTCTCTGCAGTGTCTCCATGTCCGAGCGACCTTCCCAGTAAGTCGCGGAATTCTGAAGGAACGTCGCAATGATAGAAGTCATGTGACTTTACCTAATGATGGCAGCTGTCTAAAAGGCAGGCCGCGTAGAGGGTACACACCTTGTAGATCTTCAAGGCTTTGATCTTTCCAGTGTGCCTGACATGTGGCCCTCTACACAGGTCGATTAGGGGCCCACATCTATCACAGGAGACAGCAGAGCCCAAAAAGCGATGATGCCATCTATGACAGTGTCTGGTACCAACTACACAGACAGTCCATCGCAAAGTGTGACCTACCTATACACCGTAGTGGTGGGGGTGGTGACCTTCTCATTTAAAATGCGGCACTTGAACTTGTTATACTGAAACACATGCAAAAAAACCTAGATGTAACGTTTTCCATTTAATAACTCCAGCGGGATGAGGGCAGGGAGGAATCAGACTGACGTTTGATGGAATTAATATCCAACAGGGTCTTCTTACCTTGAACATCTGCAGCAGGGTCTCCTTGCTGACCTCCAGCCTCTCAAAGGGCTGCTTCTCCTTAATCACCGTGCGACAGATCCCCTCCAGGGCGCCGAACTCAGTGCTGGAGACCCCTCTGGCCGGGAAACGCAAAGACAGGGGTTCAAGGTGAAGCCAAAAGAGGGGCTCTGCGGACGAGGGAGCATCTCGCGGCTCAGGGCCGCCTCACCGCTGTCCGTCCAGGAACATGTCGTAGTAGAAGCCGTTCTCGATGGGCGGACCGTAGCAGAGGCAGCCACCGTAGAAGTTCTCCATTGCTTCTCCCAGGACATGGGCACTGGAATGCCAGTACACCTGAGAGAGGAGGCCAGGGGCCAAGAGAGGAGCAAGAGGAGCCATGAGGAGAGGTGAGGTGTAAAGGGAAAGGAAGCATCAGGCTGGGACGCTGCGGGCACGGGAGGACGACGACTCCTACGGCCTGGGCGTCGTCGTCGTCGAAGCGGAGCAGTTCCAGGGCACAGTCCCCCTCCAGTGGTCTGTCCAGATCCCAGAGTTCCCCGTCCACCCGCGAGATCACAGCGCTGTCGGCGAGGCCCTGGCTGAGAAAGACAAGGCTGATATATCTGCCGTCACCGCGAAGCAGGAAAGTCCCAGTCCCGAGACACACGCCGCAGACGTACCAACAGTCACAACACTGTCAGTACAGGCCTGCCTGGGAGACGCCCCACTGGTGCACACAACAGCCAGTGCCTGGTACTGCCACTGGGGGATGAACTCTACAATTTATTTATTTAGCAAATGGATTTTAATGGATTTCCCAACAACAGTTCTCAATCTGAGCAAGCAAGCTCACTCTTTCCTTTTCTGTGACGTTAGCATGCCCAGGGGAGTCGGGCAGCCAGTTGACCTTGGGCCCCCAGAGGTTTTTTTTCTCCCTGCTTAGGAGTTTTTGGTTCCTCTCCTCTGTCGTCAATTGGCTTTCTCTCTTTTTTTTCTCTTCTGTCTTTCTTTCATTTTCTCTGTTCCACTCTGTTTTGTCTTGCATATAGCAATGTATTCTAACACACCGATGTAAAGCACCCTGGGACAACTCTGTTGTGAAGGGCGCTATATAAAAATAAACTGAATAGAATTTATCCAAAGCGACACGCATTTGAGAAAGTGTGGTCAGACAGTCCCTGGAACAACTGGGGTTGTGAAGGCTTTGCTCAAGGGCTCAAAAGTGAAAATTACTCAACGTGACCAAAGGATTCAAACCAACAACCTTCTGATTACAGGCACAGCAGTGTAACTCGCTTAACCACAGACTGCAAAGGGGACACACAGCAGCTGATGTCCATTTCTCACACAGCCTCCTGCTCCCTTACCTGATCTTACAGGCCAGCTGGTAGGGGCTGGTCACCCACGACTGGGCCTCCATGGTCTTGCCATCAGGCAGCCGCACAGTGATGGGTCGACTCTCCGTGGCCCGCCTGGTCAGCAGGGCATCGCTCTCCGCCTTCAGCTTCTCGTACAGCTGTAGGCGGTCGGCGACGTAGGCCGGCCAGGGGCGCGACTGAGCACAGGGCACAGGCAGACCAGTCAGACCAGAGCCTCTGAGAAACCCTGACGTTAAACAAGTAACGTGGGGCTGAGGATCTGAACATCATAACACCCAGGTTAACATGACAGTGGCAGGGACGCACCCCTCTGAGTGCTGGGTTCAGAACAGAGCAGGTTTTTATCACCCCGGAGCACCACGCAGAGCCAACTCGGTGGTTTTAGGATCAGTGACCGGGCAAAGTCCGACAATCTGGCGCTGATGCTGGACACACCCCTACTCCAGATAAAAGGATATCCGGCTTAGTGAAGCAGGCAGTGCTGCTCCTGGGACCCGGCTAAGGCGGAGCCGCATGAGGGAGACCCGTTTCCCCGCAGCACTTACCTCCTCCAGCCCACTGGGCTTCTCGGTCTTCTCCTTCCCGCTCCTCTTGCTTGGAGGCGCAGCCGGCACCTGGCAGAGGTACAGTGCAGAGACGTGGGAATGAGCGCGATGCAGGTCTGCGCGGATCCCGCCGGCATGCGGAGGCCCGGCTGTCCCTGGGAGACGCGCTCATACGCCGGGCCGGCTATTTCGGGGCGCCGCCTGTCACTTACCGGGACGCCCGTCTGGGCCCGGCCCCTCTCCCCCTCCGCCGGCTTGCCCTGACATTTCGCCCCGTGCTGCTGGCCTTGCGCCCCCGCGTCCAGCTCCGCCTGCAGCCCCCGTCTCAGGTGCACGATGCGGTACTTCAGCTTTTCATTCTCGGCCCTCAGGCTCTCCAGCTCCGGGGAGCGGGCCAAGCTGTGCGCGGCGTTCTGCTCCCCGCAGAGTCCTTCCAGCAGGCGCTTCACCTCCAGGCTCAGCTGCTGTATCTGCTCCTCCTGAGCTCGCAGGCGCGCCGCCATGCGCTCCGCCATCTTTAAATGCGGCCGCCGAATGACGGCGCCGGGATTTAATCCAGGAGCGACTCACGCCGGCCAGGGAAGGCGGACACAGCGCCCCCTTGCGGTTACGCGGAAACAGCCGAAATCCGAGGACGCGCTGTAATTGTACAGTACTAGACTCAAATAATTAAAATAAGTTCAAAATCTTACGTGAAAAACATACTTATATGTGGTTTTCTTATCCCTTGCCGTTCATTTTTATACTGCTGTTCTGTACATTTCTGGGCGTCCTGCCCATCCACTTTATAACTAATCTACTTTACATTGTGCTGTTATTAGTTTTACCACGTCGTTTTCGTCGCTGCTAAATGTTTCTTAAGGGCACTGGGTCACCTATGTTTAGAAGGACGATATTTAAAAATAAGAGTGTCGACAGACTGATGACGTAAAAAAACAAGCGACGTTCCTCGGCGGTGCTGCCGGATCGGGACACTAGGGGGCGCGCTTCTCCCGCAGCGCCAGGCGACGTCAGGAAGCAGCTGACGGCGCTGTCATCTCGTTTACGGCAGGTCTGTAAACGCGAACCGAGATGCTGGATCTGCCGTTCTCGGGCAGAGCGTAGTTTGCTGGTGTATGCAGTCATATTTCACCTCGAAATACCCAGACAATCAGTACGAATGTTTAGCAGAAAACCGTAAAAAAACCGCGACCCAACGGCTTCACTGAGCGCTCGCTTGTAGGCGTAACAGGAAAAAAGTGAGAGTGGCATATCCGGCAGAGCTATGTATAAAGCTGTGGCCTTTTAAAAATAAGTAAGAATTAATTTTGGGAAATAACATTGAAGTGTATTTAAGCAGGATCGGTTTTGCCGGGGAGCTGCGGGCTTCAGCGCTGACAGTGCGCAGCTTGGCGACCGCGGACCGTCCGGCCGGCTGGCCGGGTTCATGCCGCTGGAGGCATGGCTTCCAGCTTCGCTCCCCCGAAACTGGCCGACTTCATCCTCACCGAGAAGCTAGGCAGTGGCACGTACGCCACGGTCTATAAAGCTTACAGGAAGGTTAGTGCCCTACACTCATAGTGTCCCTGCCGCTTTTGTCTCATACGTGTCTACGTGTGCGTAGTGAAAAGCCGCCCGTGTGGGTTTGTAGGGGGACAATCGAGAGGCAGTGGCCGTGAAAGTCGTAAGCAAGAAGAGTCTGAACAAGACCTCCATGGAGAACCTGCTGACGGAGATCGAAATCCTCAAGACCGTGCGACACCCTCACATCGTGCAGCTGAAGGACTTCCAGGTGGGTGCTGCTGGCATCTCTGTGAAGGACCCCCCCCCAAGAGGGTGCACCTTATGGATTCCTGGTGTGGCTCTCCCACCTCTGCTCTGCAGTGGGATGCTGAAAACATCTACCTGATCCTGGAGTGGTGCTCTGGAGGAGACCTTTCCCGATTTATCCGCACCCGCCGTCTGCTCCCAGAGAGGCTCGCACGCCGCTTCCTGCAGCAGATAGGTGAGGGCCCGCCGTGGGTGTAAGTGTGATCGGGGTTGCTCACTCTTCCTGCCTACTGGGATGTCGTGGTGACCCCCTGTCTCCGTGTCCCACCTGCCCCTCTGCTGACAGCTTGTGCCCTGCAGTTTCTCCACGAACGCAACATCTCCCACCTGGACCTCAAGCCTCAGAACATTCTTCTCAGTGGCTCTGTGCTGAAGCTGGCAGGTGCTCCTCTCCTGCACGGCTCCAAACGGGACCCCCCCCCCCACCACACAATGCACCTTTATGGTTGCAACCCTGTAGTCAATCACTGGGATTTTTGAATTGATACACAGTTTCTGTTTTTACAAGCCTGGCTTCTTTCCTGTACGGTACTGTATTCATTTTCAGTTTTTACTGAGACAAACTGGTGTTTAAGATGTTTTGCTCATCCAGAGTCTTCAGTAAATATAAAAACATGTTTTTGAGCCCTAAGCACTAGGCCACAAAAACAGCTTCGGCCTGGTGGTGACTGATTAAATAGTCTCAGCCTTGATTGGCAGACATCACTCCAACCAGAAATGTCATTGACCTCAGCTCAACTCTGCCTTTTCTCCCCGAACGGCAGTTGCCGTGCTTGTAAATAGCCGGCACTGTGCCGTAGCTCTGATCACATTCTTTAGACTTCGCCTGAACCATGTGCATCAGCCTCTCTATAAATACGTAGTAAATGAAGGCTTTGAAGGCCCGCGCACCACCATCTTGGCCCGCTGCTTATATGCCGTTACACGGTTTATATTAATAGTCACTGAAGCTGCCTGTGCTTCCCCCTTTCCCGTCGGGCCTGCGTGTTTCAGACTTCGGCTTTGCGCAGTACATGTCTCCCTGGGACGAGCAGAGCTCCCTCCGCGGCTCGCCGCTCTACATGGCTCCAGAGATCGTGTGCCGGCGGCAGTACGATGCCCGGGCGGACCTCTGGTCCGTGGGGGTGATCCTGTACGGTAAGGCTGCCCGGCCCCCCGCAGTCCCGCCGCCGTCCCTGCACCCTTTACGCACTGCGCCTGTCAGGTATAACATTTCTCGTATGTTTCCTCACATCAGCAGTGTGATCTTTGGATCTTGCATATGTACAGCAGGTCTGTCCTGCACCTGACCAGCTGCAGAGGGCGTCTCTTAATCGACGGCTGTATGGCAGCTGTACGCTGCACGTAATGGTGCAAAATATTCTGCATTATTCCTCATAGGGCACTTTTCCAATGCACCGGGTGCCGTTCTTTCGGTACCATACTTCCCTCATCCATTGACTTCCGGTCGCATACCAGAACCAGAAGTACCAGTACCTAGAGTACCGAACCAGCTGGGGTACTTTTTTGATGCTTGGGTACTTTGGGGCGGGACTTGGGACTCTGCCTCTGAACACAATGCAACCACCATTTTGAAAAGGGTTACTAATTTAGAAAACTTAAAAAAAAGAAGAACTAATAGTAATGGATGAGCAAATGAAGAGACCCAAACTTTAATTGCGATCTGGTCGGAGGAATTGATACATAGAGCTGATACAGGAACTGACGACGTGCCCTCCCCAGGTCCAAAGCTTACCTGTTGCAGTGGATAGGCACCCTTATGGGTGTTCATACTCCAGCTGTACCTGCGACATTATTACTCGTGTATGTTGGGACTGTGGTGATATTTTGCTCTGTTGTTGTGTGTGTCTGTGCTGCGGTAATGGTGTGGGCCGCTTACCGCCTGCTGCTTTCGCCTTCCTGCTTTTCCAGAAGCTCTCTTCGGCCGTGCGCCGTTCGCCTCCCGCTCCTACGCCGAGCTGGAGGAGAAGATCCGTAGCGACCGCGCCGTTGAGGTGAGCCTGTGCTTTACAGCTCCTGTAACTCAACAAGAACCGCATTGTGTTGGCAGCATGAAGGTTGTGGGTTCAAATCCCAGGGAGCAGATATTTTTAAAAAATTATAATAATAATTAAATAGTAAATTTAAACCCTTCCTTCTATTATAAGTTTCTTTGGGTGAAAGGATCACATAAATGTAAATGTGCTGCTGTCAATCAAAATAAACAAGCAAACAAAACTAAAGGTACATGCACAGGGTGCCCCGAGGCGATGGTGCCCCTCACTGCAGGACACTCACTCAGGTGGAGGAGAAAACATTTGGTCAGCAGACTGGCCCCAGCCTGCGCAAAGATGGAGGAAGGGGTCAGTCGTTCCCAGAGGCTCTCCCTGTTGGAAATGGGCTGGTTTGGGGGAGGGGGGCGGCTTTGGGGAGGGCCTGGGAGGTGTCCTGGAGCTGCGTCCCGACGAATCCAGCTTCCCCTGCAGCATGTGGATGCCGGGGCCAGGCTCGGGTCCCAGCTTGGGTCACGGCCGGCCTCCTTGGGAGTGTCATGCTGTGGTTAGGCCCGGCACCGCAGCCCGGGGAGGTGCTATTTATATGGAGCCTTTTGGTGTTTCGGCTGCCAGGCTCTCTGGGTGATGTTTTTACACGTCGGGCGAGGTGGGCTGTGCCTGGGACGACGTGGGTGACAGCGGGTGGTCTCCCCGCTGTGCTGCAGCTGCCCACCGGGGCCCGGGTGTCCCCACCATGCCGGGACCTGCTGCTCCGGCTGCTGGAGCGAGACCCCGACGCGCGCATCTCCTTCCCTGAGTTCTTCTCGCACCCCTTCGTGGACATGGAGCACATGGCCGGCGCGGAGAGCCTGGGCAAAGCGGTGAGCGGGCCAGCCGGGGATCGATTTCCTTTGCTGGGAGCATAACAGCGCATTCACAGCCTCTGCTGAAGCCAGGCCTAGTGCCCGTGGGGGAGGGGCGGCGCTCATACATGTCAATCAACAGTATAATCAAGCGACCGCTGTGTGATTGGCTGGCTTCCCGTCACTGCAGAATGTGCAAGCCAGGCTCAAAACAAAGCCTTGTCTATATATAAAAAATATGGTTTATTTTTCGCTGGATCTTTCGCAGAGGCCTTTCGCAGGATCGAGCAAAAGGCGTAGTTGTCTTCTAGTTCATTGTCTGCACATTAAAAATAAGAGTGGGGAAATGCAGGACTGTATTTTTAAATGTCGCCGACGTTTCTGTACCCGCTGTTTTAGAAGGCGCTGGTGCTGCAGGCTGTGGCGAAAGACCAGGACGGTGACTGGCCGGCCGCCCTGTCCCTCTACTGCAGCGCCCTGGAGCACTTTGTACCGGCCATTCACTGTGAGCATCCCCCCCCCCCCCCCCCCGGCCTATTTCCTGGGCTGAGTGGCACCATGTCCCCCGGCCAGCTACTTTAGGGCAGAGTTTCGTAAGCCAGTCCCCGGGGACCCCCCAGACATTCCACATTTTTGCTTCCCTCCCCGGACTGTCAGGCAGCTAATTGGCAGGGAGCAAAAACAGATAGCATCTGTGGGTCCGCGAGGGCCGGGCTGAGAAGCACTGCTTTAGGGGAATCCTTTGATTTTTAGTTACTACCCACAAATTACAGTTTTCTTTTTGCTTCAGGCCTTTGTTTACAAATCAGCAGGCAGCTGACCGTGAACTGGCGTGACTAATAATTGTAAAAACAGCACTGTGGTATAAAACCAGACCGGCTCATTTTCTGAGCTACATTCCGTTTAATAGCCTCTTGCCATGGTAGTTTCGTAGTGTAACAGAAAGGTACCATTGCATTCGGCTTATTCTCTCTACGACTTAATATACTTAATATAGAGCAGTGAAAGCTTCTCGTATCTGATCTCTGCTTAGCCGTGATGTAGCTTATGGGCATGCCAATGGTCTGTGGCTGTGGTGCAGTTTGTGTATCAGCAAATCGATTGGCTGGAACTGAGGACAATATTATGAGAGATTAGACAACAATGTCCAGACTCATCAGATCTAACAGGAAGGCCCCAAGTGCAAAGGTAACAGATTAGAAGGAAACCCGCTGAGCACTTGTCAAGCGTGACATGGTTCCGGAGGCAAAGGGGGTCCCACCCCGGTGCTGTGCCGGGTTCTTAATGAAATGGCCATTCGGGGTCTGTGTGATTGATGGCGTATGTTCTCTCAGTGTACTGGCAGCTATGCATGCTGGAGAGACGTGTCTTTGTGTAAATATAACAAATATAACACCCACATCTCTCCCCCCCCACAGACGAGACGGACAGACAGCGCAAGGAAACCTTGCGGCAGAAGGTTTGTCTGTGTGTGACTGTGTGTCTGACTGTGTGTGTGTGTCTGTGTGTGTGTCTGTGATGTATAATGTCAGGATATGTTGAATTCACATGGCATTTGGCTGGAACACCTGACTCCAATTACCCTCTTTTAAAGAGGTCATTATCATAGAGGTCACATTTTCTTCTGAATGACATTTATTGTTTACATCTTTTGTTCGGTATAAATATAGCAATACTTATGATGGAGACGCGTTCCGATGACCCCATGGCCTAGCCTACCCAGGAGTCTTAAAGAATGGTGATTAGCATTGGGTAGTATACTGTACTTTGTGAATAATTTAACAAATTGCAGTACATAAGTTAGCAAAATGGAGCAATTTGCAGTACCGTACTGTATAACGTATCGTACCGCGTACGTCGCTGCGTTTGCGTCTCACAAGGCGGGGGCCGCGTACATCGCGGCAGCGTCCCAACGTATCGTACCGCGTACGCCGCTACATTTGCCTGCCGCGCAAAGCTTAAAAGATTTTTACAATCTTGTCGCATCGCTATCGGCATCGTAAGAATGAAAAATCGTAAGTCGAACCATCATAATTCAGGGTATACCATGTCGCTTATTATTTCTGGAGCCACTTATTCAGAAGCTCCGATAACTGCAAAGGTTTCGCAAACTTTGTCTCGGGCACATCTGTGCTTGTCAGGTGACAATGAGGGTGTGACAGAAATACTCTACAAAACGTTTGTGTTTTAAGACCAGACATTATCTGCTGGCAGTTTTAAAAGGGCAGCTGGCTTGTGTTCCGCTGCTGCCCGAGTAGCTGGGGGTGTTAATCATCGTTTCGGCTGAGAGTCTGACTGCGAAAACACTGGCCCCACTCATGGATTTCAGCTGACATCAGCACATGCTACAGGAGGCACCTGGACCACATCTTAAGCGTGTGCTAATGAGAAGAAAATCTGTCTTTTACAGGGTCAGTCTTGAGGCTATGAGTGTGACGTTAATGTCCGTCTGCACGTTTGAGACGGGCTGTTATTTTTTAATTAAATAATTGTGTGTGTGCGCTCGCCAGGTTGTGTGAGTCAGCGGTCAGCTATGTTTCTTCATGGGGAGTGTGGCTGTGTGCATTTACTTGAATGTTTGCTCTTCAGCAGCCCATGTGAGCCTAACCTCCACCCATCGTCTGCCAGGTTCACCAGTACGTGTCTCGGGCAGAAGAGCTGAAGGCTTTGGTAACCTCGGACAACAGAACGAGCTTCGAGGAGGCGCGGTCTGCCAGGGACATTCTGCGTGGTAACAGCGGCGGGGGGGCGTGGAATCCTTCCAACAGCCTGTTTTATTGAATTTGAAAACCAGCCGGTGATAGGAAGTCCCGGAGGACTTCAGGGATGAAAAGGAACTTCCTTTCTACTTATGCTCAGTGAAGTCCGTTATTCGTCCGAGAGTGGTAGTTCTCTGCCAGTAATATACGAGTGGAACACGCATGCAGCCAGCCAGAATGCCGATAGTGTTTCACCTTATTACAGAAGTTGCACAGATATTCTTTGTTAGAGATCCTCGAGCGTCTGTATCTGCCTTCTTTGCAGCCTTGGTAGTTAACCGAGTGAGGACATCCAAACTTCCAATTAACTAATCTGCAGTCAAATCAGATTCAGAACACACATTCAGAATCTGCGCCAGCCCGCCATCATGACGCCCTTGTTGATCTCTCTCTCTCTCTGTTGGTCACGCTCTCTCACCTCACCATCCACGCAGAGATGTCCCGGGACCAACCTCGTGTGCTCACTGCCCTGGAAATGGCGCGCGCCGCAGTGGCAAAGGCAAGTCAGGGCACTCCAAGTGGGGCGTCCAGCTAAATGCAACATTTTTATACATATAGAAAATGCTTCACATAAAGACACGTAAAAGAGGCATTACTGCTGCGTTTGGGGA
>JAODKL010000009.1:12626165-12641066 GCA_026780765.1 Petrocephalus schoutedeni
AATGCAACATTTTTATACATATAGAAAATGCTTCACATAAAGACACGTAAAAGAGGCATTACTGCTGCGTTTGGGGACGGTGCTCGGAGAGAGAGACCTCTTCTCGTGACGCTCGCGTTTCCATTCTGAGCCTCTGCAGCCTGGTTATTTTCCCCGTCTCCTTCCAGGAGGACAGTGGGATGGAGGACTGGGAGACACTGGATCTGTACCAGCAGAGCCTGGGCGAGCTCCTGCTGGCACTGGCAGGTGAGAGGTCACCCCGGGCCCGCCGTCTCGCCGGCTGCCGGGCTCAGGCCTCTCCAGACCCTCTCTGGCTGGCAGGACTCCGCATAAAACCAAAAATGAAATAATACTGGCATCTTGAGACCCGGCAGTGTAAAAATAAAAATACAGAAGCAAAGACTTTTGATCGGTGGGTTAAGCGTGGTGATAGATCGGTCCCATCTGCATCCCAGCTTGGGGGAAATCTGCAATGAGCATGCTCTGTCTGAGAGGTCAGAGGTCGTGGGCCTGTTGGCGACGGAACGCGCCGTGGACGGACCCCTTACCGATCCGTTTCCATGGAGGGGCCCCCGCTCGCTGAGGCCTGGTGTGTATTAGCCTCCTGTGGGAGGTGAGGGATTAATGGCAGGGAGGAAGCAAGGAGCCAGACAAGTCCCGGAGCCCCGCGTGTGCGTGTGGCACACCGCCCTGGCCATCTGGTTCCCACTGTGAGCGGGAGGCCTGTTCCCCAGCACTGCAGCGTGCTGGAAACCAGTCAAAGCTATTATCTTTAACCAGGGAGCGTTTTGCATGGCCCTGCGATACATCTGGGGGTGGGAGGCGTCTCTGCGATGCGAGATCCAGATTGGGGCTAATTTGGATGGTGGGTCTGGTTCCCATCATGCTTTGCAGCTGTAGGCTATTTTCTTTTTCCTGCTGTTTTCTCTTAGACAAACTTGCAGCAGAGCATCTGGCGACTAAATAGGGGATTTTGAAGCGTATTATTCCAGTCTATCTGACATGTTCCCTTTTGTTTGGGTATTTCACAATAAGATCGACTTCAATCTCTCTGCCGGGACTTGAACCAGCAATGGATGTTCTTCAAAGTGGTGAAAGTGAGTGTGGTGAGATGATAATCATGGTGATACTCCTCTCTGTCCTCTCCTAGCGGAGCCCCAAGGGCGGAGAAGAGAGCTGCTCCACGGTGAGGTGAGGATCGTATCGGTACCCACCAGGATGCAGTCGAACCCCACCAGTGACACAGTGACACCATGCTAGCCTGAGATGCTACACCCAGCACAGATTTCCAGTCAGATTCAAAAACACATACCAGGACTTTTGGTCAGATATGAAGGATTCTTCTCACCAACCTCATCCCAAACTTCATTGCATTGTGGGAGGGGATCCTACTCACTTCTAGGTAACTGCAGGGGTTCCTTTCCTCTTACAACTCCATTACTGGAGGCCTGTCGTGGTCCTGTGCCGACCATAAGGTTGAGGCCCAGTCCCGTGTTATTCTCCGAACACCAAAATATTTGCATATTTTGCTGTGAAAACCGTTCTCCACCAATCAGAGCCTCTTCTGGCTCTTTAGTAGGTTTGTGTGTATATATAACGGGATCCGCTCTACCATTATGAGATTTCTGTTATTCCTTTCATTTAGTCTGCAATAATTCAGTCGGTTTTGACAACCGGCCCAAAGAAAGATTAAAGTCTGTGGATCTCCGGGCCCCCTCATTTGAACTTTTATGGGTGTCTAAATAAATTCAGATGCTGCCATAATCTAATGCTTTGCTCAGAAGTGTCGCAAATATGAACCATATGTGAGAGGAGTGAGCCTGTCGACGAGTAATAAGGCCCCATGTGTGAATGGTGAGGTCCCGTTGGGGCCTTGGGCGCGGGGGCGGGGGGGGGGGGGATCCGTCCGCAGCCAGCCAAAGCCGGCGATTGCACGGCCTTCCCTCACGTGTAAATCTGGTACCTTGCAGATCAAGCGTCTGATGACCAGAGCGGAATGCCTCAAAGAGCACTTGAAGGTAGGGTCACCATGGCAACGTGCTGATGATGTGGATGTTCTATAGCTGGCCTTGGCTGTGTCATGTGACTCGGGCCACCTCCCTCTCTCCTAGATGCGTGATGCACAGACGGACGTGTCCCTGGACAAGGAGGGTCTTGCGGAATCAGTGCGGAATTGTGAGTGTCCAGCGATGTCTCCGCCCCCCCCCCCATGCCTAACCCCCTTTGGCATATAGTGTATATGTTCGTTTTTGGTTAAGGAGCTAAGCAGTAGGCACACGCGTGCGAGTGACATGTACATGTGTCAGCGTGACCCTTTCTAGCCTCATACGCGCAAATGCGGGTTTTCTCACCAGTGAAGACTTTTCCTGACATGGACTCAAGAAGCAGAGCATTGTGCTAACACGGCAAAGGTTGTGGGTTCGAATCGCTGGGAGCAAACTTAAACTGTATCCCTTCGCTCTACTGTAAGTCACTTTGGATATAAGCATCAAACAAACGAATGGAAATGAATCAGACTTGGAGCTCAAAAAGTTCAAAGGCGCCAGGGCTGGAAGTGTGCTGGGCCGGATGGGGCCGATTCGGGCCAGACTGCTGCCCATGAGTGGGGTTTTAATGGGGTTAATACCGTGTGGAAGCAGACCCTGGGGTAGCACACCTGCTGCTCCAAGATGGATAACATCTGATCAGAGGTTGTTTTGCTCGCATACCAACCACATCTGTTTGCCTGACAGGTGGGACCTCAGCCAGACTAACAGTTTGCACTTTCCTTTGAAGATGTTTTTTTTTTCTTTTTTTTAAAGAAGTACTCTTAAAATGCGTACGATGGGCACAGCCTGCCTTGCCACCCCAAGTGCAAGCTGGGAGGGTGCGAAATGGCCACAGCTGTGTCAGCGATTTGCCATTGGGACTTAGTTAGTGCCCTGCCACATTCTTGAACCTCGAGTGAAGTACCCCACCCCCACCTTGCATCAGAACAGCAGCTGAGCGAATAAGCAGTCAAGATGGCCGGCTCCCAGCAGTCCTCGTTTCCTTCCAACAACACCTCGCAGAGTATTAATGCCTCCCGTTGCTGCCCAGAGCAGATTTAGTGAGCGAAATTAGCCTCTTGTTTTGGTTAGGGGGGTTGGGAGTTGAGAAAGGTAGCTTCAGATGACAAGGGGGTTGGGCAGCTGTAGGAGGGCTTGGAGACACCAGTGTGGCCTGTCCCAGTCACATAGCTGAACTGGTGTCCGCTGTACATTAGCTGAGCATATTACCTACGATTTTATATTAAGTAGTGTGGAGGGACCTGGAACAGCCATTTGTTTCCTGGTATGGAACAAGCAAGCTTCCATTTACAAGGCCAAGTCACTAACCGTTGCACGCCCTGTGCAAGTCTGTCGGGAGATAGGAAGGTTCTAGTATTTGAACATAATTGTTTTGCCATTCCTAAGGATCCTTCTGGTTTTAATGGTGACTAGATAAACAACAGACTGCTGTGCATATAAATACTTTTGTCCATCCATCATCCAACCACTTACACTGGGCAGGGTTGGGGGGGGGGTGGGCTTTTCCCAGGCGGGACGGTGCAGGGGCTCAGGGGCTGGGGTAGGCCCTGGGCATACAGCACTGTGCAAAAGTCTTAAGCAGCCAAAGGAAATGTTTGAAGCTATTTATCTGGGTAGTAAGTGTATATTTTCTCAGAACAAAAACACGACTTATCAGAGTTACGCAAAATTGCCACAGTAAAACCTAACAAGAATTTCTTCTGCTCTCCCAAAAGTCACTGAAATCTCGCTGAGAAGAACCCAACCCCTCAGAGTTCCCAAGCTTCTCCTCATGGCCACCTCAGCCATTCCATGCATTGTTAAATTTCACCACCAGCTCACTTCATTAATGAATTAGTTTAAAACAAAAAGTCAAACATGGTCAAACAAGGTAAGGCCCCAAACGTAGCCAAACACGGCGTGCTATTGGTCAAGTAAAAAAAATTGATTTGTTCGATGGTTGTTACCAATACTAGGGGGACTGGGAGAGGTTTTGAATTTGCAAAGCTGACAGACTTTGACAGACACATCATAGTTCATAGGCATATCATAGAAGATCATTTAAACATTTTCTTTGACTGCCTAAGACTTTTGCAGTTTTTTGTAGGGCTGAGAGAAACACTATAGAGATTATTATGGTATTTACTTTTGGCCATATTTACACATGTACACATTTCTCTGGAGTCTGCAGTACATGACTGTGCTGCAAATGGTGATTGAAGCTCCGGTCTGCACTCCCACCCCACCTCCCCATTCCACAGCATGCTGTCTGCAGTGACCACCACGCTCCAGGGGTCTCGGACGACGTGGGGAACCAGCAGCTGTCCATACAGCCCCTCACCCCACCCCACCCAGCTGGCAAGTGTGCAGAGGGTCCCTCACGCGATGGCAGAAGCGTTTCGCATCCAGCTCGCAGCCCTACTGTAGCATGAGGTTTGCTGCCTCTCAGCTCCCCTAAACTTTTAAACCAGAATGAGTACTTTACGGAAAAAAAGCATTAGGTCCACATTTCAGAGTAGCGTGACACTGACACAAACAAGCTGGAAGTCACACATGCACATAAAACGGTTTCTCTCTCTTCACCTGTGGCACGTGTGTCCACACCGTTACTGTATCTCAACATGCACCATCACGGTAGCAGTCTGTACCCAACAAGCCGCCTCTGTCCTGCTGATGAGGAACGCGTCTCTCCCAAGGAGCATGTACTGCGCTTGCCTCCTTACCTGCGGCGTGACTCGAAACGTGTTTCAATTGTAAATCACAATATGGGAATCAGAATTCCTCATGAAAGCTTTAAACAGTGGAGCTGTATGTGTTCCCTTTGTGGTTTGCAGTGGATGACTCATTTTTGTAATTATATTTGAATTAATTTATTACATCTCTATTGCAGTGGACAGTTAAAGATGTTTTTCAAATGTTCAGTACCTCTTGTGTAATTTGTATTATGATTTTTATACCTCCAAAAAGCCCCACCCCTTTCCCTCTCCATCCCAGCTTAAGTAAATATCACATATATCTTAGTTCCACCGAGAGAGAGTCCTTCTGAGATATATGTGCTTTCATCGTGTTTCGGGGAGAGCCTGAGACTGGGCAGAAGTGTAATGCATCAGTTTGGCAAAGTCACTCATAGGACAGCAAATGGAAAACTTGCAAATTGTAAAAAAAAAAAAAAATAATTAATTTTGAGATCTCACAGCAACTTACACTTCGTTCGTAGTTAATCAATCTCACTCACACACTCTGGGCTCTCCCGGCATATTCAGTCCAGGGGAGTCCAGTTCAGAGTGGAAGGAATTGTGGTTAATCCAGCCCGCCTTTGGTAAACAGTGCAACCAATCCCTGGTTATACCTCTTTGTTTAAATCTCTCTTTTTGGTTGTAGAAGCATCTGGCTGTGTTGCTGAATGCCCTCTTGTTGCACCGGCATCAATACCGGCATGACTGTGCTGCACTTTATAAC
This sequence comes from Petrocephalus schoutedeni, assembly GCA_026780765.1. Lineage (NCBI taxonomy): Eukaryota > Metazoa > Chordata > Actinopteri > Osteoglossiformes > Mormyridae > Petrocephalus > Petrocephalus schoutedeni. Next base: position 12,631,652 of record JAODKL010000009.1, read on the forward strand.
GCTCATTATAACATCCATCATTGTTGGCTTTGAGCCCATCTGAAAGTAACAGTCAATTAACCTTTTTAGGTATACTTTATAAACTGATGCTTGTTTGCCGTCGTAAAATCACAAGTGAGGACCGAGCGAGTTTAGGCCGAGCATGTGAGGACTTCCCCAGCGAGACTCGGCCTGATCCTGGCTCTCTGATACTGCCTGAGGTAGGCGCCCTCCAGAATGCTGGGAATGTGGCGTGTCCAAGGAGTCCCGTCAATCAGTTCCACGTTCCTGTTGGTTTTGGGCCTAATTTGGGGGTTGTGCTGCCCCCACCCCGGGAATTTGTGGGGTGGTATTACTCATACGTGCTCAGAGGGAGAACCCTGAGCACAGGCAGAGGGGACAGAAGCGGATGCAAGCAGAAGGCTGGCCCTGCCAGTGCAGAGCTCCTAATTGGCCTCCATTTCACCTCCAGGACATGGAGAGCACTTGGGACCCCTCACATCTCCTGCATTCATCTCCCCAGGGTTCAGCAAATATCCTAAATGAGAGTGAGGATTGGTTGGGGGGGCTGGTGAGCGGTCAAATTGGAGAGCTGGTTGTTGTAGGGAGGGGGGGAGGGGTTAATCCCCCAGAAGCAGGGAGTCTTCCACCCCCCCCCACATTCTACACACGCCAGCAATCCTTTCTGGAGACACTCCACTGGCATGAATGGAACATTGTGTATGCAGGGGACACAAAGACCCCCCTCTCCCACCCCCCTATCATCAGCACACACACGAGAGGGTGAGATTGCTATAGACAAAAGCTATTCAGTAAAAATTAATAAATAAACAAGCAAAGCTCTGCATAGGCCTGGCACTGTAAGCAACCCCCCCCCCCCCCCCTCGAAGGTTGCTGCATGTGCGTTTGTTTTGACCAAGTTCCCAGAGCAAGCTGGGCCCGCGCAGCGCGGGTGGGAGCTGTATGGCACTCCCATGGCTCCCTGATGGACAGGCAGGGCATGAGCCTTCATGAAGGCACCATACAGTTAATTAACCAGTTCAAATCTGACATCTGCAGCCTTTTCCACACTGTTGCAAATCTGTAACCACAACAAAACGGTTGAAAATGCTGTCAACTCTGATTTAGCAATCACCTGCCTACAACTGAACTTAAACAGCCACCTGTATGACCGCCGGTCGAATCTTATATTACCGTATATCACCGAGACTTCTGACAAAAAAATTGTGGGGAAAACCCACTGCCATTTTATATTGTCATCTTTCAGATATGAAGTGTCCAACTATGACTACTTCATTAGCAACAGACTTTTATATTATATGATCACACAATCACAGCTGGCATCAAATATGCCTACATTAATCGAAGAGCCAAATAAGGTTAAACAATATTAGGATAGTATAGTGACAGTCGTACTGTGGCTCCAGAGCTATTGCCTGTATGACAGATTTTGTCCAATTGGTCTTACAGATGTGAAAATTACATCTGGAATTTCAATGAATCCTAGCCTTTACTGTGCGCGTCGTCACCTGGTGCCAGATGATACTGCTGGTATTTACGGAGACCATAAGACCAACTACAAACTGCTAATTAACAACTAAAATAAATTATTGGGCTAACAAATCTAAATAAAACACGCCTGACGTAATTAAGTTTACTTGATTTATTTAACTGGGATTTTTTGTTTTTGAAACATAAATATATTTTTCTATACATCATGTAGATAATGTTACACATTTACATTTTCACAGGGTAAGTTGAAATCAACATAAAACAAAACACGGAGTCGACGCCTCAGCATATATATAGGAATAAATATCACATTCGTCAAGCCAGTTTCTATATGATGTAAAGATTACAATACTGGAACATAAGTAAAGTCCTAAAGAAAATGCGATTAACGATAAATCCATATCCCAAATCCGTCAATGATCGTCTTATAAAAATGAGTTACAAAAATATCGAGAACGGTACCGATAGGAAAGACATGAACAAACGATTTCCTTATGGTATTAATATATTCATTACAAAAACACTAAAGTAGCCTTCCGTCTCAGGTATTACTGCCTGAAAAGTTACCAGTTACGCATTTCAACTATTCCGCAGAGGTCTGAGAACTATGAACAATTGTAAAAAAAAAAAAACTGCAATACCTAAATACAAATTTCCCATGCAAAGACCATAAAGGCTGATATTTCCTCCATAACTCGTTAATTCAAAGTCCGTGAGAGGCCTCACTTATGCGGGCAGAGTGGCGATTAGCGGCGAAACACTCCAGTTAATTTAACCGCTTTATGCGATAAAGTCGCCAATTCTACCCGAGCTGGCCGCAAATATCTCAAGTGCGCCGGCTACAATGGTCGTGTTTATTTAAAGTCTTAATAAAAGCCGCACACTTCAAGAGGCACTGAGACGAAACCAAACAAGAGGGGGTGTAAAGGGCGCTGCGAAAAGTCAGCCAGCACTGTATAGCTCATCGAGAGTAAAATAATGAAAAAAGACCATATTCTTTGTATGAACCACTTCCACATTTTTCTACTGTATTTCCTTTTTAGAAACTTTTTACAGCCAATTCTCCCTCAGCACCAGCTTATTCAAATGGTATCTTTTAAAAAATAAAAGTTTCAAGATCCTGGGCGTTGGGACGGCCACTTGAAAGTCAATCTCTAAGAAAACACGGATAAATACTGCGCTCCATGTTTACAAGCAAGCAGACCCAAATTTATGGGCTCTGGTAACGACATTCATACTTCCATAATTTGTCCGCAGTCTTGCGGAATGCGTGCGAAACGCAAGCAGAGGTTTCCCATAACCGACTAAAAATGTGCTCAAAGTCGAACCGATTAACTAGTTGTGATCAAAAAAAAAATTAGCCGATAAAAAAAAAAAAAAAAACAATCGTTCCCTGCCATTACAAAAGTCTGCTCCAGCACAGGGCGAGAAGCGCAGCTGCGCGTATCGGGGCGACTTGGTGCGACAGCGGCGAAAACCCCGAGAAGGAAGTCCCGGCGTCGGAGCGCGTCTCCAGCCGGTCCGTCTTCGGCTCGTAGTCTTCGTCCTGGTACTCGTCGTCAAAGTCCCCGTGCGATGTAGACCATCCCTGGTCCTCCACCGAGCACAGCCTGTCCATGTTTTCCTTGACCACCTCGCAGAAGGGCCTCTCCACGCCGTCGCAGACGCAGCGGTTCAGCAGCACGCCGCTGGGGATGAACAGCATCCGCTGGATAGTGCTCTTGCACTTCGCCGTGCATTTCCTGCCGTTAAAAAGCTGCCCGCAGTTGGACAGGTAGTCCGTCATGGCCGTGTGGCAGTCGGGCTCTTCTTCGCATCGCAGGCGGGCCTCCGTGCACCCGATGCCGGCTGCATCACCTGGGTACCTGCGGGGGAGGCACGGCTCGATGGCGCGTTTCGTCCTCCTGCACTGTACGTCTTGCCCGCAGTCGCAGTTCTCCAGGTACGGCCCGTTGCGGGTCTGGTTGAGTCTGACCAAGGCGCCGATGCAGTGGCTGGGGCACTGGTGCCGGTTCCCCCTGATGTTGGCTTCGCAGGCAGCCAGGTACTGGTTGTAGGCCAGCTCGCAGTCCGTCTCCTGCTGACATTTAAGCAGGGCTTGCCAGCAAATATACTGCGCGTCGAGCACCACTAAGCAGCCAAGGAGCGCCAGGACGCAGCACCAAGTTTTCATCCTGAGATCCCGGGCTTCAGTCCGGCGATGAGCGACCCCGGGTCCCTCCCCCCACCACCACCACCACCCACCTTATTGCACGAAAGTTCAGACTATATAACAATTCCAGGGCGAGTACGCGTCCATGAACATGTCAGTGTGTCGGACACCATGCTGCTGCTACTCAAAGCCAAACAAAAGCGAAGTAAGAGCTGCGATCTGGCTTCATGGAGTCCCGGTTCGCTCCGTGCTTACAGCCCCGTGGCCGAAGTTCTAGCGACTTCACTTAGACTCCCTCCGTCCCGTAAGAAGGCATCCCGCCTTATTCATTTAAACAGACAAGAGCTCCACAGCGCCACTGGATTATAAACAAATTCCCAGATATTATTCCGATGGTTTTTTTCTCTAAAGCAGAATCTGTGTGGGCGCCCCAGCTCCGTGAGGCATTCCCCACGTCCCGGATTCCTGTCCCTGCTATAACTCATCGATTTGTTTGGGTGTTTCTGAAATCCTCCCCCCTCGGGCAAACGCGCGTCCCTCCAGCGTCTTTGTCCCTCTCGCTGTTACGCTTCACGCTTCGTTTAGCTTTTTCCCCCTGCGTGCCCCCCTGCTCTCCTCTCCTCTCCTCTCCTGCAAAACAGAAAAGGGAGAAGTTGGTCCTCCTCCCTCCTTTCTCTCATTTACGGTCCCGTCAGACGATTGGCCGATGCTCCCCAGTCCGTCGTGGGATACATTTCCATAGCAACTCCAGTTTTTTTGGCAAGCCGGCGCGTCACATACAGGATAAAAAAAATGCTTATAATTTTTTTTATGTAACTCACAGACTGTGTGGTCTCTCCAACGGCCTCTCCATCTCCGATTAAAAGAAAAGAAAAAGAAAACTGAGAATTATCCAAATGGGAGGCAGAAGTCCCTGATGAGACATTCCCCGGCTAGAAGCTCACAGGCGCAGCTAACCGCATTAAATTAAAGCGCAGGAACAACAAATCTGTTTCTGTTTAGCAGCAAACCCGAGCGCAAACCTTCGGCACAGCTCTATACCATGACGTCCTCGCAAAATAAATTTTAAAAGACAAAATAACTACTGCGCCGCATTCCCGGCACTTTCCCGTTCCTCCGCCCTCTCTCTCTTAATACTGGCGAGTTTTTAAGCTCTGATTGATAGGACTGAATGGAAAAGAATAGTATTTTCGGGCCCGTTTCACCCTTTTGTGTCTGACTGGCCATGCAGTGGCCCTGCGTCTTTCCAGGCCTAAGACAGTTCACGCCTTGCAGCTAGTCAATAGAGGAGGGTTTCGGCATCAATATATTTTACAGCTCTCTCCATTCAAACCACACTTGAAAACTGCCAATAGGGACAGGCCTCGCTGCCATTGAAATGGTAACTAACTTGATTTTTTTCCCCCTCTGTAAGCCAAGGAAAAGCCAAGCCAACACCCGGACCTTCTTGCTGTTTTATTGAACAAAGTTTCGGACGGAGAAACCAGGGGCGCGTTTGTGCAGAGCCAGGTGCCAGAGCGAATGTCACCGAGTCCTGCGTGTGGATGGCAGAAGCCAAAAACCAGACATAGGCAGGGTCAGCAAACGGCAAACAATGAAACAACAACAATAATAATAACAAAACAATAACGATAATAAGCAGTGGAACTGTTATTATTGTTTTATGTTAATAATAATGCGTTCTGGTTGTGACAAAAATGATAAAGTTTCACATCCCAGCCAGATTGCTCCGCTTTTTACGCGCTAAATAATTCCTGGTCTTCCTGGCTCATACCCCAGCCTCCTTCCAGTGGAGACCGAGACGGAAACAGTTGTCAGAACTGTATAATCGCTTCTTATTTTTCGTCGGAGAAGACGGTACCACCCGAGGTTGTTTCTCAGTAGAAGAGATACATACATCCGCTGAGTCGTGGGCCTACATGCCAACAGTTCGCCGTTTTAACCTGTTGTATCCTTCGTTTAAATGTCAGTTATTGGGAAATGTTGAAATATATTTAACTGCTCCGGATTACGTAGCAGTCTATTTTATGATAAGCCTTTTAAGTGAAAGTCTCCCTCGTTATTATGTTCATATTTCAAAAATATTAGGTGATACACATTTCATTCATTATCAGGAAACGATACGATATCGTGAAATAATGATCGTAACATCCGTACTTCGCAGATAAGCATATAAAAGACGTTTATATGGATAAGACGTTTACTAGATATTTAGACGTCAATGGTAGGATTGTTTAAAAAATCAAATTGATATGTGCTTAAACAAAATGACGCAATTAAGTTACCTTTCTGAAAAATTAACGATAGGAAAAGTTCATCCTGTTAAACATAATTGAAAGTAATTTAATGTGTGTTTATGTTGCCATCTGCTGTCAGATAATGATATCGACCTCTTGAAAAATCAGATACGTGACGAATCCACTGACGGGCATAAATTTGAAATTGAAGCAGAAAAATGGGAAACTTAATTTTCTTCTTAATTGTCTTAGAAATTGAATTTCACATTCTGTATAGTTGGCATAAAGGTAAATAGTATAAATATAAGATGTAGTCTGCGGTGGGCTGGCGCCCCGTCCTGGGTTACTCCCTGCCTTGCGCCCATAGCACCCGGCATTGGCTCTGGACCCCCGCGGCCCTGGATAGGACGAGGCGTTACAGAAAATGGATAGATTGATGGATGGGTAAAATGCAGTGAATTATGCAATCACATTGTGCCATCGTATGTTTTTCATTTAGACAGTGCAGTAAGTACAGTTTCACTGTAAATGATAATAGGAGCCTACCTGGTTTATGGGTTATGTGACAAAAACATATTAGTGCGGTGAAATGTCCAGTTATTTTGGTGAACAAGCACTGCAGCAAGATTCACTATTCAGCCCAGTGATTTTCTCCCAGTATATACTCCTCATTAGTATGATTAGTGCTGACTTACTGATCTCTGCATATAATAAATCCAAACTATAGCAAAGTAGTAGGCAAAAAGTAACTTAATTAAACCCAGATCTCTTCATTGTTGAAATTTATGATTCGTCCTTGAAGACCTTGTCTCTGGCCACAGTAAAAAAAAAAAAGATATATATATAAAAAATATATTAACAACAGAGGAAAAACCAAGAACACCCAAGTTGAATGTACTTATTCCTATTATATCTTTATTAAGTTCAGGTTGTTCCAGATGGTTAATACTAACAAAATTAAAGGGTTTTTCGCAATGTTTCAGGGTGCCCGCAAAGCACACACAACCCAGCCAAAGATGGGCTTCAGGTCATTTCTTAAACATTTGTTTTACCCCAAAGAGGTTCTGACAGCAAGACCAGTAATTTCATAAAAAATAAACCACTTACTCAATCAAAAATATATTAATATGTCACTACAAGTATCACAAACTGCACATTTTGATAAACTGCCACAAGGTTTCACCAGATAATAATTTCAGAAATTTAAAAACATTTACACCTAGGTGGCAGCATTGTGTAGTATTACCGCACACCGTGGTCCACGAATACCCAGGAATCCATGAACCATCCATGAAACACCCATGAACACCAAGGAACCTCTTACTTTAACCAGTTATATTTAGACGAGTTGACTACAAATTTTTTGTTGTTTTCTTTTAACTATTTTTTTTGTAACAACCAACACTCAGTATAAGAGAGGGCCAACCTCACTGACTGGAAGCTGAACACACTGATTAACGAGCACCGAAACAACAACGGAGTACCAGCACAAACACTCACCACTGCCACGGACAGGGAGAGGGGCTTCAGGGGACCGGCTCTCAACGGGCAGTGACTGGGTGACAGGTCACACTGCACGTCTGCGGGTTTGCAGTGGGACCTTCCAACCAAGCAGCGAACCGCAGACACCAGCGAGTCAAAGGCCGCGGGCGACGCAAGTGCCCAAGGGCGCCAACGTCTCAGCAAACATGTGATCACAGTGCTTCCCAGCCCGGTCCTCCGGGACACACAGGCAGTCCGTGTTTTTGGAGGGGGAAGGAGCAAACATGTGGACCGTCTGTGCGTCCCTGAAAACTGGGTTGGGAAACAGTGCATTACTGCATCCCCACTGCAGTGTACGGCAACTTTGATCATTTTGACCGCCTGATTGGATGGGCTTTGTTTTATTGATTTACTTATTTAGCTTTGATTTTTCACTTATTTATTTAAAAAAATTTTGGGACTTTTCTCAGTGGACAAACAGGTGTTCACCCAAGTTATAACCATGCGTAACTTCTGCAAATGACCGTAATCTCTGTATGTGTAAGGAAAATTCAAGGTACTGGAAAACGAAATACTTGTTTAGGTTCATGGGATTCCAGTGTGTGTGTGTGTGTGTGTGTGTGTGTGTGTGTGTGTGTGTGTGTGTGTGTGTGTGTGTGTGTGTGTGTGTGTGTGTATTTGTATATGTATACACACTCATCTATAAAAAAATAATTTCAAATTTTCAAACACAAGTGTGCTACAAAGGCTTTGATGGAGTGCCAATCCGGCTTTATACCCTGTGTCTGTCATAACATGGATGGATGGATGGATGGATGGATGGACAGGGAGTACAAACACGCTTGACATTACCCCGCTTGGGAGTCACACAGTAATGGGGAAAAAAGTGGATTGAATTTAAATGAGAAAATGGGACTATTTTGCTCGTTCTGAACAGTTCCAGATAAATCCCCCACCAGATTGGTTAGCAAAGCCTTAATCTAACCCCTCTGTGTTTTTGTGTTTGTGTGTTCAAATGGTTTGGCCTGAATGGCTGGTGTTTGTCGGTTTGCATGTAAGTTGACTCGTGTTCACATCTGCGTTGGTACCAATGGCTGTGACCAGCAGTGACGATGGTGCGGGGGGTGGGGGGGGGGGGGCAGAGCCAGGAGGGAGGCGGAGCGACAGATCACATGACGTCACATTTCTCGGCCGAGTGCCGGAGGTCTTCCAGCGTGGACTGCGCTTTGTCCTTCAGCTGGTCCAGGTCCACGTTCTGGATGTTGCTTAGCTGCCCCATGACTGAGCTCTTGTGGGCCATCTCCTGATTGTCCTCCTCGATCATCTTGGCCAGCTCTGTGGGCAGCTGGACGTCCTCCCCTGCCTGCTGGATCTGTGTCTCGTCCAGTTCATTCTGACACAGGGAAGGAGACGGGGGTAAGGGGCAGCGGCAGGAGCCGGGTGGGGGGGGAGCAGAACCGCGACTAAGCCACATAGCAACACAAATTATTTTTTAATCTTCTGGAAGGTTTGATCAGTAACCACTTGCAATGCCAAGCCTTTTAAAGCACAAAACCTGGCATCACACAATGCAAATTAAATTGCTTTGGCAAATGTTTAAAAGTTTGGATGAAAAAAACTTTTGAAAATATGTGAGGGTATACTTGATGTTCTAACACTACTCTTTCAGGATCTGCTATTCTCCCCTGTGTCTTTTTTCGTCTTTTATAAACCAAACAGGCACATATCTAGTCACCTTTGGCAGGCGGTATTTATCCCGGAAGTGGGTCCTGACCGTTGCGCGCTCTGCTTTCCGCTGGGCAAAGCTGGCATCTCTCTCCTGCCTGGGGGATGGGAGACAAGTGTCATGTCGGCGGTGGGCTGGCTGCGCCACACGTACAAAAACACCCACACTCATGCATAATTACACGCCCCCCCCCCCCCCCCCAGACAATCTCACACCTTTAAACACAATCGCGACATACACACCCAGCATGTGAAGTCAACTCTTACAGAGTGCGAGTGCTATATCAAGACACCTATGCCTGGTGGTGGTGTGGGGGGGGGGGGGGGG
>JAODKL010000009.1:12646880-12667803 GCA_026780765.1 Petrocephalus schoutedeni
GGCACTTTTTTGGACTGAGGGCAAAAGGGCAAGTGCTTCAGCACCACCTCGTCTCTATCTGTGCACGCCAGTGCACACACACACACAATCACAGGCAATCACAGGCAATTTAGGGGCAACAGTTAGCCTAACTGCATGCCTTTGGACTGTGGGAGGGTCCGGATATGACACAGGAAGATCGTGTCCAGCACGCTCCCTTCAAGCCGGTGGCATTTATATAGGGTTTGGCAGTAAAACAAACCGCTGCATTTTAAATGCTAATTTCTCATGCTACTGGCAGATTGGGGTTTTTACAACACGGCCAGCAATTGCTGGCATGACGCACACGCATGGCGTCTCGTTCCTGGCTCTCCGAGCCCTGGGGACACCCCTCGGCCATTAGCCGGAATAACCCGCGGGCACTGAGAATCCGCATGTCCCTCAAACCGCCCAGCGGGGTGACAGCCGACACCCATGGCACGTCCCCCTCCCCTGCGCTGCTCACTGGTGCTGCACTGTGCTGTGACAGCACCCCGCTGAAGGGGCAGGACATTGTTATTTGTGCGAGGAACATTCACCGAGTCGGCATGAGCACAGCCAAAGGCTTCCCCACTACTCTCACCAGGTTATATGGTAATAAGATGGATGGATGGATGGAAGTACTTCCCTCAGTGGTACAACAGCCATTCCCATCCCAAGATATGCACAAGCAATAACTAGGCTGAGGTATTTTTACTGCACACATAGCTTAGTGCAACACAGGAACCCTATCCTTGGAGCAGCATAGCTATGAAAGTCTAAGTGCAATTCTGTGAAGTTGTCACCCTTAACTTGTTATAGAGGGGCCGTAAAAAGGTGGTTGTGTGTGTGTGTGTGGGGGATTAGGATGAGTCCAAGGGCCCCTGAGTGATAGGGGTCCAAAAAAATCTGGAACATTATTTCATTGGTTTAGATTGGGGCCTCAGAATCTCTAGTGGTCCTCCTGCCTGCAGAGATATCAATCTAAAGTAGCAGCTGGGGGTTGATGGAGGGATCACAGCAAGGGGGGGGGGGGTCCTGTGTGTAGGAAGTGGGAGTCAGGATTTCAGGGCAGCACAGGGAGGCAGGCCTCTGATTGGCAGAGCACAGTGGCTGACCTGGCTCAGCAGCCGGTTGGTCAGCATTTAGCGGGTTAGCAAGCACGGCTCCATCACCATGGGCTGGTGAAGTCTCCAGGCATGCTGGGCACGAGGCACAGAGCTGCCAATCACATGCTGCCCCACCGCCTGGAATTCCCTCCCCACACGCCGTCCCTCGCCACTCCGCAGCACTTGAATCCTGGCAGTGGTACTGGTGGTCTTCGAATGGGCCGTCGGATCACTGGGGCGGGAGGGGTGCAGACCGTAGGTCGAAGCTGCCAACCGGGGAGGTTGGCGATGGTAGAGGTTGTCGCCCGAGCATCGGCTACTCGTGTATGGGGTACCGGCCCGGCTGAGCCCAGCACAGGCTATAGAGTGGCCCTTTGTCTCTGGGAGAAGAGAGGTCAGCAGCTACAAAACAGCAGCTGGAGCCGTTCGAGGGGCCCGTCTCAAATTCATCAGAGCGCACATGGCTTTTCTTCAGGCAGAGTGGAAGGTGAGTTACATAACGGGGGGGGGGGGGGGCGGCTGCTCCGGGGTCACCTCGTGTCTCCCTCCCCCTGCTGTAGTATTTACCAAGGCCCGGGCAAATTGGTTACGTACAATAGGATAGTGCTGGCGATAATTAAATTGGATTTGATAACCGGAAAATTGCAGACAATGGGGATGGGGGCACAAAGCAACAAAGGGTGGTTGGGGGGGGGGGGCTTATTCACACGGGGTCACAGCCTGGGACACAAGGCTCAGAAAACATGCCAGAGGTCCATTAGCACACGGGGCTGGGCTGTGCAGAGAATCCTCAGTGCGTCGCGGAGCGACCCGGCGCCGGTGATCCGGCGAGTCGAGGACGTGCGAGGCCGCGTCTGCAGGCAGCTTGCGGAGAGACGTGCAGCTCTCTCAGGATCAGATACCCGCCCATTATCTGGGCTGCGGAGGTCCTCTGCGTTACGCAACAGCAGTGCTGCCCCGGTAATTTGAGTCTGTCATCTGGCGCTGTCTGTGAGCCAAGTCCAGAGCTGCCCCCCACCCAGGCGCTGCCATGACACCCACATGGGCCAACGCGGCAAGTGCGTCTTTTCACGTGGGGGTGGTGAGACGTACAGACCCCCCATTGCCACGACGCAAAAGGACTCTCTAACAACCTGCCTGTGAGAAGATGGGACCAATTCGCTGACACGGGGGGGGGGGGGGGGGGGGGGGGGGTCGATTCCAAACCTCCAGGAAAGAATCCCAGCTAAAGCGTCTGGTGTGGCAAATTAGCTGGGAATCCCTCACATGGTTACGCATCGTGGCCCTTCATCAAGTACTGTCTGAGGCCCTCCAACCATTTCATTGTATCTCATGACGCCCATTTCCATGGGATTATTCTGTGCCCCATTTAGGTTTCTGGGGAATTCTGGGATTATTTAAAAAAAAAAAAAAAAAAGGAGCAAGAAATCAAGCTTTATATGACAGTTGAGGGTTTCGCGTGAACAGCATCAGAGGAAATGCTTTTCCTGCTATGGGCTACTTTTGTGGAACCAGGCTAGCAGCCAGATGCCCAACACATGGCCCCAGGTCTCTCCTGCACGGCACCCATGCTTGAGCTGGCCGCGGCCTGGCCTTGGAGCCAGGAGCTGAGAGGCCCCGGACAGCGCAGTTCGCCTGCCAGTAGAATGGGCTGCCTGTCACCCATGCCAGACACCCCATCCTGAAGCCTGGGCAGCTCCTTTACCACACCCAGGCCCCCCCGCCAGGGACACCCCCACTCCAGGCCCCAGAAAAAAGATCATTTACATTTATCTGACATTTGGCTGAAGCAGAGCAAAGGGGGTTACAATTGTGTGTTGCCAGGGATTCAAACCCACAACCTATTGTTAGTAGAAGGCCCCACTTGTTGAGCTATAGGATCAGAGCCTCCATCCAGCCTCCAGAGTCCATCTCCAACCTGGGTGAGAGATGCTGCTCACCAATGTTAATGTGGGCCAAGCAGATACACAGCTGACCTAACTGGGCCACCCACCCAACGCAGCCCAACCGCATGGGGCCAACCGGACGCTTCATCAGTCGAATTCCTCCTTGCTGCTACATACCGAGGTACAAAACCTGAGCTACTTCACTATCCGGTTGGATACACTAAGCACAAATGACTACAAGTCTGACTTATGCTCACACACTAATACAGACACCCCCTCCCTTTTCCTGTGAAATTGAAATTTCATGAACATTTCAAATTCTAAGTTCCGAACGGTACCGAAACATCATTCCACAGATTGCAGGTTAAGCTGAAACCCGCTGGAAATGGTGTGGCTATTCCTGCGGACTTCTGAGGTGGCTTTCAAAAACGCGGCCCTAAGGAAAACTGCCCGGAATGCGTGCATTAACGACTAATCATAAGCAATCAAAGCGAAGAGAAGCCAGACAAAGAGCAAATGGAAGGAGACACAAAACCCCCAGCTTACAACAGGCCTGAAAATAGCACTGACACATTATCTTGGCAAGTGCATAAGCCAGATTCACACGTGGATATTTTTTTCCGGGAGCTACTACGAAGGCGGGATGGCGGTCGCCAGGCCCCCAAGCAGCACCGTTCCCGCTTCTCCGCCAATTTCCCATCAGCATCCGGCCATCCGGCCACCCGGCCCCGAAGGCCAGCCACGGAGCCCTCGCCGGCTGCTCGCTGACTGACGGCCGTCAGGGTGCATCGCATCACCGCGGGCCCAAACCTCACCTCCCGTCCCACGCCTTCGCGGGAAGCAGACGGCTTCACACCCTGACCGTTCTCTCCAGGTACCACGGCTTTCACACCGCTCACTGCATCACTCGGAGGAGAGGCGGAATTGCTAAAAGTAGGGAAACAAGTGTTCAGGTGGACGGTAAATCATCTTATCGATGTTCCTCTCCTACACGCGATCCAGCTACAGCCAGGGCGATCATTATTGTTAGTTATGTTATGCCAAGCCAACGTCGGGCATCCCCGCCCCATACCAACAGCCTGTTTCGGCGATTTTAAAGAGCATTCTCTCTAAAAACTGCATGCATGGCTGAGCAAGTTAAAGGCACAACCATGAGTCACGCGATGTCTGTAGCCCTTGGGCTGACGGCCGTGCTCTACCCAAGCCCATCACAAGTAATCAGACACACATCGCGACCCCTGACCCTTGTGCTGTCACACACACACACACCGCCCCTAGCCATGGCCATGGGTGGAGCCAGGTGAGGCATTTAGGACTCGTGGATTTTCCGGGATGTGTCCCGGCAGGCGAGGGGTCACTGCAGGTTATCTGAGTAAATGGGGAAGCTCTGGGGCCGAGGCCACGTGTGCATTTAGTGTTTACCCCCGGGACCCGCGTGCGTCCTTCAGTGCGCCTCGATGATTTTTCCGCTCGGCGCTGATCAGATGACCCAGATGCCACGAGCAGAGACAGAGCCGGGGCAAAACTCCCCCCCTGCACACATTACCAGGTCCAGGTGTGCTCTGGGCTCCTGGGGGCTAACCTCCCTTGGGGGGTAGAGGTGGGTGTGGAAAAACAAAATCCTGGGAGGGGCCACACCACACACACTATACATCCCTGAAATTACACCTTGCATTATTAGGACACGACATCTCTGATTTATCAAAAAGGAATCCCAGTAGCTGCATGTAACCCACTGCCAGGCTGCATTCGCCATGTAATGTAGCACATTAAAAAGATTCTGCATGAATGGCTCGCCGAGGCGGGCTCCGGGCGCAGCAATCGGCACGCACGTGCGCGCAGAAAAAATGCGCGTAATGATGAAATTATAATGGGGCGTGTAATTAAGGCAGCTGTAACAAGCACTTGACACTGCGCTCGCCTAACCCCCAGCCCGCTGTTAGACCCCGAGGAGGACGGCTTTCCAGTGTGGGGTACAGATCTTGGGGCAAGGGAGCCACGCGGCAGTCTCCGTGGGGAGAGGCCGCGCCAAAGGGGCCTGGTAGCGGGGGCCTGGGTGGGAGGGGCGAGAGGATGCAACTGCCCCAAGCCGCGCAGACATCCCTGACCCGGCTCTCGCATAACGCGGGACAGAGCTGTCCATTAGAGGTCAGCAATGTGGAGCCTGGGGGTTCCACAGGGCAAAGGGAAGGTAAACGAGCCCTGACAGTTGCTATGGGAAATAATCACCCCCCCCCCTCCTCCCCCAAATCCTTGTCTCGAGGAACCTTGATATTTCACAAAGTCAAGCCTAACAATCCAGCCAGCGCCGCCCCCTCGAGCTCGCAGCTTGGCTATTTAAAGATCCCAAAACCATCACGTGGTAACGTCACAGACCTGGGGGGGGTTGTCTGACTCCTCCCACCTCCTCCTCCTCCTCCTCCTCCTCTCAGAAGCTCAGGCAGGTCACACTGTAAGTCGTGCTGGGCGATGAAATTGAAATGGGGAAAAAATCAAGCCGATTCTTGTTAGGAGATATTCTGCCGCTCTATTCTCAGGACGCATTTAGAATGCCGGGCTTTGGCCGTGACTGTCAATCTGGCACCTTCACTAAATAAAAACGCTGTTTGTCTTTTCTCCACCTTGCCGGGTCTTAATTTAAAACCCGTTAAGGAATGTTCATGCTGCATCATGCCAAGCTGCATCTAAGCGTCCAGTGCAGATCAAACCGGCCCACAGCAGATGTCTGAGTGAGACGCGCACAAACAGCTTAGGGGCTCCTCTGTCAAACTCGCCCCACAGAGCCCAAACCCTCCACTGCCCGTGGAGAAGCCAGCACTGCACAGCCTGACACATAAGACCCCAACACTGCCACCTTAGAACCCGACACAGCAGAGCCAACAGCAGACCTCAGACATTAAGAGCGTCCCTGCAGAACCCAATACTGTAATCTAATTCCGTAGAATCCAACAGTGGAGAGCCAGCCTCTGAAAAACTCAACACTGTACATTTTAACACAGTTTTATCAAGAACTGGAGAATTGGCCCCTAGAGAACCCAACAAGTGAGAATCAATCCCTGGACAACCCAACGCTGTACTGGCTCAGTATTGCCCAAGACTGTAGCACATGGGTCTCAAGCTCCAGTCCTGGAGGGCCGGTGCCCTGTGTAGTTTAGTTCTTTCCCTGTTCCACCACAAACAATTGAGCTGAAGAGCTGTGTGGTAATTAGCAGAAGGAGCTACAAAGAGTTGAATCAGGTGTGTTAAATGAGGGTAAACCCAAAAATGTGCAGGGCTCCGGCCCTCCAGGACTGGAGTTTGAGATCCATGCTGTAGCACCAGCATCTGTAGAACCCAGCACCCTAGAGAAGTGTTTCCCAATCTGGTCCACACAATCGGCTCACACACGGTCAGTCCACGTTTTTGCTCCCTCCGAGCTGCCTGCCAGACAGCTGCTGGAGGGAGCAAAAACATGGACTGTCTGTGGGTCCCTCTGACCGGATTGTGAAACACTGCTCTAGAGCCTAGAGTCCACTATTATCCATACTTACATCAGCCAAATCCATCACTGGAAGCCCATCCCTCCCCCATGACTGAATGCGGCTGGGCGGAAGGCCACCGCGGACCTCGCAGGACGGACTGCTGCAGCAGGCAGGCAGGCTGGCTGCCGCAGCGGCACGCAGGCTGAACCGATGGCTTATTTTTAGGCCGTGTTGATGAGGTGGGAGGGGGGCACTGGGGGCGGGGAAAGCAGGCCCTGTCAGCCATGCGCCTCCAGCGTCCCAGACAACCGCACATTAGCATGGCAGGCTCAGCCCCGGCCACATCAGCACCAGTCACATGACGGGGAGCTTCCCAGCACCTCTCATCCAGGGTGGTGGGTTGGAAGCATGCCCCCTGTGGTGGGGAACTTGAAAGGTGCAAAGCCACCTGTCAGTAATGCTCATCATGCACGTAGAAATGGTGAAATTCTCTTCCGGCACAAGGACCTTTCAAAGTCCCTTTAATCGGAACGTTGCTGGTTCAGAACCCCGGGGCGGCAGAGGGATGTCACTGTCGGGCCCTTGAGCCAGACCCTAAACTGCAGTTGCTCCACAGACTGGCCAACCCAGCTGTTGCAACTCTGGATACAGCGATCCGACTGGTTGATAGATTTAACTGACATATTTTAAAGTAAAACGGCTGCTTTAACTAACGGCATCCGTTTAGATGGATACATAATGAACAGGCAGACACAGCAAACAGCACGGAAGCCTCACGCCCCCAGGGTCGGGGATTCAAGTCGTCCCTTTTGGCGTGTGGGCCTGCAGCCCACAGGCAAACTGGGGTCTCTGAATAGCACTTAGTGAGTGAACAGCAGCTTTAGATGCAATCAGGAGAGAACACTCATTGACGGACGTCAGCATTGGGTCCCAACAGCCAGTATATCTCAGAACTGTTACTCATCTTCAGAAGAAAGTCATCTCAGCTTAGTCCAGGATCCTGGTTCATCCCCAAAGCATTGCGTTGGGTTGAGGTTGGGGCCCCGCGCTGACCAAGAACGTTCTTCTCTGAATACCTAATCTCCTGTAGTTACAGCACGGCCCACGACATTTGGTAGGACAGACGAAATACAGAAGAGCTGATGAAGTTGAGATGGATTCTGTTCTCGGACCCGTAGAGGAGCAAAGTCGGCCGTATGCGGGGATATCGCCAAGCAGGCTGCAGAGGGCCGATACGTCGGCTAAGCTTGAGAGAATGTCTGACGGCGGCGGCGCAGGGGAAGCGGACGCGCGTTCCAGCCGCGGGCCTCGCGCCGCTAGGCAGGCAAGCCGGGTCTTGTGCCAACACCCCTTGCGAAATGACTTCAAAGTCTGATTCTCACCTTATTCCCAGGTCGGCCCGCGCCTTTCCAGCCCATATGCCGGGTGTCTGCAGCATGCCGACTGGGCAGAGCCAAAAGCGCCCCCCCCTGCAGGGCGGCCCGCATCGGAATGACTCCTTTTAGGGGAATTTATGGCGAAAATTACACTAATCCTGTCAGGCGTCCACATTCGCTCCTCAGCATGGCCTCCAAGGCGGACGGCAACACGTCAGAAAGAGAAAATGCACTCTCCACACAAGCGATGACAGCCAGGATGGGATAAAAATAATTATTATGGAGGGGGGCCTTCAAGTAGAGAAACCGTGAGAGTCCGGATTAAGGCAGAGTCACTGAATCCCACCCCTCATATTTGACGTATTAGACAGCCAAGAAATAAAGAAAAAATAAGCATTCGCAGCCAGTCTGGGTGGGTCTTAAACACTGCGACCATAGCCTACTTAAAAACACTATGCAAACAGATGGGATGGTTGCACTCAGCATGGGAGCTTGATTGGTGCTGCCACCTGCTGGCTCCCTGTGGTACATATTCCTGTTATCAGCATTACCATTTGGTGGGACATTTCCTCAGCCCAACCCCCACCACCCCATTTCCCTTTATAGCATAAAGCAGAAAAGGAAATAAATGGCAGCCCATGAAGCAAATCCTATTTGCGCGCAATTCCCTGTAACTGCAGAAATGCTATAAAAAATGCGTCAGGAGACGCCCCAATCAGGCGAGAAAGACGACAGCGTTTTCTCTTCTGTGTACGGGGCATGGAAAGCCATACATATATAAAGCATCTTATATATGCCCACTGGAACCCAGGCAGGAAGTTGATTGGCTGTTTGCACTAGGAATTTGAATGTTAAGCCAATCACATTCAGGACCATACAGATACACTGCTTCACCTGGATACCACGAACACAGAAGTTTCCAAATCCCTTGTAGAGTCCGTGTCAAACTGGGGTCCGTATTAATGTCACCTACAGACAGACGGTACATGTAAATATAGCATTTGGGAGTCAAACTTGTTAAAGCTGAAAGATCGGTGCTTAGTGTTTAAGGGCGAATTGCGGAGGACAGGGGTGTCACAGCGGGCAGTGGACAGGGACTTAACGTTCCCATCCTGAGTTCAGTTACCCTGCCAATATCTTTCAGACACATTAACGATGAATATCTAACTAATACACAAAGATACACAGGTGAGAAACCAGGAACAGTATTGTACCTAAAGCGAGTTTTAAGGAACATGCATGCACAGAGGGGCCAGGCAAGAGGGACGGAGTCAGCGATCAAGCGTGGGAGGGGTTGGGGGGGTTGCACTGAGACATCACATCACAGCTGTGTGTGTGTGTGTGTGTGTGTGTGTGTGTGTGTGTGTACACGGGTCTGTTCCAGGTGCGGTCAGGTGGAATGATTTATTTGTGGTCACGACAGCAGAGAGAAAAACCGCAAACATTAAAAGCAGAGTCGGCAAACTGGGGAGACGTCTCACACGACGAGCATGCAAAGACCCGGGTCAGCACCGGCTTCCGACAATCTCGAAAATCGTGATTTTTGTCCTTTAAATAAGACTGAAGGAAAACAAGTCCACTTTTCGTTTGAATTTTTTTTCCCCCGCGTGCCTAATGCGAGAGTCCTGAAGTGTGACACAAAAGAGTTTTTTTGCCCCCTTGGGGACACCGTCCGTCTGCTCTCCTGTTTGGTCATGGCGTCAGTTCTGAGTCTGTACTCGAGGGCACAGGGCGGGAAGCAAATGACGAGTAAACCAATAAAAAAAGGATTCAAGGGAAATAAAGCGAGTGGGGTGGGGGAATGTCAGGCCTGTAGGGGCCGGCATGAGGTGCTCTGTGTTCTGGAGGCACTTTGACACAGAGCAAAAATGATGGCGCACACACACACACAGATGTCACATGACAATCGGTGTGGAAACACGGGGCTGCGGGGGGGGAGCGGTGGGCGATCAAACAAGACCAATGCTGGGGGGAGGGGGCAGCCGCAGTGGGCAGAGCAGGAGGGCTGCAGTCTCATGGGTTGCCAGAGATGTGGGTTGCCAGGTTTGCAGCGCGCTGCTCCCCCTTCAGCCGTAGAAGTCCCTGACATGCTGCAGCCTCTCCCGCAGCCGGCAGAAGCTGGGCCTCCCCGCCGGCTCCAGATTCCAGCACAGCTTCATGATGTTGTAGACCGCGGGTGGACAGTCATCCGGGGCATCCATCTTATAGCCCTTCTCTACACGAGGGACCACTTCCTTCAGGGGCTGGGGCACAAGAAAAGGAAAAAAAAGAGGGATGAGAGACAAGATACAGCAGTAAGAATCGGCTCAGAAAATCCTCTCCTAGCTAAAAGTTTCAGGGCCAAGAGGCGGTCAGTAAGTTCGCCTAAAGGCTGCTGGGCCAACTCCCTGAATAAGCTCCGCCCTAAAACCTGGGCCCGGCCACTCAACATGATTTGGCCCAACAAAATAATAATTGTCGAAAAAATGTACAGGTGGAGCCCAGAAGCAGTACTGCAGAATGCAGGAGGGGCAGGTAATGCAGGTCTGGGGAACAGCGTAATTTGGGAACCAGGCGATGAGTGACAGGAACATTGAGCAGACATGTCAGAGACAGGGGCCCCAACAACACGAGCACTTCAGGGAAAACAATCCTGTAACCATTCCTCTGCCAGAGGGAGGCGGATTCCAATAATTAATTAAAAAGTGACAGTGCAGCGGAGGGCTACAGATGGCTCTTAGGATGGGCAGGTGGGGGGGGGGGGGAGGTTGGCTTTAATTACAAGCCAATCTGCTGGCTTAACTCAGGATTATTAGTTAATTATTTGTACTAATTATCTTGATGCATATGCCCCTAAATCCAGCGTTTAGACAGCATTTCCCAGGGACATGACAAAGTCAACACCAGATAGCTTTACCGTTACAAAAAGTGAATAAGACAGGAGGAGCTTCTGGGGAAAATGGCCTTTTGCTGCTTGTATGGCTGAGCTTCCCGACAGAGGACGTCACGGCATGACAGCTCCGAGACACAGCCCCGCCGACGGTCCCGGCCCGGTCCGGCAGATACTCACGATTCGGGGGTAAGGCACTCGGCCAAAGGAGTAGATCTCCCACAGCAGGATGCCGTAGCTCCACACGTCCGACTTGGTGGAGAACTTCTGCTCAGGCAGAGAGAGGTCATCTGTGTTAGGACTTATGGAGGGAGTAAGTCCTCTCTCTGTCTCACACACACACACACACACAATGACACATCTAGAGGAAGCACATGACTGACAGACATAACAGACCAACAGGCAGGGAGAGAGACTGGATGTATGGATGGATAAATTGCCAAAAGTATTGGGACGCCTGCCTTTACACACACATGAACTTTAATGACATCCCATTCTTAATGCATTGGCTTTAATATGGACTTGGCCCACCCTTTGCAGCTATAACAGCTTCAGCTCTCCTGTGAAGGCTTTCCACAAGGTTTAGGACTGTGTTTATGGGAATTGTTGACCATTCTTCCAGGAGAGCATTTGTGAGGTCAGGCACTAATGTTGGATGAGAAGGCCTGGCTCACAGTCTCCGCTCTAATTCATCCCAAAGGTGTTCTATTGGGTTGAGGTCAGGGCTCTGTGCAGGCCAGTCAAGTTCCTCCACACCAAACTCACTCATCCATATATTTATATACCTTGTTTTGTGCACTGGTGCGCAGTCATGTTGGAACAGGAAGGGGCCATCCCCAAACTGTCCCCACAAAGATGGGAGCATGAAATTGTCCAAAATGGCTTCATATGCTGAATCATTAAGAGTTCCTTTCACAGGAACTAAGGGGCCAAACCCAACCCCTGAAAAACAGCCCCACACCATAATCTCCCCTCCACCAAACTTTACACTTGGCACAATGCAGTCAGGCAAGTACCATTCTGGCAACCGCCAAACCCAGACTTGTCCATCGGGTTGCCAGACAGAGAAGCGTGATTTGTCACTCCAGCGATGCACTTTACACCACTGCATCTGTTGCACTTGGTGATGAAAGGCTTGGATGCAGCTGCTTGGCCATGGAAACTCATTCCATGAAGCTCTCTACGCACTGTTCTTCAGCCAATCTGAAGGCCACACGAAGTTTGGAGGTCTGTAGCTATTGACTTCTGCACATTGTGTGCCTCAGTATGCACTGTCCCTGCTCTGTGATTTTATGTGGCCCACCACTTCATAGCTGAGCTGCTGTTGTTCCCAATTGCTTCCATTTTGTTATAATACCACTGACAGCTGACCGTGGAATATTTAGTAGCGAGGAAATTGCACAGGTGGCATCCTATCACGGTACCACGCTTGTATTCGCTGAGCTCCTGAGAGCGACCCATTCTTTCACAAATGTTTGTAGAAGCACTCTGCATGCTTAGGTGCTTGATGTTATAAACCAATGGTCATGGAAGTGATAGGAACACCTGAATTTAATGATTTGGAGAGATGTCCCAATACTTTTCACAATATAGTGTAGATAGACAGACAGACAGACAGACTAGAAGGGCAGAGAGACAGACAGATTATTTAGACAGATCGGATAGACAGGCAAGCAGACAGGCCATATAAAAACATTGAAAATAGGTCAGAGTTGCATACAGGCCCAACCCCAAACGCCACGCTTTGCATTTGCTCCTCCCACCTTCTCCCGGAGGGCCTCCGGGGAGGTCCACTTGACGGGCAGCTTGGCTGTGTCCTGCATGGAGGACGCCTCCTTAGTCAGGCCGAAGTCGCTGACCTTGGCGATGTTCTCATCCGACACCAGCACGTTCCGGGCCGCCAGGTCCCGGTGGACAAAGTTGTTGGCCTCCAGGTACTCCATGGCCTCGCACACGTCCCTGTGGGGACAGCGGCTTGTCTGGATGACCAAAGCTAACAGGAAAAACTCAGTGTAG
Organism: Petrocephalus schoutedeni; assembly: GCA_026780765.1. Taxonomy (NCBI): domain Eukaryota; kingdom Metazoa; phylum Chordata; class Actinopteri; order Osteoglossiformes; family Mormyridae; genus Petrocephalus; species Petrocephalus schoutedeni. Next base: position 12,659,595 of record JAODKL010000009.1, read on the forward strand.
AAGAGGACGCACCAGGAGCTGGCAGGAGATGGGGGTGATGACCGGTCACATGACAGCTAACATGGTGTGTCATTGGATAAAAGCTCCATGCCAGATAAATGTAAACATACCATCCCGCTGCAGCTGAAAGATTATCTAAATCTACATAATCCATCCTAACTGAAAAATGGCACCTTTGTGTAGTATTATATTTATTTAAAATATACTTTGGATCACATTAATATTGGTTTATACCTAATACGACTTATACAATGTATCACACACACTGTGGAAATCTGAATACTTCTGGATAATACTCAAGCTAAATTTTAATCTCTAACCTTTAAATCTTTTCCTGATTGGTCTGTGAACAAAGGATCATGAATATTGACTTTGAAAATAGAGTGCCGGCAGTCACCATTAGAGGGCAGAAAAGACACGAATACAGGGGGAGGCTCACAGAGAGAACTTCAGCAGACAGTCCCTTCCCAGGACCGTTCGACCGCGGGAGCGCAGGTAATCCACGAGACTGCCCTGTGGGTGGAGACAGACACACTCATTGTGGGAACTATCCATTCATTTCTATGGGCATAACATTAATCCTAACTATGACAACCCTAACCCCAACCCTTACCCAGCCCTAACCTTAATCATTAAAATACAAACAACATATAAGACAAAATACAAGAGATAATACAAGACTTCTCACTATTTTAGTTTATTTATAGCATTCACAGATTGTGGGAACCAGATAAATGTCCTCAAAAGATAAAATGTAACAGGTTTTACCACACCATGGAGAAACCTGGCCCACACAAAGTAGTAATTATAAAAATGCACACATATCGCTTACACACACACACACACACACACAGCGGTTTAATTCTAAACCAAATGTTTTCTCTTCGGCCCTGTTGGCAGAGGGATGAAAACGTGCTGAGGACTGAGGCAGTATAGGTCACCGACCTTGGCCATGTACTCGGTGACGATAAAAAGAGACCCCTTCTCCTCCATGATGACACCAAGGAGCTGGACCAGGTTGTTGTGTCGGAGTTGCCTGCAGAGTGACGGGTAGCAGGCAGACACAAAGGGAGGCTGTCAGTGACACATGGACAGGCGGACGGACGGACATGGACAGGGACATGGACAGGCGGACGGACGGACATGGACAGGGACATGGACAGGCGGACGGACGGACACGGACAGGGACACGGACAGGCGGACGGACGGACATGGACACGGACAGGCGGACGGACATGGACACGGACAGGCAGACGGACATGGACACGGACAGGCAGGCAGACGGACACGGACAGGCAGGCAGACGGACACGGACAGACAGGTAGACGGACACGGACAGGCAGACACAAAGGGAGGCTGTCAGTGACACATGGACAGGCAGACGGACGGACACAGACAGGCGGACGGACACGGACAGAGGGATGGACGGGCACGGATGGGCAGACGGACGGGCACGGACGGGCAGACGGACGGACACGGACGGGCGGGAGGGACTGACGTCATGACGGATGCCTCCGCGACAAAGGCCTGAGCGGTGGCGTCATGCTTGATGCACTTCACAGCCACTTTGCTCCCCTTGTAGTCGCCCACCATCACATCTGTGGAGAGCACATGGACACACTGTAACACACAGGACTGAATCCACACTGCAGTCTCCAGTAGCATTATGGGTCATTTTCAAATATCCAGACATCGGCCAACTTGGGCTCTCTTCAAAATGCTCGGCCCAGTTTCATCCCATTTCGAACAATGACACCCACTGGAACAAGCAGCCCCCACTGACCCCCGTGCCCAGCAGAATGGGCGCTCATACCTCCAAACTCCCCCTTTCCGATGATCTTCAGTAGCTTGAGGTCCTTTCTGTTCAAGGCCCAGCCACCTTGAAGACAAAGGAATGAACTCGTTTGACCAGATAAATGCTTTTATCGAAACTCGGAGGAGATGCATGAAGCCGCATTACATGCAAACCACCAGCAGGGGTCACCGCACAACACAATCTGCTCTCTCAGTGGCGAAACAAAAGCAACAGAACAATGAGCCCGAGCCTTCCGGCAGCACAAGAGGTGTTCCGTCACGTACATGCCAGCGTGAGGCGCTAGAGCACCTAGTCGGCAATGATCCCGCCAAGCAGGCAAAGTGGAGCGCATTTGCTGCTGAGACATTTCCTCTGCGGCTTACGAGGCGATTGCACGGACCTCGGGATCGCAGGGAAAGACCCAGCTCCACCAGCCCCCGCCCCCCCACTCACTCCGGAAGAACTCGTCCTTAGCAGCCACGGTCCCCTCCATGACTTTGGGGCTGATGAGTCGGGTGCAGAGGCCGTCGGGGTCTCTGGTGTAGTGCTGTGAAAACAAAAACACACAGTCAGAGCCTGAACTAGATCTGCATATGGGAATTAAAGTCGGGCACTCAAAGCCTTTTTAGGGCAGACTACGTGACTCAGGACATCCTCCGTCCTGCAGGTGCAATCGGCGGCCCAGCCGCGTGTCCTTATTGTGTCTGCAAACTCACGGCCCCTTAATTCTGCCAGGGTGCCAGTAACCGCCGCAAACTGGCCCAGACCATTCCCCGGTGGACCGCTTACCTTTAAACCTTCTTGTGTGGGTTGGTATGCCAGACATCTTATTTATAAATAAACGGAGAGACGGAGTTTGCAGACTATGCTTCTGAGAAATACGCAACTTATCTATCGGGAGAACGACGGAGCCATTATAGTCCCTCAGCTAATTGTGTGAGGAATAATTACAGGAAATTAATAAGCAGTGGTTTTAAGCTACAGGCTGCCGAATATAAGACGACAGTTTGAAGGCACAGCCCTGAGCAGTCACTGCGGTGCGACATTCAAATAATTTCTGTTCTGGAGAAAGGCATCTATTAAAGGAAAAGTGACAGTTTTTATTCAGGCTCTGTGCTCGAAAACGCGACTGTCAGCAGAACACGTCACCCCTTCCTACCAGGGAAACGAAAAGCCTTAATGCTCATTCTGACTAATTACAGTGGCACCGACGGAGAGACGCCCCACGTGAAACGCGTGTGTGGTCGCCCGCCTCACAGACGCTTCCTGCTCATTCCCACCCCCGGCATCGCGAGCGTGAAATGCACGAGGGCCAGCGGGTCATTCGCCAAGCGAGGGGGGCGACATGCAGACTTGCCCAGCCGGCCTCGCGCTCTCCCTGAACAGCGCTCGGGTAACTTTGCCGAGAGGAGTCTCTGCTGGGATCGGGGGGCCCCATCGATTGGCTAACCTCGACGGTCACTGCTCTGTACCGGGGTGGGGGGGAGGTTATCAAGGCCTAGAGCAACACTAACAAGCACGAGCCTTGGGCAAACACTGAAAGGTCAGTTTGCACAGTTGAACGTTGAAAGCCAGCATACACAAACCGTTGCATTTTGAAATTGTTGGGACAAATTTGCAGTATAAATCAATCATGGCAGCCCCCCCCCCACATTGGGAAACGCCTCCATTATCCCACTAGGCAAATTGCAGAACAATGCAGCATACTGCCTGGACATATGACAGTATAAAAAATGAAATAAGCGCCCAAGCCCAGTCTGCTCATCGCGGACAGAGGAAGGCGGGGTGCCGCCGCTGACCTCGACCAGCTGCATGAGGTTCTGGAAGTACTCCTCCTCGTCGATGGACAGCTTGCCGTCGTGGTAGATGATGTGGTAGTGCTCCACCTTGCCCTCGCAGCTGACGCACAGCGTGTAGTCGCCCGGGAAGTTGGTGCTCTCGCGCACCAGGAAGAGCCCCGTCTCGGGGGGGTACAGCAGCCGTTCTGCCTGGTCCCGCGTGATCTTCCCATGGAACCAGCTGCGGGGGGGAGGGGGCATGTGTGGATGGGACACACGAATACAGACTGCAAAGTGAGCTGACCCAGGAAGAGGCTCCAGGCACATCCCCATGGACGACGGATTTACACCATAAAAAGAGGACCAGGGAGACCAAGGGACAGATAGGAGAACAATCAAGGCCCCCATTCACCCCCCCCCCTTAAAGCCCGAGTCCTCCAAGGCCCCCATTAAACACTCACCCCCCCTTAAAGCCCGAGTCCTCCAAGACCCCAGAGATGTGGTGATAAGGTACAACAGAGGGACAAAGAGGCCACCCAGGGCCAGCCAGTCCCACACGCTCAACAACAGGGCGGTGCTCAGTGTAAACCAAGCGTAACCACGGAAACGGCAGGAAGCTGCCAGGAAACAGGCCACGGGCGGTAAACAGGAAGCCACAAATGAAGAGAGCAGTTGGCCTAAATCTGGCCTGTGGGGGTCTTCGATGTCCTTTGGAATCTTACAGCTGCATGACAGCTACGGGCGGCAGAGGGTCAACTGCTGTCGTCTCCAAAGCGACCAGATAAACAGAACGAGGAGGGGAGGTGGCCGCTCCTCTAACACGGCCATCGCTGACCAAGCCACAGTCCCTCACACAGCCCCCATCTCAAACCCGGAGACACGTCTGAGGCGGCATGCAGCCGATTGGCCGACTGGGAGCCACTCTGCTTCCAGAGGGACATGATGGTGCGGTTGCCAGGCAACTGATGATGTGCGGTAAGGTGCACACACACTTAGCAACCGCACACTGGGGCTGTGAGTGACAGAAGAGGGTCCTCCCGTCATCTTGGGCTTAGAAAGCCTGCTTTCTGCTTAACAATGTCTATTTCCGGGATTATAGCGAATGATCTAAGTTACCACTTTGTATCCCTCAAAATCGTAAAGAGTATCAAGTCATTTTGCATGTTCCTTGCAAATATTTTGCATGTTTTTCCCATGTCATGCAGGTTGTCTCTTGGTGCTCCATTGTCTTTTACATTTACATTTTTGATTTACCAGGGTCAGAGATCAGGGCCAGACAGGGTCCCAAGAGAAGTTAGGGTTAAAGGTCGTGCTCGAGGACCCAGTAATGTCTTGATTACTCTGCCAGCCACGGTTTTCAAACCTTCTGGACTTGGATGATACAGGTACCCAAACAACAAAATTGCAAATCACATCAGAAAAATATCGCCACGAGAAGGACTTGGAACATCTTCACTCCAGCCAAGCTCTAATTTGATCAGCTTTGATGGCAATGTCAATAGACTACATCCCAAGATTCATAAAAAAAACCTAAAACTCAGACTTATCAGCATCATTAATATATTCCCCATCAAAGGGGGCACTCTATGACCACGAAACGGCTGTGACAGCTATAGCCCCCTTTATGCTGATTTTATGCCATCAGCTGAAGTGTAAAGTCTGAGCCGTGAGGCTCCCCAATCAAGATTAATTACGAGCAAAAGTGAGACTGAGGCACATCTGCGCCCCCCCCCCCCAAATCACGTTAGCATATGCAGCAGACACACCGTCACGCTAATGCGCTGCCTTCCTACGGTCCTGTTTCTGACAGCTCCAATCGTCTGCATGTGGCAGGTCCCCGCCATGCCTCGGGCCGGCCCACAGGGGCCAGGCCGCTCCCCGTCCTGACGGGGGGGGGGTTGGGTGCTCTATATACTGACAGTAGGCGTCCAGCACATACGTCCAATATTCTCCCAACCGCAGCCACTTCAAAAAGGCAGTTGTATATCTGGCCCTTTGTGAGGGCGGGATTTAATTGTGGACATTTACCCAGAGATGCTATCGATGCCTCTGCGTCCCACGAGCTCGTGTGTCATGTGACCATCAGAGAAATACAAACGCCCCGGGCCGGCCCGCCCACCCGCGCATACTTACGGCATGAGGCTGAGCTTGCCCCCTGACTTCACACCCTCCCGCTTCTGGACGTAGTTGGCTGGGATGGTGCCCTCTCTCCCCACTGGGTTGCGGGCCTTGTACCAGTTGGGGTCCTGGGGAGAGTGAGGACGAGGCAGAGCGTGAGCAGTGTAAGCACCCTGACACGGTGACACGCCGGTGCGCCGCTCGCCCGGCCTCCCCCACTGGCCCAGTTAGCGCCACACAGGCTCATACTTCACTCCAGTCCTGCCCTCGGATGTGTAGCGTGGGCCGCTCAGTTAGTAATGCTCCCCTTTGTGCGCCTGTGGGTTTCTTCTGGGTGTGACAATTTCTTACACAGTGCAAGTGAATTAGTGTCTTTATGTGCGTGTGTGTGTGCGTGTGTGTGTGTGTCTCCCGCAACGTGCTGCCATCCCAGGCGCTGGAGGTGCCCACTGCCCCGTGCTTCCTGGGACAGGCTCCAGGTTGACAGCAACCCTACTTCGCAAGCCTCAGTACAGAGGATGGATGTCTCTTCCTCTCGACCGACTTGGACGAGCAGAGTGGCCGGCCGGTTACCTTGGTGACACCAATGATAGTGAGGACGTCTCCCTTGCTGAACGGCAGGTCTTGCATGGTGGTGCCCTGGAAGTTGTACTTGGCGACGCACTCCGTGCCAGGTGGCCATGTCGTCTGTGGGGGGGGGGGACAAAAATGTTCTCAGGAGGGATCTTCAGGGAAACCGGACAAAATGTGCTGCTCATAACGATATGGGCAACTCATAGTCTGCGCTCTCAGGGTGCCTAACGGTGTGTCGCCATGGCATCACCAGCACCCCCTAGTGTCAGACCGGGGCACTGCGCTTGGCACTCACCTGGACCCCAGACATGCTGAATGGTATGGTCCAGCAGGTCAGCTCTCTCAGGCTTCACAGGGCCAGACCATCAGAGCTGGGGGGGTGATAAACAACAGACACGGGTTCAGCTGAACACCCGCCACACCCATCGGGGTCAGTCATCTCTAACTCCATCCCCCCCCCCCCCACGCCGACTCGCTCATCTGTGACAAGGATACATTTCTGCTCCTGTGGTTATCCTGAGGCTTCAGACACTCACAGCACTAAGGGAGGACGAGCTGGAGAGAAGAACTACCCGAGGGTGGTAAACCGTGCCCACCCCCATCCGCCACAGCCCCCACCCCCCAGCCCACGGCGAGGGGGAAACGGATGGTGCCACTTCAGCCCCTGGTGGATTCCGGGCACCAGAGCAGGTGTGCCCACTTCCTGTCACCGTAACGGACGTCTGAAAAGGCTGCCATGGGAACCGGGGTGATGGTGGTGCTGCTTCCAGGTGGGGGTGGGCGTGGCCGCCCGCTCACCCCCCCATCCCGATTCTCTCCCGCTGGCCTGCTCTGGGCCGGCCCCGGGACCCCAGATACGGGTGTGCGGATGGGGAGAACAGACCCCCGCTGCAGAACCAGCCGAAATCGTCTTCGCCGCTTCAAACCAGAATGGTGCCGTGTTACCTCAGCCCAGTGACAGAGGTTTGATAACGGCCTGGGAGGATGCAGGCATGAAGAGAGCGAGACGCGGCAACGGCGGTTTTCAGTGCCAGATATAGTATGACAGCATCAGGGCCACATTTAGACCCCGGGGGGAACAAAACCGCCAAAAAATTGTGATGAGCCACTGCTCATGCCAGCCCAAGGCATGCGGCAGAGAGTCAACACCCCCCTGGGAAACTGCAGGTTTTTGTAATGTTAAGCCAGAAATTACGATAAACCATAGAAGTGGCAAGGCTTTCCCTCTGCTGCCCAGAGACATGCAGTCGGGATGACTGGACTCTCTGAGCCATCCACAGTGTGAGTGCCGCGTTCACCCCGCCACATGCACCCTGACGTAGGATTAAACCGCATTCAGGGAAATCACACAGCACCCGAAGTGGACAGTCAAGCTCCACATCTGACCCACAAAATCACTGGGGGGGGGCGGGTGACCACAGACCTCAGGTCTAGCACTCCCCATTGCGGCCCATCCTTCCTCTCCGGGCCGACGGGCGGGGGACTTCACCGCGATCGATTACATCCGCTGGCGCTCTCTGATTAGCCTATAACGGCTCCATCTGCATCGGGGCAGATCGCGAGATACGGATACCATGAAGTTCTGATCATTAGATACGGAGCGCAGGACGCGGTTTTCGCCCTTTAAATGTCAAAGCCATCAAGCACAGAGCAGATGTGCAGAAAATAGTACAACATAAAATGGACGGGGGACTGAACAAGTAACAAAACGGAAAAAACATATAAGGCGAGAATGAGTGACTGAATGTACATAACCTCTGATACCTCTCTCACACCCCGGTCCCCGTCTTCTGCACACCCCTAATACCTCTCTCACACCCCGGTACCCGTCTTCTGCACACCCCTGATACCTCTCTCACACCCCGATTCCCGTCTTCTGCACACCCCTGATACCTCTCTCACACCCCGGTCCCCGTCTTCTGCACACCCCTGATACCTCTCTCAC
>JAODKL010000009.1:12674788-12688226 GCA_026780765.1 Petrocephalus schoutedeni
ATTACACTGCCCGTCACACTGTTACCCTAATTACACTGCCCGTCACACTGTTACACTGTTACCCTAATTACACTGCCTGTCACACTGTTACCCTAATTACACTGCCCGTCACACTGTTACACTGGTACCCTAATTACACTGCCCGTCACACTGTTACCCTAATTACACTGCCCGTCACACTGTTACCCTAATTACACTGCCCGTCACACTGTCACCCTAATTACACTGCCCGTCACACTGTTACACTGTTACCCTAATTAAGCCGCCTCGTCACCCCGTCCGTGACTTTCAGCCGCACCAGTCACAGGGGTCAGACCAGCGTGGTGGACGAGCCTCGTGTTTGTGACGGAGATGGGATTTCCTGGTGTGTGGAGGAAGAGACTTCACACCCAACACAGGAGAGGTTCCTGATGAGGGAGGCGATGTACCCCACCCCCCCCACCCCCAAATAAATCCCAGCTATCCAGCACTGAGACCCTCCACACCACCTGCTCCCTGCAGTACAGACCCCTGGCAGTCACTCCCTATGTCCCACTTAAACTGAGGTTTTTACTGAGGGGGAGGGTATTTACTGTGTAGTAGGGTGTCCCTTATTTTTCAAGTTGTTCATTTTGTTGGTCTGACCCCCCAGAAATTGTCCATTTGGTGAGAAAGCACAGGATGGAATGTTTCATTCAAACATTTTAATATTTGGGAGTAGTACAAGGAGTGCCAAAGAGAGTGCACACCTACACACTGCGTAGCCTGACGATGACAGGCAGGCAGATGCTTGATTGTTACTTATTTATGACGATACCGTTTCCTGTTTAATATTTACATTTGGTAGCAGACAACATAAAAGATCTTTATTAGTTATTTTTTTCCATGTTTGCTTCTTTGATCTCATCAACTGGTGTCCTTGACGGATGTTTTGTTTCGTTGCTGGTTTGGTACAAAAAGCAGTGAAAATATGCGGAGATCAAGTTCACAACACTGATGGTTTTTCTGACTCTGGATAAGGGTGTCAGCTAAATAAATGTAAATGTAAATGAACGGTTCAGAAAATAAGCGTGGGTTTGTTGTGTACATGCAGGATTATCAGTATGGCTTCTGCAACATGTAGCAAAAGCAGAAATGCAGCATATTTGTTAGAAACATACATTGAAGAAATTAGAGTTTTTAAGTTACCATCAAATCGGGACAAATTGAGCTCTGGGACACCTCCTCTATCTACATGTAGAAAACCCCTATAATTGATACTGGTGTATCAGTGAAACTTGTGTGCTACATCAGATTATTATCAGTTTTGATTTAGCTTTATTAAAACACATGTGTTAACCTTTTATTGTACAGTCGAAGCTTTTGGAATCGTAATCTAGTCAAAATACCATGATTATGAAGTTTGGGGCACTTGAACAACCCCTAAATATCAAAATATCTTCATGAAAATTTACACAATTTTTTTACACTAGATCGACGCTTTTGAGAGGTCAGAGATAAAATTTTTAATTTCATAAAACCTACCTGCAAATAAGGGGCACCCTACTGTGTAAGTAACACACCTTTACCACAAAATTAGCTGGCAACTGATAGTTCATAAACCCTAACGTTTTATAAACATAGTATGTTTCAGTACATCACTTGGCAAGAATATAGCGTCAGCATTATCTAAACGGTTCCTGTTTTGAATAAGCTGCCTATGAACTCAAACCAAGGCAATACATTACTCTATGAAGATATACACACACGCATATAGACGTACTTCCCAGCTGGAAGAGCAGCCAAAATACGTTCGTTTCTTTTCCACAGGCTGCTCATATATAGTTTTAAATCTTGCAAACATCATTTAGGAGTTTGGGGAACCTCCCCTTTGCCAGTGTAGACAGATCAGAGACCTAAAGTCCGCACATCTGGGCACTTTAACGGCTGGGATCCACTAAAACAGATGTTGAGATTTCACGGTTACTACACCCCCCTGTACTATGACAGCGACGAGAAGATTAAAGCCGAACGGGCAAAAAAATCAAAGTTCGAGTGGATGACGGCCGTGCAGAAATATGCGAAACAGGCGCACGAGGTAGGGAATTAAGTTAATGAGCATGCCGTGCTTTAACAACTGCTGCACAGCGCGCATAACCCCACCGCCGGTGCACAGTAAGCAATAATGCTGCTATACACACGGGCATTGCATTTAAGACATCCTCGTACCTGGTCCCACCTCGATCCGCGCTATGCACAATCCCTCCCGCTGCTGAAAAGGCTCCGAAGGGGATTAGATGCTGCAGGGTGTCCAGCTTCGGTGCGGCGTCCGCCGGCTTTCCATCAGCACGACGATCTGGGGCAGTAAGACAGCGGCGTGCAACCGCAGCCACACGGACCGTGGGGTCGCTGCAAAGTGTGCAACTACTGTTCTGACTGCAGCTCTGTAAATAAGCGGCTTAGAGGCGCAGCGGAGAGATGCAGGGCGAAGTGTCCGCCTGCGCTCCTTTGTCAGCCGGACCTCGTCTCGCAGCGCTCCCGGATCCGTATTGGCTGCCTGGGCTGAAATTTGCCGGGAGAACAATAAACTTAAATTTTAAAAACCGGACCAACTACTTAGTTGCCGCTACACTCCGGACCGCAGCGCCAGCGACAAGCCGAACTGGTATCCGTTGATTTTTAGCGGAGGCATGAAAATAAAGAGCGGCCAGGATACTAGCAGCGGTCCGGCCGAGGAACACTGGCTAACGGCCTCCGAAAGGAAATTCCGCCCCCCCCTCCCCATTCTCCTGGCTGCACTGCGCACGCATGCGCTCTGCTCGCCTCTGGAAAAACCTGGCGCCTGTGCGCCCCCCTCTGGAAGACTGTAGCATCAGCATCGCACGCGAATTGACGAGATGCTTACTGGCAAGACCCCTGCACATTGTCAGTCAGTAGTGCATCAATAACCGGGGAAACGTGTGTCGGAACCCCGTTTTTGTAAGAGAATCGATGAAGGAGAAAGCGGTTTATTAATAACCTTAAAGCTGATCTTTGTTGACAAATGCACACGGATAGTAGAATCAGTAGTGATCCAAGTTAAAGATCCAATCAAGGTTAGGACCAAGGGCTTCCATCTTTAACTGCAGGACACACTGATACGGGAGACCATCTATATACCAGGGTAATGGTAATCTAGTCTTATTTCTAATTCTGTGTGTCCTTGCAATTTGGACCATGTGTCTCTTCTAAAAACCATTTCCATCATGTCTTTATTGCCTTGTGCCTCCATCACTATAAACATGCAGGACTTTATTTTGTCATCTGCAACTTACACATCTGGAGGCTGAGCTTTCTGCATTGCAAAACACCATTTTCGTTTCTCTGGTTTGAGGCGAGCTGCACCAGGGTTATTTTAAAAAAAATGCTAGTACTCAGTCAGACACCAGTTAAAAGGAGAAGCAACACATACCCACAGGAGCAGACACACACACACACACACACACGAGCGGGATTCAAACCCCCAGCTCCCGAGGCGTGAGGGAGTGCTACCCACTGAGCACGATGCTTAATTCAAAATGGTGCAAGTGTTTTCCCAGCAAATATTTCACTTTATTTTTTAGTCTTGAATTACAACTCAACATGGCAGAACAAAGGTCAGTCAGGTTCAATAGCAATTTATCTCAACGTATACAAATGGCATTGACTTCACACAATCATTGATAATGCCTGAAAGAGGCCAACATTTCTTAAAAAAATCAAGTAGAACTCACAGGGGCATAGTGTATGAACAACGGACACGGAGTCGAGGAATAACGGCCGGGAGGCAAGAAGAGATGCGGTAACCGAGGAAAGCAGACATGCAGACCTGCGGACCTGCCATCCACTGGCAGAGCACGCCAAGCCCTGCAGCTACATGCAGGCTCCACACACTGCTTCTGCAGACTGAGGGACGCAGGACCTCACACCCTCAGCCCTTCCGATGGCCCACAGACCCGGTGCCAGGTGTGACGCCGCTCTCGTCCCAGGCGACAGTTTGAGGCCAGACTCCCTGTAGCGGCTTTGCTCCCCCCCGCCCCAGTCTGCAACTGGGACAGCTCACTTGCCAGAGGGCTCAAGACACAGACGGCACACTTCCCAAAAAAATAAAATAAAATGCACAGACCCTTTGCTTCGCCAAGGTTCCATGCAGACGTTGCGGATAATATGCACGTTTTTAGCAACAAATGGCTAGGAAAGCTGACAGCTCAAGGTTACAGCCGGTGTCTAGCATCTGTCTGAAGAACAGCGTTAAGTCTTAGCAGCGTTAAGTCTATCCCTTAGTAATGCTTTAAGTATGAACTGTGCTCCTCCAGCCAAGAATGCGATGTGACAGCAGTTACTACCTAATGACAAAGCCATAGAGTATATGATAAAGCCATTTCGGTCCCCAAAACAGCAGAGAGCCAAACCGTCCATGTGTGTTTTTACCTTATTATTAACAACCCATATTCAAATCCTGGTCCCTGGTCACCTTTAAGTCTTAAGCTATTTAATGCTACATCACAGTAGAACGTTTCACTAAACGGCACCACCATACATCTGCACACACATGGCTGCTACGGAGGGTCACATGATGGGGACGTACAGAACATACAGTATGAAATAGGCCTGGCTGCTCCATGGCGACGCAGGTTACAAATGCATACGACGTCATCATCAGCGTCATGCCAAGGCCGCGTCAGGGATTAGCCGAAGACGCTTCCCGCTGCTTTGCGGGACTGAAGCCAAAAACAGCAATGAAAACAAACGAGGCAGCCACCGCACAGCTGTTCCGACAGCTTCAAACCAATGTAAACTATTCAGCCTCTCTCCTCAGTCTTTCTAAATCTCTCAACAACCAGGAATGCTGAGGATTTGCACAGGAAAAGAAAAAAACAATCCTCAGTCAATTCTTGTATATTTGTATATGAAACAAGATCAAGAAACAAGATCTTTGGAACCTACATTAAATAAGAATGCCAGTAGGGCACAGTGAAACACGAATGCGCAGCAGCAATCGGAGCCGTCCTGTGGATTTAGCCAATCAAAACAGGGGCACACGCACTCGGACAGCTCCCTGTGGCCTCTACAATGGCAAACTGCTGCTCTAATGTTAAACAATTAATCTGTACCATTTCAAACATATTTAACTACAAAGCATAACACACATTTGACGAGCAACTATCTTGCCACGTTTTCACAATGAAAACTTTTCAATGTGGTCATCTGTGAGAAAGGTATCTGCATAAATGTACAGATAAGGTAGTGGACCAGTAACACCGAAGGAAAGGGCTGGAGTACCAGCCAGTAAACGGGGAAGGGAGGGGGGGGGGGCGTCACAGTATGCCAACCCTAGACTTAAGGGTTAAGGAGGGGGAGGAGTTCAGATTCACAAGGCAGAGTCCCCCGGACAGTTCAGGACCATGTTCTGTGCGATAAAGCGGAGCCGGGGGTCTGTGCTTGGAAAGGCTGGGGCGCCCAGGCTGTGAGTCCAGTCCCACAAACACATGGCTCTCGCACCAGGGCACAGCTGGACAAACAGCCCGCATGCTTTCGGGATTTAAAGGGAAAGTACACTTCTTCAGATACAGCCGTTTAATGCAGAAGTGAATCTGGCTGGACTGGGTGGAGGAGAGGAGACAGAAACAGGAGCCTGAGGGAGGTCTGGGCTGGGATGAGCCCAGAGAGATGTTTCCCTGCCTGTGGACATTCCTAAGCTATCGAACACAACAGTGCAGATAAGTACATCCGAGTCACCGGGGAATTCAGACTTCTGATGGGGGTTTTTTCTTGTTTCCCCTGTGAAATGTGTAACCTGTAAAGCAACCTCTGACAGTCTCTCAGCCATCATAACGCTCACGGTCAGATTCCGAGTCTAAGAAATGTGCCCCCCCCCCCAAAAAAAAACATGTGTGCGTGACTCCCAACTCTGGACACAAGAAGAATCTGAAAACATATTCCTCCCCACAGCCCAGGAGTGCACAACAGGAAAGCAAACAAGAATGAAAAGGAATAAAAATAACACTAAATCAGCCAGGGGCAGCTCGGAGCCACAAGACCCCCAGCGCTGGGCCACCGTCACGCAAGCTGTAAACATGTTTGGCCAAAGGAGACAGAGGGCGGCACCTGGTTCTCCATCACAAGCCAGACTAAATAACAAAGGAGCTTCCTTCTCCTCAGGACCATCCATCCTCGAGCAGGAGAGGAATAGCAGAAGACAGGCACCGCCTTTGATCCGTCCACCTTCCCGGCGGGGGCCGGGTCACATTGCAGCTGCTCCTCCCCCACAAAGAGGCCCGTTCAGATGTAATCTCCACCGGGACCCCTCCCTGGCCCCCCGCCTGCCCCGCCCCCCATTTCTGGGGCTACGCCGGGTGTAGGGGGATGACGAATTTGCAGCCGAAAGGTGAGTGGTAAGTGATGCCCACCTCGGGGAACACCTGGCGCGGCAGCCCGATGTCACACAGGTAGACTCGGCCGGCACTCTCGGCCAGCGCCAGCGGGAGCCCCAGGGACAGCGACCACTTGGCCTCCACGGCCTGCTCCCGCCCGCTCACGGGCGGGTCGATGCTCAGCACCGGGGCCCGGTTCTGGTTGGCCCAGTCGGCCGCAGCCCGGTACCAGGGCTGTTCCCTCAGGAATGCGTTCTCGTGGCAGTCCAGGCAATTGATGACCAGGTCCACGGGGCCGTCGGGAAGATCTGCGAAGAGAGGACAGTGAGCTGCGCAGGAATAGCGAGAACATTAAAAGTGCCACTAGAGGGCGACATTGCCCGAGACTCCAAACAAAGTGTGAGCATCCTGATGCGAGGGCCCTGGCTTTCAAACACATGGTGGGAGGAGATTTACTCTGAACCAATCAGGTGAGCCTGTCATGGACGGCACAGAAATCACACCCACCTCATTTCTCCCTTCAGTAGGCAGCAGCTCTATTACTCCCAGCAAAACTGAGGGTAAAGTAAAGAATAACGTGGCCCACCTCTCACGCCTGACACCTGCCGGCCGCCCGTCTTGCCAAAGAGCGCCAGCTCCACCGTGACGGCCTCCAGCATCTTGACGAAGTTCGGGAGGAAGAGCACCACCTCCACGCCGTGGTTGGCCAGGTGGCGGCCGCAGCTGATGCCCTGGGCACCCTGCACGTGGGGGCCACAGAGCAGCACCACCGTGGGGCGCTGGTGCACATTCTTGGGGGTCAGCCTGTGAGGGGGAGAGGGACACACCCACATTTCTGGCTTCCCTCTATAGAAATCGAAAACTACACACTACATACATATAAATGTGGAGTCCCTGGACCCTGCCTCTGTGCTGCATATTACTAGAGGCCTCGCACTTGGAGGAACACGCATGTTAGCAGGGTTGCGTGTTTAATAAGCTCTCAGGGCCGGAATCCTTCTAGGGAATTTGATTTAATCTTCACCTAATGCAGAGTTGCAAGCAGACAACAGACGACCTGACTAAGCAACCAATTACATCAGTAAATCAGAAGAGAGCTGAAGTGGAGGAAACACGGAAACCCAGAAGGCAGCCTTCGGGGCCCTTGTCTGGGCCCTCGCGCTCTCTGATGACTCAGGGGCCGCATCTCCTAACCAGCCTGTGACTGAACAACAAGTCATCTCCCAGCGTGCTTCAGACATGCAGTAAATGCCTGGCTAGGGCTGCTGCAGGGGAGCACGGCAAGTCGAACCCGCGCCCGAGGATAAGCAAAGTGAAGTACGTGCAGAGCGCAGCAGCTGATAGACGGGACCCCAGGATTCAGGCTAACCCGTGTGGACTTTTGAGCATGACGACAAAATCAGTGAGCGGAAGATCTAACTGAGAGCAGAAGAAACGCCCTTAAAATTTTAGACGACTGGCAGGGACATCTGCATAAAATTGCAGAAAATCCAAGAGGATAGTGCAGGAGTACCTAGAGGGCCCCCTAGTGCCACGACTAGGAATTACAGTGTATCATCCTGACTCACCTGTTGGGCCCGCCCAGGAGAGTCAGTGCCATTTGGCTGGCACACACGCCAGTCATCTCCAGCCGCCGCTCCAGGGAGAGTCCCAGCCTCTCCGCCTCAGCCAGCAGGCGCTTATGGAGCTCATAGGGAATGCTGGGTACCACCAGGCCCGAGTCTGAGAGAACGGGGAGGAGCAGATAAAAGTCAGGCCAAAGGGGGGCGCCGTGGCTAAGGCACCACACTCAGAACTGACTGGTTCAAGTTGCCGAAGGACATCCTTTTGCATTTAAGTTCACCCCGAAATCAAAAAAGCATGTTTCAGATACATTATAGGGCTATTATCCTTCTAGATTGTCGTGGTGAGACTTGCCTGGTTTAGGAGACAGAAATATCAGTCTTCTTGCGAATATTAAACCCCGGGTAAAACCCAGTCAACTGAAAACTTTTCAAGAGCTCGGGACAAACGGAATTAAGAGCGCGATTGAGAGAAGCCTGGTCTGCCCCCGCCGATTTCTCAGGCCGAGACGCTTCATGTGTGATGGCACATGTCGCTTTCAAAGCAAGAGCGGATCGCACGCGATCGACTCTGGGGAACATCACCGAGCAGAAAGCGTCATGGCTAACAAAAGGCAGAGACACCGGCATCGACGCCGCAGCCGTAAAACGCTGAATCAGATCGGCAGGAATGCGCAGTACAATCAACAGTTTCCAAAAGGACGGGTGTATCAAGAGCGTGCATATAAACAGATCCTGCCTGCTCTCCCTTTTCAAGGAACGACGAGGACATTCCAGCCGCGCGTGTGTGTGTGTGTGTGTGTGTGTGTGTGTGTAAGCCGCTGACTAACCCTAGGCACGCAAGGGCCCCATTCCCTGGAGGAATACTTCCTCACGCGAGCTGCCCCCCTCCCCATCATCCATTACTCTCCACTCCCTTCCTCTCACTTGGCTGCCTTTCCCACAGCCTCCCTCTCCCTGCCACGAGCGAAGGCGTGAGGTCATGAGAGTTTAGCCAGCTCATAACACGTACCCAATTAATGACAGGATAAATCGGCGGAGACCACCCGTGACTGAATGCGGCTCGCCTCGTCGGAGTGGGCGGATCTGAGAACTGAGCCAATCACGGTCGGGGTGAGGGATGAGGGAAGCCTTGAGATTCCTTAGCTGATGGAGATGACGGGGTAATGGCGAAACTTGCCCCTGGTCAAAGTTCATGTTATGTCCTGCTTGTGCTGGTTCTCTCTGTGCAATGCAGCTACATAAACATGTAAAAACACACGTACACACGCGCACGTACATGCACGCAGGCACGCACACACGCAGGGCATCACCGACATCCATCAGCTTCCAAGTCTGACAAACCCTGCTGTTCAGGATCACACTTGCACCATTACTCCACTGCAAGCATGAAGCAGTAGGCTGCTAATTCATTTCTGACTGTAGCTTTAGATGTGTTCGTTAAGAGTGCCTCCCTCGGCGAGGTGTGCGCGGACTCTCTCTCTCACACACACTCACACACACACACACTCTCACACACACACACGCCCACTCACAGAGTGCACACACGCAACGCTCAACCTGCTCAACTGGGTCCCACGGGCAGGAGTGTTAAAATAAACTGAGTTGGAAGCGATTCTTCATGCATGATCACAAGGCGGAGCTGAAACTAATGTGCTCCATGGGGGGGCAGGGGGCGGAGGGCCTGGATGTAGGCCACGTCTAATTATGCTTGGCACAAAAAGCACAAGGGTGCTCTTTCACACACACACACACACACACCTCTGATTGTGATGCCACTAAAAACAAAATGCAGCTTGCGAGGCTCATTCCCAGAGGGACCCGTTTACGGGCAGGAAGACCATCGGCGCTGGAGGGTGCCGGCGACGCGCAACACCCCGGGCTCAGCACTGCTGCCCCAAACGCAGAGGCCCCTGCCAGCCAGCAAGCACTAAGCGGGGGCTTTAAGGCCTCAGAAGGCCCAAAATTAGAAGCACAACGGACGATGGCCTCGGCCGAACGCTGCCGTTTTGTCGTGCAGACTCCCCCCAAGCCAACAGCTGATTTAACTGTTTACAGTGACAAGGGCCGTGGGTCGCTTGCCTCCAGTTCTTCCAGTTTTTGATGAGCAGTTTATGTAAAGCCAGGTATCGGGCGGTCTGCTAATTACAGGGCTCGGATCTAAGGGCCAAGCAGGGGGCGGGGGCCATGGGGGCACATGCACACACCCTCCACTGCCATCTTTGTTAGCACTGTACCATGCAGTCATCCTGATGACATGCCATGATGCACTGCATGATGCACGACACCTTCCCACAATGCACTGAAAGGTCACAGGAAGAAAGGTACCTTCACTGACCCTAACTAACATCCCATGAAACACTGCCACTGAACCACAGACGACTCTTCAGAGAAAATTCCGCTTTGCTTCTGATGCTAATAGGAGATCAGATCTCATCTTGCGGAGCAAACGTTCTCCCAGGTCACACCTGGGACTCACATGCCCCACTGAACCTCGCAGCCGCCTGCTGCAACGTGGCATTGAAAAGTAAGAACATTACAGCTGGAAAAGAGCCTCGGGGGAGTGATGGCGTTTGTTAGGGGCCCTGCAGGAGCCCGGCACTTCCAAAGCTGGAGAGACGCCTGCAGACCTGAAGCCCACCATAGCAGGTGTGGACGCGGCCGTACTCTTACACCAAAAAAACCAGCATCAACTAGATCAGTTCCACTGCTCCCATACTGGGTCCCTTAAGCTGCCATTTTAAACCGGGATCTAAATCGCTCCCGCTCCTGCTGCAACATGACGGCCCTGGGAGCGAGGGGGTGCTCTGTGCTGGGGCGACAC
Organism: Petrocephalus schoutedeni; assembly: GCA_026780765.1. Classification (NCBI taxonomy): domain Eukaryota; kingdom Metazoa; phylum Chordata; class Actinopteri; order Osteoglossiformes; family Mormyridae; genus Petrocephalus; species Petrocephalus schoutedeni. The sequence continues at coordinate 12,685,525 of JAODKL010000009.1, forward strand.
CAGGGGGAGCCAGCGAGCCCAAGTGTTACTCCAGCTGGGTGCACAGCTGTATGACTTACACATCCCAAGGCATCTGGGCTGCTGACGAAATAGGGCTGTTTTTATAGAATGAGATCCAATTACAAGCTTGTTTACCGCCAAACCGTCACTACCGGCTATTAACATGATAAATGTGGTATTTGATTTCTTATTGGTGTGCAGTGTTAATTTGGTGCTAGGGCAGATGGGTGGGGGGGGTCCTACCAGTACAATACTCCTTGCCTCCAGGCTGGGGCACGGCAATCTGGCGGTACACAACAGGCGCGCCTTCCAGGATGTTCTCGTCGTGGCGATAGCGGGAGGCCGCGCTCTCGTCGGCGTGCGCCCCATTGCCGCGGCGCTCCAGAGTGTTGATCTGCGAAAAGACGGCGGCCTTGTCGAAGAGCGCCAGGTTGCCCTCGAAGTCGAAGTCGGTGTCGAGGCCCTCGTCGGTGCCGTCGCCGAAGCACTCGTCGTCCTTCATCTTCATGGCCCCGCCTCCTGCGCCGTTCCTGGCCCCGTTCTTCTTCGGGGTGGCCTGGCTCGCACCGCGGCTGCTGGAGGACCCTAAGTGGCACAGAGAAATGGAAGGGGGGGCAGGGGGGGTGAGATAATGTGGACAGAAGCACAAGCTAAACAAACCAGCGCAGGCCAAACAAAGGAAGGAAGACAGGAGCCCTGGGGGGGCACACCACACCCACCCCCCAAAACGGGGACCAGCAGCCTTTTCTCACAAGCCTTCCGGGCATTTGGCCCGCGGCGCGTGTCTGAGAGTGGCGGACAGGCCTGCGGGCCGCGGGAAGCATGAGACAGGGAGGTGGCGGGACAGAGTGTGTGTCTGTGTGTGTAAGCAGACCGGTGCAGTATTAACCTCTCAAATCACACACATACACATGTGCAGCCAAAGTAGCAAGAAAGAAAAAAAACTGGAAAAACCTGGTGTTCAGCTCTGACAGCGCTGAGCTCTCACGCTAAGCGACGCGGTCTCACGCGAGCCGCTGCCGTGACAGCGCTGCGCTCGGCCTCTCGCACGGCGTGTGCGGCTCCTCACGCAGACCACGTACACACCCGCCCTCTGAGGCCACTACGAGCTGTGCGGGGGGTGGGGGGGCCGTCTCACACTCACTGGCCACTCTGTGCATGCTAACAGCCCAGACTGGAGCCTCGAGCTAAGTCCCAAAAACCCCCTTTCACAGGGCAGCAACACCCAGATGCGTCCTCAGTGCAGATGATCACCATCTTGTGGGGGGCGGGGCGTTTCCATGCTGTGCCATGCTGAGCCACCACTGAGATGGCAGAAAGCACCTGGGTGGCTAACGAGCAGCTACAAAGGTACCAGGATTTAGCATAATGTTTAAAGATAATAATAGTTAAACATTGCAGCTTGGAAAAGCCTGGAATCTGTAGTAGACGCGGTAACTGCTGCGTTTAGGAGTCTGGCATACAGAAGCTGTGGGCCACTAAAGCTAAACGCTAGAAACCATTATAGCGAACGGCCACTGCTACCATGGTTACAGAACCAGAAGGAGAGGCTGCACCATGACGACGGAGGGAGGTGGGCAGAGGCGGCGGGCTGGGGGAGAGCGAGGGTGAGGTGGGGACAGCACATTGGAGATGACGCAGCGACCCGCCATTTTGGTCGCGTCCTGCAGCAGCCGATAGCCGATTGCAGCCCCCCCCCCCCCGGCCTGGCATCGCGTGTGAGCACCCGACTCTCCGCCCCCACCCCCCAAAACTTGGCTGACGGCCCGCCAGCGGAAGAGCGGCGGAGGGGGTCGGCAGGGCACTTCACAATTCCTATCGCCCGGCACTTCCAAGTGTACTGGGACAGCAACTTCCTGTGGCGCTGGGGTGGGGGCCGTTTCCTGTGCAGAGCAGCAGGGGTGGCGTGCTAAGGGGAAGGAGACCAGGGGGCACTGAGGCACGTAAGCCAGGGCTTGCATAACCTCCTCTTTAAGCTGGGATAGGGAGGTGGGGGGGGGGTTTGGCAAGGGAATGTTTATTGATTTTAGTCACACTCTTTTGCAAAGAGGAACTCTGGCCCGGGCTTTTAGCACGCTATGGGAATCCAAGAGTCGCCACCAACCCCCATGACCAACCAGCCTCCCCCACTGCCGGGAGCAGCTTCTGAAGAAGCATGGAGACCCCCCCCCCCCCACTGCCAGGCAAGGGGAGGCTGGGCACCAGGGAAACGCACACCTGCACCAAAAAATCATCAGGTATGGTCTGCAGGTCTGCCAGGGGACAGCGCACGCTGGCTCCAATTGGACCAGGCCCCATCCAAAGGCCGGGTTATCACAATATGCGTCTGGAAGGCATTGGGCCCACATACAGCAGTGAAGGCCAGCTGGGGACAACTGCGATTAAGAGCGAGAAGAAAATCCATGGCGAGTGGTGTCACAGCTCAATGTGTGACTGTCCCCCCACAGAGCCACAAAAACACACATGGGGGACTGCGGCCCACAGAGCCACAAAACACACACAGGGGACTGCGGGCCACGGACCCGCAAAAACACACGCGGGGGACGGCGGCCCACGGACCCGCAAAAACACACGCGGGGGACGGCGGCCCACGGACCCGCAAAAACACACGCGGGGGACGGCGGCCCACGGACCCGCAAAAACACACGCGGGGGACGGCGGCCCACGGACCCGCAAAAACACACGCGGGGGACGGCGGCCCA